>JAGTTH010006767.1:0-602916 GCA_022606485.1 Agraylea sexmaculata | reverse complement strand
CATATAGGTATTTTTAAATGTTGATGCTTGGTTGAATCTTTATAATTTTATTTTGTTTCCTGTTGACAAAAAGGGATCGACTTAATTTCCTGGTCTATGCTTATCTTACTTATCATTAATCTGACTAATTTTCTAATAAAATTCAGGTGATATAATAAATTTATGGTATAATCATTCATCAGAATGGTGGAGAAAGCCCTGAAAAGTGTTAGTAGTCGGTAGTTGTAGCACAGCCTTCATGCAAACACTGTTAAGGCAAGTTCCGGCCTTCGTAGAGAGTGTGCTGAAAGGATTATTTTATGCCCTCTGAAATTTTATTCAAAAATAATATGGTCATAGGATTGCATTGAAAAACTACCTTAAAATGTATATTATTATGAAAGTAATTTGGGAAGCATATGAAAACGTAGCCGACGGCAAGTGTACCTCCTATTAATTCTAGAGAGTCCATTCTAGTCTTTATGGGGGGTGGGTTTTATGTGGGGGTGAGCTGGTCATATCCTCCCCCTACTTGCTCTAGTATAGTATATCCCTTGGCAAAAATTACCCCACGATGTAATGGCCGCTGTCCCTTATTAGGGCGTCTGTTACAAATAATCTAGTCACCTATTGTTAAATATATGCCAAAATGGCCGTTGCTCCCCGGCGCCATTTTTATTCGACCCTTTGTGTCCAGTCACACGGGCGCTTCTCAAACTTGATATCAATTATCGAATAGTGTCTTTATTAAGTCAGACTTTAAGACCGATACAAAAGCCTTCGGAGGGTGGATGTTAGGGTGGTAAGTTTGAGCAGCCGAAACCGCTTATTCCATCACTTATTCGACAAACTTGATCGGTTGGGACTTGAGGCAAGTTGGAAAACTTCAGGCTCTAGTTCAACTCTAGTCCTGGTACTTCTGGCCCTTCCCTTAACCACTTCATCTCTGTCTCCAGTTCGCCGGACCTTGGGAATTAGATCTGATCAATAAGAAGTTGTATCTCCATACACAATAGACCGATATCTTGTCTATACCTAAATAATGTTTCCCCTCTAATAACATTAATATAGTTCCTACATCAAATATCGTTGGACATTGAATTAATTATTTAATAAACCATCAGTACGTTGTATAATCTGGTCTCAAATGATAATTGAGAGATATAAATAAAACAAGATAACTTGTTGACAACAGCGCACATAGTTATTGTTTTGTATAGAACAAAGTTACTTGTGATATTTTTTTATAATAATATAATTTCAATGATTGATCAACTTTTTTGCCTTTAATTAAAATATTAAATCCATAAAATATAAACGTGCTAGCAAAAATCAGAAAAAATAAAGGTATTTTTTTAAATTTACCAGCGGAATAACGTAAGGTATAAGACGGGTGACTACAAATACTGTGGTCATGGGTTCAAATCCCGCTCAAGTTCTCTTTTTAATTGAATTTGATCGGTTATTGCGACTGGGAGATCGGGAATAATATTAATAAAATCCCAGTCGATTGTCTTGGTCAGGGCTTACTCTGATTTCCTGTATTGTAAGGTAAACACTGATTATTAAGTCGGTGATGCTGTGTCTAAAAAAAACCTCTCAAAAAAGCTTCATCATCTGCTATTTAAGAGGACTGTTTTCTCTTAATAATAAAAAATTTAATTGAGTGAACTATGGGAAAACTCTTATTACAATTCATTTTTATACAAGGTAATATTTTCAGCATTAAATTCTTTATTCAGTTGCAACATCAAATATCAAATCTTGTTATCAAAAGTGTGTATAAAAGTAGTATTTAATTACCTTCAAGGAATTCAGTTCTGTTTCCGCAATAACAGTTAATTTATTCATCCTGAGTTTGTAGTTAAATCATCTGTGATTTATCCAAGAATTGTCTTGTCTCCCATTCCTTTTCATCGAATACCTGAAACAAACAATATAATTTCAGTTTGAATAATCGATATTAAGTGTATTTTTTATGGACAGGTCATCTAATCAACCCTTTTGTAAATTTACCCGTCCCCTATTTTTTTATATTTTTCCCTCTACTGTGTGAAATATAGACGAGCTTGTCCTGTCAAAATTTTTGAAAGCTGTCATTGCATAATGGTATTTACCAATACATCCCATTGATCCAAGCACACAAAGACTTCTATCGAACACTGCCAAATTTAATGGGGCTCAAATTGTTATTTCTGTCAAGGGGTGAATTTTGCACTCACTAACCTGGATTAGCTCTCGTCGTTTTGTTTCCAAACAAAATATTTAATTCAACAGATTAAATTAGGAAATGTTTTAAAACTTTCTCAATTTTCACTGATACAGTCGGTCAGACAGAATATCTTATCCAGGATTGAGTATTGATTTTAAGTCATATTGGAGTAGATGTGTTTTTTTTTTAGAAAAAATCGATAGCTACCCCTTTGCGTTTTTAAATTTATCACCGCGGCATTCGTCGCAATACCCGAGGGATGTAAAAGGGATGACCCGACCCACCGCGTCCGAAGTCGTTGTAAATTTTTAAAATACAAATTTACACCGAAATTGAAGTCGTACTTTATGAAAAATACTCTACCGGTATTATATTTCCTCAACATTTATTTTATCACAAATACGTGCTATAATATATGAACTACGTGTTTCATAGTTTACTAACCAATTAAATAAATATGAAAGTAATTTACCGTAAACGGATATGATTGGTAGGATGTGGCAAGACCGGTCATGACTATTTTTGAGTAATTCGTCTTCTGGAGATATCAAAAGTTTGACATTTGTTATTCAAACATTAGAAGGAAAGAGTAGGTTAAATTATTTTCTACTAACCATATGTAATAATAATGATAAAAATTACTAAAAAAATATATTAATTTATTTTATAGTTATAGAGCGTCTGAATTTCAATTTAAAAATCAAATTTATTTTTTTGTATTTGAAGATTGCTTATACATAAGTCTATTTAGAAGAATTAAAAAACAATATAACTGTTTAATAAAAAAAAAATTATAGAGTTGACTTGAAATAACAGTAATTATTTTTGGAGGGTGGTAAGATTATCGGAAGAATAATCGACAAAAAAAAATAATAAATTGAAAAATATTATTAATGGTGCTTTTGGAATCGTGTTTGGGCCACCATCTCAGTTTTTTCAAGTACATCCTGTGTAATAAATATTTTTCATTTTATTTTTAAATTCTCTTATAGTTTTTTTAGGTATTTATTGTAGACTCGTTTTTAATTTGTCTTAATAAATTATAAATTTTTACAAGGTAAGAGCATCTTCGTTGAAAAAAATAAATGTATTAACATAGTTATATACAACTCTAAAAAGATATAAATTAGACAAGAGAAAAAATGCAGAAGGCATAATTTAAATAAAATAAAAAGATACAGCAGTTTTGAAATATATTTTTGAGTCGTTTTGATCAGAATGTATACATTTTCACCATTCAATGATTTGGATGCATTTTAGAAGCAAGATCCATTTAATCAACGCTGCAAATGATGGACCATATGTGTTAATTACTCGTTTAAAATATATCAAATGAATTGTCTGTGTCATGGCAATCGCACTAAGTGACCTATGGGGTGGTGATGGGGGTGGCAGAGGGTGGTAAACACGATACGGTTTAGGCATCCAATACATATTTGTCTTGATCAGTGTGGCTCCATAAATACGATGCAGTATCCCTCAATAAATTTAACACGCCAGTATCCATCAGCTCTTAATGTGCCATGAAACATATTGCCTCCAATACTCATAAATATGCCGATATCATTCATTAAACACTCCTCGACTCATTAACTAGTCTAATAAATACACACGAACCATCCTTAATTTTATATCGTAAAATCATTGTGTAAATGTGTTTTTTCGGAGACTAATTCAATGTGTTTTATTGAAGTGGAGGTGGGGTTGTAGAGTACCGCAAAAATATAACAAATTCAATATTTATTTTAATTTAATATGTTTTAAAATAAAATAAATAAATGAACTCATTTCACAGTTGCATCTTTCTGTTAATAAGAAAAATCCATTTTCGTCATATATATATGTATTTATATTTATCCGAAACATAAATGTCGTATCATAACTCACAAAACTAATTAATAAATTGAATATTTATTTTGTTTTAATGTGTTTAACGGTAATAAATAGATGAACTAATTTCACAGTTGCATCTTTCTATTAATAATAAAAATCAATTTTACTGAAACATTAATTTTATTTAATAACTCACAAAACTGTAAAAAAATTATAAATAGGGTACATTAAAAAAAACGCGAAAGACCAGTAACCTTTATAGTAAACCGCAAAAATGACATTTTTCGTGGTCATCAAAAATAATTTATTCTTTAGGTAGTTTTGATGATTTTATTTCGGAATGATATGTTTCTTTTTGCAATTGGTGAAAATATTATATTTGCTAAATTTAGGTATATATTAATATAACACACACAACTATGTAATTGATATTTTTTTATTTTATACAGTGGATTAATTTCTAATGTATGTTCATATCGGACCACCATATATAGTACCACTAATATACAGATTAAACCGTAAAAATAAAATATTTTGTGATCATTAAAAATAATAAAATGTTTGAAAATAATTTATTTATCCAGGTTTAGACGTTTGATGTATGAAGGAAATTCAATCTTTCAGGATTATTTCTATTTAATATTAGTATTTGTTGTATCCATTTCGATGATCCTTTGAAAACAGTATTGTGTGTATAGGTCTAGTAATTTCACAGGAAGGAAAACATTCGAGTTGGTGGTCAGGGAGGGTTTGGTCTATAAGGTCCATCCCCTTGGGAAGACCCGCGTTCAACCCCAATTCAAATAAACACTTTCAGAAAATAATAAAATGGATAAAAATGTTACTCCCCCGTGACTCTATCACGAATACCGGCATTTATTAATACTCTTAAACAAGTGCGTATATTTTTATAATTAAAATGTAGTCGGCTTTCCTGGAGGGAATCTGTTTCTTATCGTACCTCTGGGTGGACCTGCACTTTGTAACTTTGGGTCACTTTCGAATTATTATTATTGTACAAAGTCCCTTTTTGGGCTCTTTAATGAGTCTTCTGGGTTACTGGGGTCACTCATACAATCGGCGACTTTCACACCCACCCCTTTAAATTAAATATTCCGTTTCATAATGACTTCAAAATAATACGCTCGATAAAAATAATTCTTATATTTATTTTAATACTCATCATGATAGAATACTATTGTTGATGAGTGTGGAAATTCAGGTGAAACGACTGTATTACCTTTTCGTTATACGGCTATGCGTAAAATTTTGACAATAACGTCCGCTAATGTCTTCCCTTTATGACCGCAACGGACACTTTTTGAAACCACTGAAACATCGCATCCATTAAGCTACCCTTGTAATATTAGGTATTTTATAAAAGTTATAATTTCATTACTAAAATACCAATACAATTTTAAACTATTCCTTTTTGTCAACGCTAAATATTGATGCATTTTATAATGTCATTCTATGAATTCATGCGCATTTTAAATTTTTCTTCGCTCTTAGATAGTGATAAATTAATTGTTATAAATATATTTCCAAGAAATAAAATTCAATCAATTTTATACAAAAACTTCCATAATTTATTATATTGTTATTTTACCTATATTTTTATATGCATATTAATTTAATTGATCAATCACTTATTTTCGTGAATATAGGAGGAAAACATGTCACTGATTAAAATTCGTATTAAGTTACATTTATTTGGTTTTTAAATTTTATTACCTTTTTTGAACTAACTAATTAAATTGAAAATGAAGAAGTTTATTTTAAGTATTGTAAAATTCTATGGATACTTCATAATACCAAGCTCAGGAGATAAGGCGCTTGGCTAAAAATACTGTTGTCACGGGTTCAAATCCTGCTCAAGGAAAAAAAAAAAATCAGTGATTATGACTGGAAGATTGGGAATAATAATAATATAAACCCGCTGGATATTTTTGATTCAGAATTTACTCTGATTTCCTATATTGTAAGGTAAATACTGATTATTAAGTTGGTGACAAGTAATAGTTAAGATCACCGACAGACAATTAAATAACACGTTGTTGTATTAAAAAAAATGATAGATAAAAGAATAAATGATATCCTCTGCTGATTCTAGTCGAAAGTATATTAATTATGTTGTTTAAAATTTTCATACATTAAATATGTATAAAATAAAAAAAAGTTATCGAAATTTGTCTAGGGAAATTGTTTCAAGCAAATAATTTAATAAATATTCTTCAAATGTGGAATTACAAATATTACGATTCTTTATGAGTTTATTTCGGGAATAGCATTAATAAAATCCCGATCGATCATCTTGATCCAGGATTACCGTAATTTCCTAGATAGTTAGGTAAACATTGAGGCGATTAATAATATACAGATAGTTCAATCAAATTTGTATGCAATTATTTGATTTGGTTCATTGGGTATGATTTAGTAATGAATCTGTTTGATGTATATAAGTGTAAAGTTGATTCGATTTGAAATTTTAGCTCAAGTGAACGGCGAGTCTGTCTGTCGTTCAATACAGGGTCAAAGAGGCTTCTCATCCCTTGAGTGTAATTCGACACCCTCGTGTTGTGGCCTCTTCTATCTACTCGTCTTCCCTTCTCATCCCTCTATCCTAATGCTTCCCCGATGCCAGTCAATCAGGTGAATATTTTAAAGGATCGCTGGACGCTTTTTTCAACATGCTCTCGCCGACACATCATTTGACAAACCTCTAAAATATTCACGCCCCCGGGCAGACTTATTTATTCGATAGTATTTCAGTAGTGAGGACTAAATTTAATCAATAAACAGAATAGAAGGGACATTTTGACTCTCCATGGTCACAATCCCCTACTTATTTCGACCAATCCAACCAAATTGCAACTGTCCATTCAACCATGGACTAGTCCCCTACAAATACTATTCTACAGAGGTTGACAACAATTTCTTACTATCGCATTAAATTTCATTTATTAAAATACCATATTTATGACCTGATTTTATTCTTTTATGTGTTACAAAGTTTTTATTTTTATTGTATCTTTATTATATTTAGTAAGGATTATTGTACCAATAATCCATGACCAAAGTCAGCGCGCACAGTTCGTTATCAAGTCATGGAATATTATATGTTTTCACCCATTGACAGTTCGCCGCGAACTAATTTCACATTCTTTTAGGCGACGCCCTTAATGTGATAATCATTTAGAGCGTGCATGTGTTTCTATTTAAATTACATTATTATTTTTTAATATTTCACATTGTATCATATTTTATATATTTTCTTCTTCTCTTATTATTTTTTTTTCTGTTTCATCACTGCAACTTGGGATCTCCCGCAATGCTCTAGTTTAATAAAAATATGTATTTATAATAAAAAAAAATAGAATAATCTAAAATTCATATTCTAAGGCACAGTTCTTTGTATACAAAATGGGTCGGTCATTTTTTTTAACACAACAAAACAATAATTAGTTGATTTATTTTTATTCAATCATAATGTTTTTAGTTTTATATATATATATATATATATATATATATATATATATATATATATATATATATATATATATATATATATATATATATATATATATTTAATCATATCGCATTCACTTAAGGCACTACCGGAGATGTACCGAAATCAAACGAATATTTTGGTATTATTTCTATTTATTTTCAGAACATCAGATATCGCTTCCTTACATTGTGAATGTCAAAATGAAAGGAAGAAATAGGAATAATGTCATAATATTCGTTTGACTTTGGCACTACACATTAAGTCTCATATATATATATATATATATATATATATATATATATATATATATATATATATATATTTATATATATACATACATATATATATATATATATATATATATATATATATATATATATATATATATATATATATATATATATATATATTTAGGATTTAAAAATATGATTTGATATAATTATTTTTTACATGGTTTATTTCGAATAATTTATTACTAAATATTGTATGTTTAAAATATACGATGTGAAATGGTTGTCGAGGGATGCGTTGTTTGACCCTCGTTACACACGAACGGGTTTTCCAATGCTGCAAATATTTGAGCGAGACAGAAATAGTTGTGTAAGGGTCTTCTTGAATATGAGTATAAATATAGGGTTTTGGTCAGTGGTGGGATTATGGATGGGTCTTCACAAAAGGGACGACTGACCCAAGGATATATTATACCTTACACCTCATTGGTCGCACAATATATGGGAGGGACTTTTTATACCCAATACCTACACCAAGTCCGAATACCCGACACATATTACTATATTAATAATAAGAATTACATTATACAAAAAATTAAATCATTGAAAATACTATGAGTATTTGGAAATATTCATACAAATTATTATGTTCTTTAGACTTTAATTTAAGTATATGTTTCACTCACCCTAAACAATGACAAACATAAATCATCATGTGATTTATTAATAAATACTTTGATTTATTTTTTTCATAAATAAACTAATCAATGAAGTCGAAAGAATATTTAAATATGCTTAAATAAACACAAACAATTATTGTAGATACATGGGCCGTATGCAATATAAGTATTAGTGAGTCGTGCTAGAGGGTATGTGTATAAATAGACTAGATCTTGGTAGTATTGGTGGTGGTGGTGCATATGCACCGCATGCATACACTCTCATTAGATACACTATGAAATTGAAAACGGCCTAGTTAAAAATCTTCTTGAGATAAAGATAATTCAAATTGACTTTTTGATTTTAATATATATGATTTTAATATTTTGATTAATAATTTTAATAATATATATATATATATATATATATATATATATATATATATATATATATATATATATATATATATATATATATATATATATATATATATATATATATTAAAATATTAGATATTATTAATTAATAATTTATTATTAATTGTAAATCAAAATATTAAAATCATATATATTAAAATCAAAAAGTCAATTTGAATTATCTTTATCTCAAGAAGATTTTTAACTAGGCCGTTTTCAATTTCATAGTGTATCTTGTAAATTTATGGTTATTTTTTTCTTATAATTTGAGAAACTCCATGAAAATATACACATTGAAAATACCTATATGTTTAATTAGATTATTTTCAAAAATCATTATAATTGTAATCATTGTTAGCAGTAGCAGTTTAAATTAGTTATTGTATTATTTAATAATTCCATTATCAACTTCGCCAATCATGGATTAAGTAATATTTAACCGTTTCAAAAAATGTATGTTGAAACCCTTCAAAAGTAACCTAACAATTTATTCAAAGAAAAAATACATATTTTTGTTGATTCTTGTAATATGTCTATATTTTTGGGGCAATCATAATAATAATATTGTATGTTATGAAAATAAACAAAATTGTATAAGGCACGTGTAATGTAAACGGTGGTTTTGATTGTATGAGAGGGGTGTCGAATTAAAACCGCGACAATGATCATTTATCTGGCACTTGAACTATAAAAAATGGTATTTCCAGTTATATAAATGGACCTCGAATCCAGCTTCCAGGACTGGTCAGTCAAGTTCACCGAGCACGCGACGTCAAGAGGTCAATCACTAACTGGTTGTGTTGTCAGCTCAATGCCTATGATTCTGTGGTCCATTTGGGGTTTCAGACACGCGTCACTCTCCTTTATAATACGGATTATTTATTATAAATAAACAATCTTTAAAAATATTACATAATCCATATTATCTATAACATTATATGGAGAAGCGAGTCATAGAATGTTGCTAAATTAAATATAGCATTACGCAATATAGTATATTTATGTTGCTTAAATTATCTACCGTCTTAAATATTTCACAAGTTTGTCTTTACAACACAATTAATAATGCGTCAATAAATTCAATTCATTCTCTAATAATTACATTGTTTATGAGTTCTATCGACACCACCGATATTAGAAAGCTGGAAAAGTGGATGATAAATATCAAGATGGTGAACCAAGTAGATAAGTTATACAGAAATAACACTAATTTTCTCACTCATACTCGTCTGCTTGATCCATCATCTTGATATTTATACATTCAGTTGTCTAGCATTCTTATCGTCGTTAACGGTTTTTTCAATATTCCAATAAAGGAACGAATTGTTTATTTAATTTGTGTAGTTTTTGTGTTTTTATTATATTTAGGATTGATATTTTTCTATTGGTGATATATGTAATATTGATAATATTTTAAGGGATGATAGGGTATTGCAAATATAAGTGATTTTTTTTTATTATTATTAATTACGTATTGAACAGACACAATACACACGCAACAGTCATTGCTGAGTACTTCACAGAAACAGCTGATTCCAAGGTAGTAGCCCAAACTCAATTCCAAAACCACTTTTAATAATTTTATTTATAGTCAATAATAAAAAAAAAATATATATATATTCAAAATATTTTTTTACTTATTCTTGCAGTAACCTACCACCCCCTAAAATATTCTCAATTATTTAAAGTCCATTTTGTATTTTTAACAATTATATTTTAATATTTTATTATTGTTATTACAATAACACTTCATAAAATAATTTAAATATTAGATACTCAATTACTATGAAACTTGTTGTATTAATTAGGAATTATTTTTACATATTCCTCCTTTTTATACGTACCGATAATCATAATACATTCTAATGAAAAATAATTTTGTCTAAAAATTGTTTAATCTTATGCTTGTGCAAATATAATTGATATGACAAACGAGAGAGAGCAAATGTGGAGAATATATGTTTGTGGGGTGGTAATGGGGGTGGTTCAGACACTAGTGTGTAGTTGCAAGCCAAATGCATCTGGGAGGGTCTAAATAAACAAAATACCATTAATAAATGGGTCTGTCGCGACCAGAAATGGAGGGCGGCAACCAAATGGACGACCCACCATATCCCAAAACCTGATAAACCCGCCTTTGATTTATTTCTTTTCGCCAAACACCCTCTTTATACCCACGCCATCTGACAAAACTCTTCAATATCGAATCGCAAACTGTGTGCAATTTAATAATCAATACATTTATATCATACGGCTGCTTTAGCACGTGTAACCTCATTCATAAATATACATTCGAGAAATTCACTCAGATTGTATAAATAGTAAATGAAAAGAAAATAAGAGGTATAAAATTACTAAACAAACAGTAGACGGACTTGCCAGGGATGCGGCATGGAAAAAGAACACATTGTGTTCGATTGATACAACCGAGATGAAAATCCCTATCCCCCAAATAAGAATTGGGAATCAAATTACCCAAGTCTCAGAAATGAAAGCAAGGAGATGTTCGGGTTGTTTTTGTAATAGGAAATGTGCGGCCGATAGACCTAATGGGATAACCCCGCGAGGCTTTCATAACAAAACCCTTCACAATAATAAATCAAACTAACATGATGCCAATTTTATATAAAATAATATCATCATATTGAGAAAAGCAACACTCATCATGTATCAAATAAACTCATAAGGAATCGGAATATTTGTAATTCCACATTTGAAGAATATTTATTTAGTGATTGGCTTGAAATAATTTCTCTCAACAAATTTCTATAACTATGAAAATTTAAAACAACATAATTAATATACTTTCGACTAGAATCAGCAGTGACTATAATTTTTTTTCAGAGATCTGTCATTTTTAATCTCTCTTAATATATAATTTATTTTCTTTTTCTTTTTAAATACAACAACGTGTTAATTAATTGTCTGTCGGTGATCTTAACTATTACTAGTTACACAGGTCACCGACTTCATAATCAGTATTTAATACAGCAAATCAGAGTAAATCTGGATCGATAAGGGTTTTATTAATATAATTCCCGATCTCCCAGTCGTAATAACGAATAATAAAATAATTTATTTTTTCACTTCACTGATCTTTTCATTAATAATATTTAATAATATTTCTACATTTGTTGATATGTTTAAACAATAATTATGTTCTTCTGCAAATTGAAACAATTTAACTAAGAGTGAGTGATTTGTAACATAATTATAATTACTTCAAATTCATTCCAATGCATCCAATTTTCGTTCACTAAAAGTTACCTATTTAAATTTATTATAATCGCATATTCAGATCCAATCTTAGAATTTTATGATAAAATTAATTTGTGTGACCCATTTATTAGAAATGTGAAAATTTGATTCGATGAATTGAAAGTTCACTTTGGCTATTCTGATTTAAACTTAAAAAATAATGACTTGTCATAAAATTTGGAATAAAAATAAAATAGTAGAATGGTGAAGTTTTTGATGGAACAGGAAGAAGAGCAAATCCCCTGCGGACAACACGCCTAATTTGTTTAGTGCAGGTAGTAGGTGCAATTAATAAGACTTTGTAGTGGTTGTGAGAGAGTAAGGGTGGATGGGGGTGGCTTTACCTCCTCCGGGACGTGAACCACAGACCCGCTGCACCACCAGCTCATCAATCGCGAGCTCACCTTGGCTCTTTATTCCTCAGCTGAGAAGTCACGTAACCTCAGGGTGTCCTCCATCAGCCAACCAACAAGCGAGATCCCTAATTATTTAACCCTCAAACACATCCTTTACGTATAATCGCTCTTCCATCCTTATACGCACCATCTTATAAAACTAACTTCGTAAGATCAACCTGGATTTAGAATGTTTTCCTTGATTATTTTAATGTGTGCTGCACTGGAAAAAATCATATATTCAATACTTTGAAAACTAGGGTTGGCAACTTGCTATTATGGTATTCTTAATAAATAATAAAAAAACTCCAGAATTATTCACACAATATGAAAAATATGAATATATATGTTGCCAAATATACAAATTGATATACATAGTAACAAAATTGAAATACGTATATTTTATTAATATTGTATTTGATTTTTTAAGTGCTTTTATTAGATAGATAATAATTTAAGAACATGAGTAGGACTGTGATAATCTATTAATATATTTAAATGAGAAATAAATTCCATAATTGAGGCATTCAGTTCCATAACCATGAATTCAATATTGACCTTATTCGAGTAAAACGATTTCAAAGGATTTTTTTTATATGACCAATTTTATAATGTTATATACCTTTGTAAATGCGATTAAATTAATTTAACCATATATTATACAATGCGCACAGTTTTCAATCACCTTTTTTATCAATAAAGTTTAATTTTAATAAAATCTGTCATAATAATCCTCATGAGCAGTAATTTGTACATTTATAATAATTTAATTATGTGGGGTTTACCGCCTGAATCGAACGCCTGTATTATTCTAGTAAAATAATAAATGTAAATATGTACTATTTTTTATATTAAATTTGTCTCTTTGAAAATATTTATACTGAGCATCTTAAGATTTTTCATTTTCAACAAATTTTTCAAATAATAATAACAATCATCTACTACATACGTATATTGGAAATGTCTCAAATCGGTATCACTCCGAAATAAAAACATCAAAACTACACAAAGGAAATAAATAATTCGTTCCGTTAATGGAATTTGGAACCGTTACCGACGATATAGAATGGCAGACAACTGGATGTATAAATATTAAGATCGTGGACCAAATAGACGAGTCTAAGAGAGTCAATTACTGTTGCCTCTGTCAAACACATCTTCTTGGTATTTACCATTCACTTGTCTTATCACTTAATATTATTGATGGTTTATATTGTGAAAAAGTCTTTATTAGTCCAAAGATTACAAGTAAAAGTATCGTATATAATGTAAGATGGTTTTGTGTTAAGCTGTATGTGTCATTTTTTTGGTGGACATAGTTTTGAATAATGATATTAAATTTGTGAGATAATATGATTCTTTTTTTGTAGGTACTTGTATGGATACAGAGTATAGTGTAGTTGCTGACAGTGCATTTTTTCTAGTAATCGTGGTCTTCGTGGGGTAGTCCATTGAGGGTGGTGGCCAAAGAAGGGGTGGCTTTGTATGGGGGTGGTATGGGCGGGAAAGGAAACCACGGTCTAAATAAATAACAGCTAATGGAGGACATTCATCAGGGATGGTTCAGTGTGGGGGTTACAAAGCAACGCACATCATTGCAAGAACACGTCACAAAGGATATGTTGTTATACCAATGCCCACCCTCGTCCAACCAAACACAGATTCTTCAACTGTTTATCTCAAAATTAGAAGAAAAAAATTACCAAATCCATATAGTAATTTGACGAGTGCTACTGTTGGATCCATTATAAGCTTTTGTGTCGTGAAGAGGACGTCCATTTGTCTGGTGTTCGGCAACTCGATTCGGGATTGCATCCTAAGTGGACTCTGAGGCCTTCCTTCATTTGTCACCGTCAGGGGTGAATGTTTCTCTAAAAATCAGACGGGGTGAAGAAAGAAGAAACAACCCCACCGCCATTGCCGACAAGCATGATGGACGATTTTACACCGCGGCCCATCTAAAAGATGATCTTGTCATATCTAATTCATAATTTTATGTATATCAATATCAATTTAAAATTATTCTTTTAATATACATATATTGAATGCGTTTTTACTGTCAGGAAATTCCAAGAAATGATATTTTTACCTAAAAAATATATTTGATTTATGATGCCTTTGATATTATTCCTAATGCTTCGAGGCTCTTCAATCTATTATTTATAATAAATACTCGTATTATATAGAAAAAATGACATAAATTTATGGTCCGAGGTTAGCATGTTTTAAATGCAGTATTTTTAATTATAATAGTAGTACTGTTTTTATTACATTTAAAATTCGTTCTAGTGTATTTTTAAATAGACAACATATATCTAAAAATTCCATTCAATACAAAAATTATATTGTGAATTGTGGGAAAAGATCATTACAGCTCACTTAACAAATCAAAATACTATATCTTTTAAAATAAAAATAAAATATATAAAGATGATAAATTGGAAATGGCAACATTCACAAAAAAATATTAAAGATTGTGGAAATTATATTTTAGGTCTATTGGATTACGCATTGTACAATATTTAACCCCTTGTTTTTAATCGATTTAATTATTTATATTTGGCTTTTATTCTAATAGAAATGATAATTATCCATGAAACGGTTTTGAATTGCCGATTGTAGGAATACAGTACTATAACTTGGAGCGAATTTTCAAACACACCTCAAATACACATTACAAGGCTAACATAACACTTTCGGTTCGTCTTTATGTATACAATATAACAAAGCTCATAGACATTGAACCAGCTGAATGGTATGTGGGTAACATTTATCGAAAATACGTGACCAATCGTATTGTGTCGAAAAGCCTTGTCACATAGGCCCATAATCTGGAGGCAATAATTTTGCTACGTTTCAAACGGCCACGATATGTTCAGAATACGCTATGTTTTTTCCTCCTGTCTTTGCCGTCGGAATGCAACCAATCCCCTGAAACATTACGTAGAAGAATAGGGTGTAAGGGGTTAAAAAAAGACTCAAAATGGATGACACGACACCGTTTGAAAGGAGTACGTGTGACACGTAACGATCCACCCTCAAAATCTAGAATATTTAAACAAAAATACCACAATTTCAATGTATCCCCTCGTGCACTAGTAACGACCTATCTATAGTAATTGGCTTACATGCTCTTCACATTCGCCTGAAAATAACGAAACATAATATTCAGGCTTCTACAATACAGAGAAAAAAATGTATGAAAACACGATTCCAAATTCTATACCTAAGGGTGATTGTAAAATGATACTACATAACAATTTTATTAATTTACTAATAAATTATATTTTTTGTTAAGGTCAAGGCGCATGGCTACAAATTATGTTTGTGGTCATGGGTTCAAATCCCGCTTGAGTAAAAAAAATGATTCGATCGATTATTAAGATTAATTATAATGAAATCCGTCTTGATCCAGATTTACTCTGATTTCCTGAATTGTAAGGTAAATACTCATGTGAGTTGGGCAGAGCCACTCTGACGGAGACCTGTATAACTATTAATACCTAAAATTATTGACAGACAGTAAAAAAGCCCCTCGGGGTGTAAATAAACAAATTAAAAAAAAAAAAAATCTTAAAAAAATATCAAATGTAAAGTGTAATCTAAATCTTGATTAATATCTATAAATAGCCTGTTTATTTTTAAATCTATATTATATTTTACATATAGTTTTATCACAATATCAAAGTGTATAATATGTTTGCTTTGAATAACATAAGCATTTCGTATTCATGTTCTAAAGGAATAATAAAGGCAATGGTAAAAATAATTGGTGCAAATATAATATTATTAAGTTTTTCTGTAAATAATGATTTCTGTCATTTAAAATTATGGATGATACACGCTGATGAATAAACTTTTCATCATTCAAATAAAAATATTGTTTTTTTTTTATATAAAAACAACGCATCGAGTGTTAAAAAATATATATGCAAACATTCGTGTCCTCTTCAAAATTTAAAACGTAGTTTTGTTGCGGTGAAAATTCCCTATGGGTTAATAATATGTACGTATTTTTCCGGTAAGCTTGTCTCATCCCTAATGTACACGTGTGAGAAAAAGCACACGTGCAGGTAGACTTGGCAAAACACCTCGTCATGCTTTTTTATGTGTGCTCATAGTTCATAACCAAGTTTACATAATATCCACCAGGGTTGCCCACAAAGCAAACACCCCAATTTTGTCTTCCTCCTCGGTCTTCTACTTACTTGTCGTCTTCTCTTACCCTCTGGCATTCATACCTTTCAAATTTTTTTTATAAAGATATGTTACTCTCCTAGTAGAATCTAAACAAATAATTAAATGGTCAAATAATTGTAGTTTTTATTTGATTTGAATTATCCGTGGTGGAAACCTTGCGAGCGTGGTTGGTGGGTGGTAGAAATTGTGATTATGAGTGAAGAGAGAAATTCAATCATCGGGTTCTTTGAAAGGTACAACAGCATCCCCATGCAAATAGGCTGACACATTGTGTCTTGAAGCCCCTGGCAACCGAGGGTAGGTATTAGTGGCTGGTTGGCTGGCTAGCTATCCAGGTAAGTAAGCCTCCCAAGGGGGTGGCTGTTCGAGGTGAAAGATAAAGAAAACGCATGGCCACCCTCTGGTATGACCGCTGGTCTTGAATCGATAATCTACCACCCCACCCACCCACCGACCTCAAACTTTAAACTTTTCACAATAAACAAATAAACCACCCTCCCTTTCAATATTGCCACTCAATGACTCTTACTGACTAAATTACACTATATTTTGAATATTGCACATTTTAAAGCGTGTAGGTATACTAATTTAAAAAAATTTAAATACATAAAATATATTAGCCAACGTGGTCATGGGTTAAAATCCCACTGATGTCAAAAAAAAATATGTTGATTTGATCGGTTATTATGACTGGGAGATCGGGAATCATATTAATAAAATCCCGATTGATCATCTTTATCCAGGCTTACTCTGATTTCCTGTATTGTAAGGTAAATATTGATTATTAAGTCGGTGATCTGTGTAACTAGTAATAGTTAAAATCACCGACAGAAAATTAACACGTTGTTGTGTATAAAAAACACTCTCGCAAAAGATCCTTATAGGGCGTAAAAATAATAATAAAAAATATCGGATTATTTTTAATGTAAGATTTCAGTAATGGTCATTTATTATGTAATAAATAATTTAAAATGTTTAGTATATCTTGTTGATCATATTTATTGAATAATTTCTTTAGTTTCAATACAAATATTTTTCAACCAAATGGATTAAATTTAAAATAGGTAAATTAATTATTTATAAAGATATTATTTTCATAATATTATTCATTTATGATAATTATTGCAAAATATGTATTTTATTTTTATAATCCGGTGTAACAAAGGCATTGTCCGACTGCCCCCTCTCGGTCAAAAGTGGCTTAGTTATATTTGAACCCCACCAACATCCCCCTACCCTATAATATCTCTCTTATTCACTCTAGCACAACCTATCTCCCTCCACCCCCACAGTGGACCCTCGGTCCGCTATTTATGTTCGGGGGGAGGGTCAGAAAACGGGCAAAGTAAGCAAAGTCCAACCGCCACCCCCCTAACGTTAGTATGTAGCCGAGTACATCGCCAGAATTTCCCAAACTTTCACAAACACATATTTTTTTATTATTTTTATAAATAAATTAATTAATAAAGAATATAAGATTTTAATAAATATTTTTTTACTGCGAGTATTCGTTGGGTAGACGTGTATATTTATTTCACGATATATGAAACTGTCTGTCGGACAGGGGGTTGTAAGTTGTACCTTTTCTCTATGGGGGAGATCGTATCGCCACGGTGACCTGCCCGGGGGTGGTTTTAGAAGGTGGTCCTCTCACCCCATAGACCACCCCCTGACCGCTTCCAAAGTCCTGCCGATGTTTTTCATACGTTCTTTGCGACATTTACTACCAAGTATTGCGCATGCCAAATAGGTACTAAACGAAAACATATTTTTCTTATCACTAGAATTATTTAAATTACTTAATTTGTTTTCAATATGAAGTGTCCCAAAAAGTTCATAAACTTTTTATATTTTGACAGTTTTATGTTATTAAATATTTAAGATCCAAATAAACAGTCAGTCTTCATTATAATTGAATAACAACGATGAATATGTTTATGAAGAAAATTAGACAGTGTCCATGAAATTTATGCAAATGGTCGTTATCATGGTCATTATCAATTTCAAAAAAAAAAAGAATTAAGAGAACCATTTACTCTTATTTCGTATTTTATATCTTCTTAATAGTATGTTCTTATTAAGAATAAGGGGATAAATAAGAAAATTACTTTTTATCATCCACAATAATTTGAAATAAATTAGTGATATTAATAAAAGGCTACTTAGTTTGTGATAAAATAATACAATTGCTTAAAATTAACGAATAAGATTTTTACATTAAACAACTAATTTTAAGACGAATAAAATAAATATTACCTAGTACCAATTTTCATTGGTGAAAGCATATTTTTGTTCAAGCTATATTTTATGCATTTAATATACATTTGTATAAATATGATTTGATATTTTAATTAGGAAATATTGCAATTTGTAATGCAAATTATAGTCATAGATATTTTTAAATGAATAATATAATGTGTGGATTAGAATGGGCAGTGGTGAGTTAGGGGGTGTTCAAACACGTGTAGCCTGGCGTCTTTACTTATAGTCATATGGGGGGTTGACGGGGTGAATTCTGCATCCCCAACTGACCTCCCCAGCTATCTCATCTTGGGCAGTACCAGTAACCACCCTTTCCACCCCTCTAATACATACAAAGACTACTTCAAGACATCCGCTCACACTACGCACCCTTCTCAACCGCTAACTTGGTCACACGTAATAGTCGCAAATTTAACCCGCCGCTTTCCCTTTTGTGTTCAACTTTATGCCTTCTTCAATGCCGCATTTAGTTTCGCTTCGCATTTATAACAACAACATTGGCTAGAACAAACGTTGATTATAACAGAAACATTTGGCTACAAAACTGTATCACAATAAACAGTTGGAATAATTGGTCATCACTAGTAGTATATAAGAAAATTCGGTATTTTTGGGTTGGAAAATGAGTAATTTTTGTCGATCTTTTTATATTTTAATTAATTGAATTTCAAACGATACAAATCAAATATGATTCTTGATATCTTTCTTTTATTTGAGCTTTTTATGAGTTTTTATATACACAAGAACATGTAAATTTTCTGTCGGTGATCTTAACTATTACTAGTTACACAGGTCATTGACTTACTAATCAGTATTTACCTTACAATACAGGATATCAGAGTAAACCTGGATCAAGAAGAAACGATCGGAATTTTATTAATATTATTCCCAATCTCCCAGTTGTAATAACCGATCAAATCAATTTAAAAAATTTTGACTTGAGCGGGATTTGAACCCATGACCACAGTATTTGTAGCCACGCGTCTTATCGCATCCCTGAGCTATTACGTTGGTAAATATTATTAGAATTTGATCAAATATATTTTTTTAAATTTGAAATTTGCTTCAATTAGGTGATTAAAAATGTCAACAATTCCGTTTTTATAAAAAAGATCATTAATTGAAATTAGAAAAATTATTAACCATCCTATGTTTTTATGTTTGTAGATCAAATATCAAACTTTAAACATAACACAAACGTATTTCATTAGTGCTGAGTGATAGAAAATGTATTTTAGTAGAGGTGTGACCAATTACAACCGTTGCCTTTGAAAATATGTAAAGTTTGCTCTATAAACATTATAAACGTATGTTAAACATCATCATATATTATATAATTGACATATTCTGGACATATAAAATAAAGAGATATTTCATATTATAATATAATATACAATTATCAGCTATAAATATAAGGATTATATTGGCCTGCATACATATATTCATTGAAATGCATATCATGAATATCGAAGACCAATGGTTGGTTATTGGCGATGGGGTCAAAGAAGAGTGAGCAGTCGTTCGCCACGCAGCTCGGTCATAAAAATAATATATTTGAATATTTTGGTAATATTACAATATCCCTTTTTATCTTGGACCATCCCCCGCCCCTAACGCGTATATTATACCGTCCTGTATATTTTCCAGATGTACGCTGAGCAGAAAGGAGTTGATGTTTATATAAAAGGACTTGGCGTGTGTATCCGTGAATATCGTTATGTGGAAAAATAATACGCCCACCATATCCCTAAATTGTATAGGTGGAGACCGACGAGGGTTGTACTTAAACATTAAAAAATATCACGCATAAATCAATAAATTATTAAAATGAATACGCATATTGAAACCAGTATAAGTATTATATTATTTTATTTGCGAATATTATTCTTGGTACGGCCCTAATAGAAGACGTTTTGGTGAAGAAGCATTCGCGTTTTTCTTTGTTCACATTTCAATCATAAGCACCCGTAAGCTTTCTGAGCTTTGAGAACAGACGTGAGATTCAGCCTTAAGCTAGAATGTACTCAAAATAAACACATCAAATATTGAAGCTTCCATTTGCAGACATACTTCATTCATAATAATATTCATCATATTGAGACATAAAGCTGCATAGAATAAAGTACCGAAAACCACATAAATCTGTATTATTTCTAATATTAATATGACTCAATATCGGTGTAGATTTAACAAGGTATTTTATATCAAATTATTTTTATTAAAAATTATGGTTTTAAATCCGAGATAACGTCAATACGGGATATGGAAAAAAACCTGTAAAATCTGAAGGTTGTAGGTTTTAGCGTCTTATTTTCAAAACACTTATGTATCATATAATATTGCCAATAATTAATAAAATCATTCAAACTCTATTTATAGAACAGAAAAAAATTTTTTTTTTTAAATATTAATTATTTCATTAAATTCAACAAGTTATAGTTGCGCAGGAAATTTTCTCTGAAAGTAAAATGTATCAATATTCTATGCTTTGTGTAGATTTATATGTGCATATTGCCCAATAATATTACCAAAAATATTATATACCGCCAAAATGCACTTAGTCATATTTCATAGTTGTGAGATAATGGCGAATTATTCAAAAAAAGACTTAACATAACTATAAATTTATGGTATACATTTGAATAATGTTCAATGTGGTATAAGTCAATGACTTCTTTTATCTTTCTAAATATAATACAATTATAAAAAATACCTCTATTTTAACCAACAGAAACTAAAAATGTTAATTTGACTTAGTAGATAAAGTAATAAAAAACATATATAAATGCATCCCTAAGTCAAAATCGTCAATATATGACTTAGTGAATTTTAGCAGTATACTCTCGATATAGTTAGTTGTATAAGGGATAATATGATAGAAAACCTACGTCGTATTGTTATAGCTATATCAAAATAAACAAAAAAGCCTTGAAATGGTCATAGAAACTTGGGGGACAAAATGTTTGTGTCTGTGTATGAAAAATATGGGAAGAGTAGGATGTGCACTTAATTGAGTATATTTCCTGGGACAGTCGAGCATTATTCCAGAACACACGATACATTATAATATAAAAAAAATAATTAAAATATAAATCACATTGAAGAATCATAGTAAAGTGTATATGGATAATATTTAATGAGGTTTATTTTGGTATATTTTATTTTTTGTAAATATACCGTGTGTCCGTATACAATGGCAGTGTTCGTTTCCATTTCCCGTCATATTTTCCCGCTGTCGATTCACATATTGTAATCTGCCAGTTGGCGGGCCCCTTGCCCACGGTTTCCACATCAAAAATGCTGAGCAAAACAACATTAGCTCACCCTGTCTGGGTGGTGTTGTGTGGGGTGGGCGAGTCAGGGGTGGTGGTTGGCTCAGACGCCACCTAAAACTCTACTCGTCCAACAAGCACACTTTTATATTGTACAACCCCCTTTTCTCGTATGTTCGGTAACCTAGTATATCCACAATAACATCAAGAGTTAATCTCAGTCATATTTGACAAACCGAGATTCAAATTTGCCTATGAGAAAATAAATAAATAAATAATCAACGATGTTTTTAAATTGTAATAAAAATGTTTAAATAGGCTTTTACTTAGTACTAAATAGCGTATAAAATATCTCTTTATAAAGATTGTTTTTAAAATAAATGTCGTAAAAAAATAGTATCTTAAAAGAGAGTAGATTAAGTTAAAGACTTTTTAAGTTATTCTGTAAATATAATACATTGAATATGGAAAAATAATAATTAGTTGATAACCTATTAAACTTCATTTTCATTTGTACATAAGCGATATTTTCACAATATAAGCAAGAAATCTTTTCACAATATAACAAATAATTTTAACATGGCATAAAAAAATGCATATAAATATTTAAAAAAAATTAAAGTGGAATTAATGTCTGAAAATTTAATTATGGATAAATAATTGTTCTCTTAAGTACATTTTTATTTATAAACCTAACAAAACTATAAATTGCAACAGTCTAAATAAACTAGTATTTGAATGAAGATAATTTTGAAATGATGGTTATTGAATATATCGAAAGATAGCCGACCCTCTGTGAACTTTGACTTTGCCTACCTTTGATCGACACCTGTGACTTGGTCATCTCGACAGTTCCTTGTCCATGTGAACCGGGAAAACCGGTTCAATAACTCTTCGAAGGACGAGGACATCCTTTGAAGAAAGCCCTTTTGAGTGGCACTCTGTACGGGAACTTAGCAAAGACTCCGGATAAATTATTACACAACTGGGACTTAACCCCACCACGCGACTCGCAGGTAAAATAAAAATTATGCGTGTAGTGTAAGGCGACAACAAAAAAAATTAAAAAGGTAGGGTCTAGAAAGGGGGTCGTGGTACAGGTATAAGCGGGAATTCAATAAGCCTTTTGTTCTATTGCCAAAATCGTACGGTGTTCCATATCTGTATGATTTCGCTACTGTGAGAACATTAACTAAATGTCATACTTAATACAAAATATAATCACTGATAGTGTTCACATCTTGGTTGAATTATTAACGAAAGTTATTTGATGTAACTTCCACGATAAATTATTTTTTTAGTATACTTTTGACTACTTAAATGTGATGACTAAATAAACTCAATAAATAAATTACTTCGAAAGTTACATACGTCATACCTATAACATTTCTGTATTAAATATAATTTACATATATTGTTTTCATACAATATAATTAAATGTTACAATATAAAGTAGATTATTCTTTTACTTATTTTAATACATATTACAATTTATTGGCAATTAAGATAATTAATACATCATCACATGAGTTATGGGTAAAAATACAAAAAACTCACTTGTAGAACTACTAAAATTTATATAATAAATAAGAAACTAATTTTTTTTAAATATTAACTAATAACACTTTGCTTTATAGGAATATATTTTTTTTTACAAAATACATATAATATTAAGATACAATCTTACATTCGAGTTTATATGTGATTGCTCCATACATCAATGGTGGACTGAATATATAAATATTTATAATTGTTGTCATAATATTTAGTATTAAGTTAACTTAGATCACTACTAGACATTCAGAAAGAAGAATAAACGTGATTTTTGGTGGTGAGGAAAATAGCAATTTCACAAATTATATACTTTAATTTTTAATAATTTATTAATTCACAGCACATGTTTTTCATATTAATTTGAAATATGCGACACCCAAACTGTGAAATAAATATATTTTTAAAAATTTAGAGAAGGAAAAAAATAATCATGACGAAAATATTCTTTCGGAACAGGCTGTGATCGGAAACACAAATCGCACATAGTCAAAGTGTTAACCCTTCTGATTAACCCCTTTTGTAGATAAGGGTGAAATAATTTCGGTACATTCCTGCATACATAGATGAATCCAGGTACAGGAAGAAGAACCCTAACGTTTTTGCAAATGCCAAATTGCACAACTGTCTAGCCGGTTTTGTCGGTTGTAAAATATTTATAAATCTAATTTAGAATTGTTTTTCGAAGGCGGAAACACATGTCACCGAAGCTATTATTTTATTTGTGCGTATTGCTTTTTGATAGGAATTGAATACAAGTCCTTGTAGTAATTTGTCAAAGGGAAGTGTACGACAGCGGGCGGACAGCAAGAATAAAGAAATACAACCCTTCTTGTGACAACAATCCGCCTTCCAAGCACTATTATGCCTATACAATAATAAAATACCAATCAAAAACTCTTCATACATTATATATTCACATGTAAATCACCAGTTAAATAATCAAAATATACCTTTACAGAACAAAAATAGTCAAAGTTTATGGATATACATACATACGCCTTAAAAAAGCGCGGAAATTCTGACGTTAACTCAATGGAACCTGAGTGAGCAATTTACATTTTTCATGTTAAAAGAAAATATAGAATTTATTAATAATTAATATTCCACCACAAAAACCACATTGGCTATTAAATCACAATGGAAAATTGAATATATTAATGTGAATGTACATTATTATACTATTTAGATCTGCTATACAATCACAAATTTATTGTTATACATTGAATATAAATCCTATTCAAATTATTTGAATTGCTCCATACATAAATTGAAGACAATATTCATTGCAAGATTTAATTACTATTTACTTATTAGATTTAAAATAAAATATATTAGTAATGTAGCCAGAGAGTTACTCATATAGATTATTATAATTTTAAATAGTTTTTCGATTGAAAAAATATTTTTACAGCCCTTTTTGTACTCGTAAGAAGCTTAAGTGTAACAGTTTTTAATTACCTTAATTATACTCATAATATTGTTTTTTTTTTCAAAATATTAATTTGAAAATATTTTTATAAAAAAATATCACCGTCTAAAAGTTTTTTTAACTTATTGAGTTGTTATTGATTATAAAATGTTTTTAAAGCCCCTTTTGCACAGAAATAACTAAAATAAAAACCCATTTTGTTTATTGGGAAGTGATTTTTTAAAAACGGTGATTATTTATATTTATAAAATTGATGGATTGGTGAGGTTAACATGAGGTTGGGATTTATGATAATCAACCAAAGTGAAAATTTATATAACACAATACTATGGGAAATTATTAATACATAATAATTATATCCAAACATATCATCATCTGTTTCTGCTTTTAAAACTGTGTAAATGTGTTAATAAATTTATAAAAATAAATGTTGTCGTCGTATTGCGTCGACGCGTCCTGTCGCCCTAATGTGAACCTACCTTAATCTAACATTGCGAAATCCAGTACGCCTGATATATATTCATATAGAAAAAAATTGAAGTGGAATATAGTGGTTTTTGTGTTGGTATTATTTGAATAAAGGGACAGTGATGTGTAAAATAAGGCAATAAGTGAAGGTGGCAAGTGACAACGCATCCATAGATGTGAGATAGTGTGGAGTGACGCGGCGTTCCCAGATCCATATCGGATCCAACCACAACCACTTCACGTCACTTTCCACTGATCTTATCCATGGGGTACTCCAACACTCTAACACCCTGAAAAAAGGACCTACTCAATGCCGACCATCTATTCTCTACTACTGAAGACCAATTAAACTCTTAGCGATTACATTATTGCGCCTCGCTTACTGGGGTTCGCACTATTAACATTTATTTATTATTATACAATTTCCATAGTAAATCTATAGGACGGTGTCTTCAAACGGTGAGCTACCTAACTCGAGAATCAATAAAAACTAGTCAATTACCCAAAAATTCTAATTAGATAGCTCATTATTTGGAAGAACTCAACCTGTCGGCCGTATTAAATTTAATAGTGTGTTCGTGAGTCGTGCTAAAGCTGATAGTATTGATACATGTACGAATAGAGCTTGGTAGTATATCTGGATACACATACGCACCGTATGCACACACTCTTATTGCACTTATATATTGAATACAGTTGTATATATTCCATATCGACGATTTTCTTTTAGAGAGTGTGTATATTTTGCTAGATTTTACTAGAGACAAAAAAGTGATAAAAATTATTATACGCAGAATTAAACGTGCACATTTTTTAAATTTTATATGAGATTTTTCTACATTAATTTAATGAATCCTATATAAAATGGAGTTACGTTTATTTATTGCATGCAAATTAATGCATGCAGATGCGAATTATAAAATTTGCTAAATAACTATGTAAAAAAATCTAATAATTTAGGAACTACATAATCTATAAAGAAAGCCGACGACATTATATTTATAATTATTTATGGCGACATTTTGTATTTTTTAATATTAAGATTTTAAGTAAAGGTATTGTCACTTTGATTTTTATTCGTATGAATTTAAGAAATATTTCCTATTTTTTCCATTAAAATTAAGTTATTAGTCTGAAAATTAAGCCGATAATATTTATATTATTCTTAAATTATCATATGAAAAAAATCCTTTTCTTCAGTCATTGATCACAGGTTTCAAACACTCCAAATATAATTACTAAACATTGTTCATACGAAACTAAATGATTTAAAAAAAAATCATTATTTTTTAATATATTTAATAAATATATTTGTTTAATGCAGTCATCATTACCGGTCCCAAATATATTTTTGCAAATTTTTTATTAGCTAACCGATGCAGCTATCTTTATAAATGGTACCGGTTTACCTTTTATCGATATGACAATAAAATAGTTGTATTGAGAACCTAATTATTCAAACCCATAGACAGTCCCGTTGCAAAATATCAACAGGGTCTGATGCGCAAACTAAAGAGGGATCCTTTTTCAACTTACCTGCTATTATATACAACAGACGTATTCAATATTTATCATCATTAAATAAATATTTTAATAATGCCATATTTTATCCAATACTATACTACAAGCTTGTCAGTGGTCTGTGTTCACAAATTTGCGTTTAGTGCATTTGAATACCCCTGGCAAAATGCAGATGCCGTTGAATATGCAAAGGGTTGAAATTTCATCCGCACGAAGGTCTATTTACTTAATTCCCGATTTGAATTGTGAAAAAAAAATAACCACCAGGTAGTACCACATTTGGCCTTTGGAGCATCTGCTCATCGCGAATCTATCGCTTTATTCATTTCACAAACAGCATGTATTATAAATTAAATATTATTCAAATGAGACGATAATTAATAAATAGAGAAGATTTTTCGAAAATATTTGAGTGCCTCTTTGATTATTATCATTTTAAAAATGTCTCGTGAATTGAGTTTTCTCGTAATTTAAATTCCACTTTGTGTTGGATAATGTTTTATTACAAAATGCATTATGGCAGTTTTTTACGTACCTACACATTTTTTTCAAACATAAATAGGATTTTAATGCGGTTTAATAATTTAATAATAATTATTTTATTAATTCTCATATTTGTAAATGGATTTTTATTTTTTTATAACTTAAGATCCTTAAATCCTAAGATGTATTATCATTATTATCAATCAATGTATAATTGTTCCTGATTAAATAAATTGTATTATAATACATGTATAATCCAATGAAAATGTCAAGAAAAATATCCACCAAGGTCAATTTTTGATTAATTAAAAATAACTACCCATAATATAACTAAACCCATAATATAAGACTTAATAACAAAAATATATGTTGCTTTCAAAAAATGATGGCAGAGGATATTTTCATTGTGAAAATATGTATTTAAAGAAACGAGAAGATTTAATATTAAAATATGAACTTGAAATATTGTGTTGTTGTTTGTAATATCATCAAAAAATATGTGTATGTAATTTTTGCAAATAAAAAAATAGCCGCATTGATAGAACATTATCAAGTGATCCATAAAATTATACAGTGAAACTATTAGAAAACGAAAAAATTCTCACGAAAAAGGGTTGTAGCCAATGAATCACGGCAAAATAAAACCTGTCAAAGTACTCGATGGGAACCGATACTATTTGTTGTGCAAAAAACGCTCTATTTCACCCCAAAATCAGTATTTGCAGTCATTATAAAATACAAATAAATATCCCTATCAATTACGCCACCCCTTCACACTCATATCACCTCTCTACTACTTTTATAATGGCACCCATTAGTGCCCTTTTTATACCTTTTGTGAGCGACGAGAGAATTTACCCCATTACACGTACTTTTGACCCAAAAATAACACCTTCAAAACCGGCTCGTTATTATGACGAGTGTTTTTTTTAATGGAATGTTACCCATTTTCAGTTATGACAAAAACCTGTAACTGGCGAATACGTTACTTGATGAAAATTCGAAAGAGACTATTTATTACAAAATAATTATTGTATTATTCAATGTGCATATGAATTAAAACATTTAAAAGCCTAAAAAGGATGACAATAAACAAATCAATCGTTCATAAAAAATCATGTTTATTATTATATTTTAAATCAATGCAAAGAGACTGATCATTTTAAAATTATAAGTAGGTACTTGATAAGTATATTTATTTATAATGTAAATTTACATAAAGACTAGTAAAATTGATTATTCAGTTTTTTATACAATTTACTAAAGCATCTAAATGTATTTAAAATAAAGGATTGATTAATTCATATTAAGATAAATCTTAGATTAAATATAATAACAATTATGTACTATTAATACTACTATATAATTAATTGTCCACTAATATATGACAATATTTTTTAGGGAGTCCCAAAAATATTACAAAACATATTATATTAAGTGAGTATATTTTACAGTCTAAGTCATATATTTCTAACAATCTTATTTATTGCAGATAATCTGCCGTCATTCTACATTAATCTGAAAAAAATATGATAATCTACTGTTCCTTAAAATCTTCTAATAAGCTTAAAATTATTAGTAATTCTTGAATGATATTTTTGTACATCAAACTTTTTTTGTTTGTATTTGTATACTTTTAAATAAACACACGTAGCGGGTATATTTTGTCATAAATCTAACTCTTTCAACAATGGACACTTACAAAATGGAAACATTATTACAAAAAAAACACACTCGTATATAACGCATTTCGGGATTACATTGCCAAAATAAAAGTTCATCGGGATCTGTAAAAAGATTTTTTTACCATCGCATCGCACCTTTGAGTACCGTATTGACTTCCCCCATGAATACAATCGAATGATACGATTTTTTTCCATAGAAAAAAATTAACCCCCGATTCAATGAGAAATGTGTGAGTGTTTGTTGTGGGATTTTACAATTTTTAATCCGTTATTTAAAAAAAATACCCCGTATTAATGCAACACTCCTTTGTTTATTTATGATAATAAAGACATTTTTTTTAAATTGATTCCCTTTAGTTTAAACACCTTTTTTTTAAATACAGAAAAATAAATTCAAATCAATGAGGCTTTTAACTAGATTTCAGTTTAATTAAACCGTTTTGTTTGACTATAACAGTTTGTTTTATAAAAATTGCGAATAATACTTAAAAAAAACATAGGAGACAAAGATGAATTTGTCACCAAAGCCGCTGCTTTTACCGCTCGTACTGTTTTTCACTCACTTTTCGATGTTTCTAATAACATTACACCATATTTTACTTAATATGTTAAAGTGTATCATTAAATTTTGATATAAAGTGTCTTTTTGTTAACAATTTACATTTTTTCGGATGTTTTTGTAGGAATAATCTTGTTGCTCTCGACTGTCGGATTTATAAACTACGGTGTTGCAGGTGGCCACAGCCCGCGTATCTGTAAAGTATTTATATAATATGCATATATACCAGCGTAATAGCTCAGGGGAAAAACGCGTGGCTACAAAACTGTGGTCATGGGTTCAAATCCCGCTTAAGTCAAGAATATTTAAATTGATTTGATCGGTTATTACGACTGGGAGATCGGGAATAATATTAATAAAATCCCGATCGATCGTCTTACCAGGATTACTCTGATTTCCTGTATTGTAAAGTAAATACTGATTATTAAGTCGGTGACCTGTGTAACTAGTAATAGTTAAGATCACCGACAGACAATTAACACGTTGTTGTGTATAAAAACCCTCTCAAAGAAAGCTCCATCAGAGATGTAGGTTCTCTGGTATTCCAGACGACTGTTTTCTATTAATAATAATAATATATATATATATATATATATATATATATATATATATATATATATATACATACATATATATATATATATATATATATATATATATATATATATATATATATATATATATATATATATATATATGCGTTGTTCTAATGTATGGAAACAATACGAATGACACTTCTGTTAGATATTAATCTTTTTTTTTTAATATTTTTTGAAAAAAAACCAATCATGTCATTAATTAAATGGTTATAGAGATGAGGAAGTGTGTACTCTTCATTCATGTATGTCTGATAAAATCTTATGAGCATAGTGTTTGTTTGGATAAATCACGGTTGATTGGTCGATGTGTGTATACAAGGATCGTCCACGAAGAACATGAAAAGCAGCAATGGGGAAAAGAAAAACAGATTATTCAAATAGGAATCGTTGGTTGGATAAATCTAGAGCCGTCTTTTCCACACGTGCGAATAACAAGAATTGATCGCACCGATTCCGATAGAGACTACAACTCATTCATACGTCCTTTCCCGGGTTTTGGGCGGAAAACATCAAAAAAAATATTCTCATATAAAATAAAAAACCCCCACATTTACTACTCAGATATTTGATGGGTAGATTTTACAAATTTTTACCGGGAAACAACCCCATTTTTACACATGTAGGAAGAATAAGGTCGAGGAAATCTAACATGTACTCTCCAATACGAGAAAAATGCCGAATCATGTACGCTTTGCTCCCATACAATTTACCCACCCTCAACTTTGGACAACACCTACATGCATACATACATTACAATCATATTATTTTTATATAAAAAAAAATATACCCACACTCTATTCTCAAAAAAGGTATCTGTCTAAATATCATTCCATTACTAATTGCTATATAATTTAGGATTTGTTAGCTAAGCATTGATCTTTTTTTATTTTATAGAAATGTTTTTATTATTTTATTTTACCTGTCAGTGTCGATCTATAACAGTAATATTAGTCGCATAATTAGTTAAATAATTGTCTTTCAATTTACTCTACAAAGAAATCAGGGTAAACCTAAATCGAGATAATCGATCGGAATTCTAATAATATTACAGTCGCCAGAGCGAATTATTGTTTAATTCAAGCAGGATTTGAACCCTTGACCACATTATTTATAACCACGAGCTTTATCGCTTCAGCTATTATATAAAATACATTATTAAAATTATTATTTTTATTAATGATTAAAAATTGCATATTAAAAAAATAATAATTATAAAGGATGGATTTTTTAATCAGTGAGAATATTTAAGAGATATACGATATTCTAAAAATATTAGAAATAATCAAATAAATACACAATTCGGGTTTTGTGTACTCTAAGGCTATTTTTATATCGGAATAACAGCAGTTTTATATTATTAGCGGATATAAATATGATTACAAACAAGAGGTAACTCAAACTGTTAATTTAGTTGTGTAATTTTTACGATAGCCAACCTAACTTTAAAATATTCTTATTGATTAAAATTCACACTTATAATCATTTGTGTTTTTAGAGTATCCGCTTTCGCAAATTTAGCTATTGTTTTCCTACTTATTATAAAACCATATTGTATATTTTTTATCTAGAAGTTTTATTATATAATAATTCGAAGAGTGTATTTAATAATACAACCGTTAAAAATAACTGGATACTAAATTCCCACGTATATTGTTGTTTATTGAAGCGTTGCAAAAGCAATAAATCTTAAAAGATGGACTAACTGTTTTATAAATACGACAACAAAGGTTCAATATCCTTTATGGACCTTCCGGAAACGAAGACACCCTTCCACTTTCTTAGGGGCTGATCGAACGGTACATAAGGGTAATAATTTTGAATTAATCATTATTTCAAATATCTGAGGCCAAATGTTGTTGTATAAATTTGGGTCAATTTTTTACACCTTCGATTCGCTCCACTGCATCATGGTGAAGAAGTCGAAGAAGTAAGCATCTGCGAAGCTATTCCGTCATTACCATCCTCTATCTTTTCATTGTTGTTCAACCCTTTCATAACAAAACCCTTATGGAGACGAACAATGGAATTGTTAAATCACTTTACGCCTGAACGCCCAACTTGCCAGCCATATGCTCTATTTTTCGACACTTTTATTCAGAAAGAGAGCAATTTTGAATATATTGAATAATAGCAGTGTAAATTGATATTCCAAATCAATCGCGGTGAGAAATTTCGAACCCTTTGGTAATGATGAAAGGACCAGTGCTAAAAAGGCGGGGGTATTTTTTTTTCAAGACCGCATAATCCTTTAAGACGCCCCTATACAAAATTATCAATAACCAACCCTTAATGCCGGCAAAAGGAACTCTGAACTAAATGAAAATGCATCATAAGCCGCTTTCTTCCACAACCCTTAAACACTGAGAAAACTATTCGCCAAACAATTATTTTACAAATTAAAATAAGTGATAAAAAATTTATAAAAATGCTTATGTTTTACCTGACTATTCTATCATACCTGAAGATTTTTATTCATACAAAACTTGGACTTGGAACTTATTAGTCGAAGTACTTTCTCCATACCAAACAACCAGTATCCAGAATATTCTTCATGCGTATTGTTAATACCAAAATAAGTTCTTAAGAATTAGAATTAAGTTTTTCAAAAAGCAATAATGAAGAACCCTAAGGTATATATATAAAAACCATTTTGATATATGTAAATATGTATATTATTATAATTAAATCGGGTATTATATAATAAGAGGCTAGGTTTTATTGTTGATTTAAATGCATTGAGTATAAGTTTCCCTTAACATTCATTTATTTAAACCTAAAATACCAATACATACAGTAATATGCTAGAAAACATTTTTGAATAAGAAACATTTTGATGTTTGAATTTTTCGAGGTGGTGTTATTAGGTTTAGATGCAGACATTCTCCCAGGAGAAATTAGATATCCTATACAGTCTTTGTTGAGTACCGTTAAGGGAACATCACATTTATTTACCCCTGCCCTTATTTGACCAAAAGGGTTCGATCCTTATTGAACATCCTGAAGAAAACATATTTTATCAAAATAAAAAAATAGATCATCTCTCAAACGCATTTGTTTCAATAAATGACTAATTGAAAGATTATCCGCCCACAATTCCGTACAGTAGATTTCGTGGGAAAGTATTATTCTTTAAGACTCGCAACCCTCGAAAAAGATATTGAATAGTGCACATTGTCATCGGTAACCCGATGTTTTTTTATTGTATAAGTTTACTATAAAAAATGAGGAAGTAATCCGTTACGGCGGAAAGGGTTGATTATTGTGCAGGTTGTGCAAGTCATCAGAAGGGTCTCATCTCTCAAGGGTAGTATTTTTTATAACTATAAATAAGTGCTATCAACTACCAAGTTATTTATAAAATAAAATATATGTGCCATCACTTGAAATATGATAAATTTCTTACATAAAATATTCACTTATTCCTTTGCGTATTATTGCTGGGATATTGAAAACATCAATAATAAATTATCTCAGAGTAATTTTACTCGAATTTCCTGGATTTAAATGTGAATTTTGAGGCAATTATTCATACAAAGGTACTCTGTTGTTGACCTTGTGTAAATTTAAAAATTAAAGATATCATTACCTGGTGAAATTCATACAATTCCACCAAGAAACTCATCTAGTATAAAAATTTTGGAGCCTTTTATAAACAATTTAATAAAATATTTCATTGATAAAAATACTAAAGCTATATTTTAAATTAAGAAGACGTAATATTCGTAAAAAAAATACAAATTACATTTAATAACCAAAACGTAAGGTTACCAACAAATATATGTCAATAAAAAAAAACATCGTGTAATAATAAAGACATTTGTTAAATAATCACTAAGGTAGAAATAAATTATTTGTATTTATTACTTATCATACAAAGGAATATAATTTTAATGATAAAGATTCTAAAATAATCATATAATAATAATTAAAGACTGCCTAATGTTAATTATTTAACCCCTGTATAAGCAACCACCTCTAATAAATTATTATAATATATTTTAACTAAGCATTACTGATTTGATGTTTAAATGTACCATAGATTTTAAGATTTATTACCAAAAAAATGTTATAATAAGTAATATATTTCTGGAAGATACCACACTAAAAATATAAATGTTCAATAGACTGAGGCCCTGTAATATTTATTTTCATATGGCGTTGGCAGGACTTATTATTTAGCTCGGTGGGCCAAAGCTTTTATTAAAAAGTGTTCCATATTCAAATATGAGAGACGTGTGTATAAAAAAAGGGTGGCATAAAGGGGTTGTACTGAATTAAAATCACCACGGGGATGAGGCGCTGCTCCAAATTACCCCCCGCTAAACTAAAAAAACCTACCCACACTTGGCTTTTTATAAATATTTACCACAACGAGTAACAGCTGATCAAAGACATTTGAAAATACACATTATTATATTTATTAAATATTGTGAATAATTTATCAAAAATTATTAGTAAAAATATTAGTATAAAAAAATTATTAGATATGCAACCATTGCAAGAAATTATTATTATAGATAAATTGTTTTAATTAATGCATTGATTTAAAATACTTTGTTTATATTTCAACAATCCAAAATATGTACAAAAAAACTTTTATTTCTGGTCTTTTAAAAATAATTTCAAATATTTAAGCTAAAAAGAAAAAAATATAATAAAATAAATGCAATTGATAATTATTATAGTAATGCATGTTTTAAAATTATATATTTATTTAGTGCCATATTTAATATAATAGTATGTACACCAATACTAAGATGCTACAGTCTATTCGTACACACACGACTCATTATTTATTATTATATTGAGTATAGCCCTTAGTTTTTTATTCAGGCCAGTTTTATAGGATAAACAATTAAATGACTACAACCTGTAATATAATATAAATAATCTATATAAAATAATTAAATAATTACTGAGCGAATATAATTCTAATAAGCAGGTCTCATTTGGATATTCGTTAATTATTGAAAATAATATATATGGCGGTTATTTTCAAAATGTTACAGCCGATCATTCCACATCCAATCGATGAGATCGAATTTTAACCCTTTCTCTAACCCCTTCAGATCATTTGTTGTACCCTTTTTTAAATTTAAAATCCCCTCAGATGGTATACTATTTTTTCTACACACGATTCTCCCTTAGTTAATGGTAAATAGTGTCTGCTGGCATACGTGACCCTGCACAACAGTCACCGGCTTTTCATTCTCATTGTGATGTTCTCTTTTTATATAGAAATTATTTCACGGCAAGGGTTTAAGGCTGAACACATGTGGTGGATTTTGAACCCAAGTTAAGAGCCCCAGTAATCGTTTAGATATCAAAGAAGCAAGTCTTAAAACTGTGACAGTGGTTATAATTTGTGCAAACAATCTCACCTTACATTCTTTGTTTTGTATTCGAAGGACGAATATATTTTTATAATTTACAATCCATAGTTAATTATTATTTGATTATGCAATCGATCTTTGATATAAATATTCATAATTTTTAAATAGGTGGTTATTGATTTTTTTTCTCGTTCAGGATTTATGCATATTTCATAAATGATCTTCGAGTTTTATGTAAACTAAAAATTTCATCAAATATGGGCTGAGGCGATACCACTGATATATTAGCAGGTCTTACAACTGGATGTTTAAATATAATAAAAAGATGGCGGACCAAGCAAAAGACGAGTTTGACAGAGGCAACACTAAGTTTTTATTTCGGAATTATATTTTTATATTGGTGAATTAACTGAGAATATTTCAAGAAGTGGTAGGGTATCGTATATTTGGTCCACCATCTTGATATTTATACAACCAGTTGTATGACCTGCTAATGTATCGGTGGTATCGGCTAAATTAAATAAGCTATAAAAGTATAAATTTAATATAACTTGTACCTCTGTTTGCTTTGTATTTATTATTAGTCGACTTATTATTCTCTATACTATTTACATGAGAACATTTTTTTTCAATAAATAACTGATTAAGTAATTATCTGGCTATTAATATATTTTATCTTAAATTATATAAACAGTTAGCAATTAAATCTAGCGATGAATGTTAAAAAAACCACGTCCACCGGTTACGAATTAGTATGTAGAAATTCTGAAGTAAAATAATTTCATAATACCTATTCATAATAGTATAATGTTTTTTCTTTAATAATAAATGCACGTATTTTTTTAGTGATCAAAACATATGTATATTACAATTTATTTATTTCATTTGAAATTTACATACATAGTTTAAATAGTACAAAACATCTTATGAATTAGTCTTAGTTGTACAGAGGATATAAATCTTTTTACCTATAACTAACATGAGAATAACATTTTTTATGAGATATTAGACAAATAATGATCAATACAGTCTTCTTGCAACAATATGTCCAAATACAAGTACATCAAAATTATTGTCAATTCGAAGTTAACGAGCGTCACACGAAAAGGGTAGTTGTAAAAGTTTACAGCTTCGACGGATCAACCTGCTGGTAATTTATCAAATTTTCATACATTGTATGCGGTGAACTTATTGCAAGACCTACTATTGCATGTCATAAAATGACGCTCGTAAAAATCTGTCACTTTTACAGACTTGATCAATAACACCGATGTCATTTGAGTGATCTTTGGTTTTAATATAAGAGCGTTTGCACATCTTTTATTTAAGTTGTAAAAATGTGTAAATTATTTTTATACATAAAAATCATGACTGCATTCAGATTTTTGCTTCATTTTAATAAATAGAGTTACTATTCATAATAATACCAGTATAATAGCTCAGGGGATAAGACACGTGGTTACAAATTTGTAATGTGGTCATGGGTTCAAATTCCGCTCAAGTCATTTTTTTTCTTAATTGATTTGATTGGCAATTATGACTTGGAGATCGGAAATAATATTACTAGAATCCATATCGATCATTATTGATCCAGGTTGACTCTCATTTCCTAGATTTTAAGGTATTAATATTATAAATTCGGGCAGAGAAATAAAAAAATGTGCTGTTTCATCCCAAATTTATATGTAAGTTTACAAGTCATTTATTTGATTTTTTTACACAATTTTGAACTTTATTTTTATTTATATATATTAAAATGAAAAACACAACACTTCTTGGCTATTTTCGATCAACACAATATAATAAATTTGTTATTAATTATAATTCAAGATATTATATTTTTTGCTTTTAGATTCGACCAATATGAAGTTCCAATATTTATTATTGATTAAAATACAAATCGTTGTAGTTTTTCGTGCCGAAGATGTCTCCTTATATATTTTGTCACCCCATCTGTCTGAAAAAACTTATTCCCATATAGATATGGTTAGGTGTATAAAATGGACGAAATAAATCATGATATGGGGGTGGGTGTGTGGTTCAAATCCTCCCTCTGAACGTCTAAGATTACCTATTTATTTTCATATTTTATGACCAGTCCACCCCATCATATTTGACTGGAAATGCATTTTTTTCACTCCATATAATCTGTAAACCTCCACAAATACAGTCTAAATACTCTCATATTCTTATAAGACTAAACTATATCATCATATATACCCAATAAAAATAAATATTTATTTAAAAAATCAATACATTTATTTAAAAAAAACGTTTGTTTTTTTTTATACATACTATGGTTTTAGTTATTTTATATTAAAACAAATTTCAAGCATTGATGGCCATGATTGGTCACCACAAAACTTTTATATAATTTTATGTTACGATATCACCAATTAATTACAGCCATTTTCGGGAAGTTTGTATTTGCTCTACAAACATAAGGCACAAAGATTAGGCTATTTCTTTATTAAAATGTCCAATTATCAATATTTTAATCGGATGAATATTTTTCTTTTGATTTGCCATAAATATTATTAGGTAAATTTATAAAATAATTACAAATTATATTAAAGTAATAAATGTGGTCAAAAAGTGTTGCGTCTTCAATTATAAAACTTATTCCTCATTAATAATTATTATTTCACCATAATATATATTGTATCCTTATTTTTATGTAATCTCACTAGTGAAAGTATATATTGTTTTTCGTTTTATTTAAAATTAATATGTTCTAATCTCGGCCAACCTATCTTTCATAGTAAAAATATATTCTAGCTGCGAATACAGATTCACTGTTACACATAAAATAAAAAATGTATTTTAATTAAATATTTGAGGGGCACAAATTCAAAAAATCCCAAGCATAAAAACGTAGGTTTTAAGTTTAAAAAATAAAAATTAAATTATGATAATAATAAATATGGGTAAAAAGTGTTACGTCGTCAATTCTATAACTTATTCCCCATTTATAATAATTATATACAGTGTATATCTTTATAGATTTATGTTACAGTAAATCTTTATACATTTTCACCGGTGTGAAAGTATATCTTTTTTTCGTTTTTTTTCAAGACATGTTCTAATTTGAATTAACCTACATATTTGTAACGTAGTGAAAATATATTATCACTGCTAATACAGATCAAAATTGAGTTCCAAATCCAAATTGAGTAGAAGCAGAAAAACGTAAAACATATTTTTATGTTGTGAAATTGGGGAATTATTAAATTAATTATGTAATTATATTTTAATAGTTAATTATTACAAAGACAATCCATTAAATTGAACTAGGATAATTTTAATTGAAATTTTCAATTTGTTAATGTAAAAAACATTTTTTATCTTTTTGATGTTCTGCTTGGTTTTTTCATTGGAAGGTAATAAGTTGTTTATTTTTTCATTCAGAAGATGTTGAATTTTCAAAATAAATTATAAATAAAATAATTTAATACGGTTTTCATATGATGACAACACTCATCACAATATTTAAAAAGCGAGTCTCTCGATTAAGACTTTTTTTTGGGGGAATTATCGTTTATTATGCATTATTAAACATCTCTAATATTATTTTGAAATTAATTTAAATTTATTCTTGCATCTGGTAACATTGATGGTTGAGGAATCTGTACATATAACATACACACACATCTTAGATAATTATATATTTAACTAGGGTAATTTTAATTGAAATTTTCAATAGGGTATTTTTTTATGTTCTGCCTGGTTTTTTATTATTTAATATTAATAATATTTTAAATTATTTAATATTTTTAAATGCTCTGATTTGTTTTTAATACGAAGATAATACGTTGTTTGTTTTTTCATTCGAAAGAAGTTTGAATTTTTTTATTAAAATTATTAATAAAATAATATAATGCATTTTTCATATGATGTCAACACTCATCACAATATTTAAAAAGCGAGTCTTCCGATTAATACTGTTTTTTTTAGAATTTTCATTTATTATGCATTATTAAATATCTCTAATATTATTTTGAAATTAATTCAATAATATTATCATTAAAATACCCGTTTCGAAATTTTAGATATGTATTAATTATGATTAAATATTTAAATTAAATTATTTATACACCTGGCAACACTTGTCTGTCAAGCGTCAAACAATTTGAATTGTATATATATAAAATTTTATATTTAATATTGGATTTGGAAGCCTTTGAATCTGACTAGATTATATTAAAATTATACCTAATATATAGGCAGGTAAGGTTGAATTGAATGAATGTATATACATATATGAATTGAAATTAATATAATGATGATGTAATAAAAATGTAATGATTATAGTTGATATTGGCCACACCCCCTATAGATGCACCCCCACCCTTAATATGTAGCCCAACGCCTAACCCACGCCCCCGCCCCCACCCCCAACTAAAAAGCATTATTCACCACATTACACACTATATTGGGCCACGGTTAAAAAGCATCCCCCAAATTCATAGCGTCCACCCTTCCATTGCGATTCATTGCGACAACCCTTATTTTTTATTAGTGCGAAGCTTCGAACGGAACTCTCAAATATTCAAAATATAATATTTAAAATGTCAGTCCAGGTGTGTGACGGTGTCCTTGGTAACCGGGGGCGATGATATGTGTAAAATTGGGGAGTCCTTTATGATCCTACATCAAACGAATTCGCGCAGAAAATCGAGTTTACTACGAAGAAGTAGTCGCCGATTTTTCAGGACACGACCAGATCATCGATATGAAATTTACCCCTACGATCCCTCTCCTTTACCTTTTCACCATTCTTTTTACTGCCATGAACAACGAAAAAACATCTGGTCACATCTGATCGAACGATAAACTTCTTCAAATATTATATTTTTCATAATAATAATATACGGAATAATTTTTCACAAATTTTTATTATTTTTTTACTTGTTAAACAAACTGTTGAATGAATTAAATAGTATGAAAACAAATGAATTAAAATAGTATTTTTCATCACATTTTCCTAAATAAAAAGGTAACCTGTAGTAACTCATTTGTTTATAGGTTTTTTTTAAAACAGAATATATTTATTGTAGAGTGTTTTTTTTAAGTGTAATGTGCGTTTACAGCTATACTACCGAGTCTATTCGTACACACATGACTCACTAACACACTCTTATTACACTATCGTATTGAATACGGCCCTTTATTACATAATAATGTGATAATCTAATAATGACATTTGGATTGTCAATGTCTCGTATACATTCTGACCAAATCATTAAATTGATTACTGTAAAAAATGTGTAAATTAAGAACAGAAATATTATATATAACACTTGTTTTTAAATAATATTCTTTAATTTTATACAAATCATTTATTTATCTATATATTATATGCTATAAAATGATGTATTGCTTTTTCTTGTGATGATTGTTTACTTTTCTTTTTTTTAATAATAAAATTATATAAATGTTTTCAATCTGACCTTACTAAATATTTTATTATTATTACAATTTAAATAATAAATGAATTTGTATTCATATAGATATTATTATTTTCTAGTATGAAGGTACTTATGGTAAGAAGTATACTATTTTTTAATAAATCGTATATAATATAGTAGGTATTCTTGTATTACCTAGATACAAAATCAGCATACATATTATTATTTTGCATGTCTGATATAGTTGTATATAAGAATGATGGTACAAAGGCCATGGTTGTTGGTCTAAAAGGGCGGCGAGTCTGCAATTTGCCATGACAAGGGGGCAGAAAAATCTCATATCGTCGAATTCTTGTTCCCCAGGCCAAAGAATCGTCGGTAACTGTAGAATATAACATTCCTTGTTGTACCTGTACCTGTACCTGCCAGGACTCACCTAGCCACCTTCTTTAACATCGGCCATTTTGTATTCCTTCCAACTTTCATGTCCATATTATGATTAATGGCCGCGAAGCGTGTAAAAATATTTACCCGAAAACATGATATTTGATTTGAATGAGGCCGTGATTTATTGCTCGTGTAGAATCAATCTTGTAAGACACAATAATCGAATGTATCAATGAGAATAATATGATAATAGTAAAACTCTTGGCCGAAGTCCAACAAATACGGCCTTCTTATAACAATACCAAAGCATATTTTTCATTCTCGTATCGACATCCAAATAGATGCTCTATCGAATAGTCAGGTCTATTTAAATTATAAATATTATAATAAATAAACAAAAACATTAATTAATTGGTCATTATATATTTCTAATTATAAGAATGGGCTTTTTAATAGTTAACCTAACTTTATTTGGTTGAAAGAAGATCAATGCAATGTACATATAATTTATCAACAAAAAAAAACTTCTTAACTACAATAGGTTTTCTGATTCTGTTTCAATAATTTCAATTAACTAACCACCAAAACCAAAATCCTGCTATTTTTTTAGGTTTTACATATTGTAATTATCTTTTATTTCGTTTCCATGTAAATAAATTTGTATCTTCAGATTAATTTATGTAAAAAATATTTATAAAATTAAAGTATAAATCTTATATCAATAGGTTATCTTTCAATTCGAATAATAAATTTTAAAATATTCTGATATTTATTTTTGGATTAATTTATTGTAATTATCATTAATTTTGTCTCCATGTAAATAGATTTTGTATCCTTAGGTTAGTTGGTGTAAAAAATTATTTATTATCATTTATAAATGTTAATAATGTTCAAAATTTTGTAGTACTCCGATTTCAATCATCCCCGACATTCTGCCATTTATTTTTATGTTTTACATATTGTAATTATCATTAATTTTGTCTCCATGTAAATGGTTTTTGTATTTTCGGATTGATTTGTTTAAAAAATATTTATTGTTATATACATTTCAATGTTATAATGAAAAAAATACAAAAAAAATATAAAGGTAATGTTTTTTTTTATTCCAAATTCACCCTTTTAGTAATTTCACTAAACAATGATGGTGTAGCGATTATTTTACAATGCAAATGTGTATTTTTATTTTAAAATATTTGTATAATTGAACAATATAAATTACCAATGAATATGCATATGTATTTCAAATTTGTTTTAATTTTAAAGGCATTAGAGGAAGTTTAATGAAAGGATCTATGTATTATATGTGTCATACTTGAGTGGATTGATTCAAGTTGATATTAAATGATATATTATATTATCAAGATTGAAAAGCCCTGAGTGAAGCCTTATCAGTGGATAGTAGATATATGGTATATTTTTGTCTCGTCTTTGGAAGGTATCGTTTCGCTCTGTGAAGCACATTCACGACTTCCTGTCCATAGGTTCCGTTAGGAAACGGGGAAAATCCTGCACCCCATCCCCACATGAAGAACCACCCTCTCGGACACCCTCTAACGTGCATTCATAACATCCATACTCTATTTATAAGCCTTATTTGAATTCCGAATCAGCCGGGGGATCATAAACAGGTCTCAATTCTCTTACCCGCACACACTTTATGCTAATATTATTTTCACACAAAAATCACATGACAAATAAAATGTTATCACACAAATAATGTACATATTGTAAAGATTTTTAGAGCAAATTTGAAAGTCCTTAGGCATTGTTAATGTTTTTTATATTCTGATTGGTTTTTAATAGGATACTTATATTTTTTAATTTTGATTTCATTTTGTTCAAGTTGTTTATTTACTACTATTAACACTAATCACAATATTTAAAAACCGAGCCTCCCAATAAGTACTGTTCAATTAATTAAAAATAATTCAATATTAATATCGTTTAAATGCTCGTTTTGAGATTTAATTATAATAAAATATTTTTGTATTAATCATTATTTTTCTACATGGCAATCCTGTACTTTAAGTGTCAGTTAATTTGGATTAAATATATAAAATGTAACAGTTTACGATTACCTTCTATTGACAGATACATGAAATGTGTAATATAGAAATAATGAATCTACATTAGTTGCCGGTCAAAGAGGACCATTTAAATATTTTAAAAAACTCCTATTTAATAGGTTAATCACTGATTTAAAACACACAATTTACATTTTGTAAATATACGGACAACAAACCAGTACAAAATCTCATACATTTAGGGACTATATTCGCATATCTTCAATAATCAACTAATATAAATCCAGTCTAACTACTAGAAATTCTATTCGATTTTGTTTATGTGGCTCAGTTCCATAACGACTGTAAAATTTTAAGATTTGTACCCCAATACATACTTTTGTTAAGTTTGTATAAGTTTATAATTGATAAACTTCAATCAAACGTATCAACTGTTAATGGACATAACTAAAAAACAAATAATGAAAGAGTAGGGAGCATTTATTTAAAATATATGTAATATAATCACTGTGATGCTTGTTTTTTAATAACAGTTTTTTACAGTTAATAACGTGTTTTCAGATACTTACTTATTAAAAAAGTTAATTTTATTTTTATTATTTTATGTTGTATAAAATTTGGATAATATTCAGCTCTGTATTTATTTTATAAAGGATTCAAAACATAAAATAAACAAGGAGCCAAGTACGCAAGTCAAATCCCACAGCGTCATTCTCACATAGGTTACTACTGACTACGACCATTACCAACATAAAAAATGCCTTTTTTTCATAAATAAAAATTAAATTATCCACGAAATATCTATATTGTCTTTTAAATCATGCGTAAAATTTAATTAAATGGAAAAATTACAGGTGTAACTATGTATTATATTTTTTTTAGTTCGGTACTCTGAATCAACCCGTGGGTATATTTACATTTAATATTTTTTTAGTAATTATTATGTTATATTTTCAATAATTTAATTATATTTTAAGATTCTTAAATTGTTATTTATGTATACAAATTTAAAATTATTATTGTTTTGTTAAATTTTGTAATAGTATTCTTACTGTGACGTCAAAAAAATAAAATGGGTGGCTTTGTTATAAAGGAAGAATCCCCATTCCTTGGCTTGGACTTATCCGCTAGGACATTCGATTTCAGGGGATTTGGCCAGGGGATATTCCCTGTTTTTTATATTTATGTGTTTAGCTTTATGACTCGGTGCTGGAGTTACTTACATACAGCGTGTGGGTATACTTTACCCTAAATTATGGCTAGTGCTCAATCTCTTCCTCAGTAAATAAACCCTCTCTGTTCACGATCTGCGTTAACTGACCGTATATAATTAAATAACGTTGGGTTTTTGACCAAAATCCAATTGAAGACATGATTCTTGTGTGTGTTCTAACAGACTTTGAGTAGAAAGGGGGTGGTTTCGCGGCAAAGGGGTGAGTGGAAGCCTTCCACCACCTCCGTCATATATAATGGCAAATCTGCCGTGAGCCAGGTTCAAACCGAACCAATATTTCATCCCCTAACTAACTTCGTTGTGGTACTGTGTATATGTGTGTGTATAAACCTATTTGTTGCCCCTATAACACAAGGGTTTGCTAACTGTCCGGCAATAATTTAATCTTAAAATCTACAAACTCACAATTTTTTATGCTATCTGCAGATTTTAATTTCTTTATAATTTATCATTTATTATTATTTTCTTGATAATTATATCATAATATTTTACAACATTAGGGTTTGCTAGCTATCCAGCAATAATTCAATCAAATCACCACTAAATTTAATTGCAAATTTATTTTTGTATAAACATATTTACATATAAAAGATTTTCATTGTCTATTTTTTCCACAATTTTGCATTATAAACACTTCTTTTTGATATATTTTGTAAAATAATATGACAGTTTAAGGCTTCACTAATACATATTTTATTATTGTATCATACTGAAGTACCACTAGAGCATTATGGGAGATCCCAAGTCGCAGTGAAGATAATGCAGCACGCGTGAGTTGGAATATGAGAATAGGAAAAAAATAAATATAAGAAAAACAAAAAAGGTACAAGGTGAAGATAAAATTATATTAATATAATCTATGTATAAAATATAAATATTAACGTTGATGGTGAGGTAAGGTTTTAAAGTTTTTATTTATTATCTCTTTATTCAGATGATATATCGTATCGTATATGAAACATAAAAAACGAAAACTTTTAAAGATGGTACAATGTGAATGATAAAATGATTATTATAATATTGTGGTATTACACTCTGATTTTTCTGTATTTAGTATTCAAATTAATATAAATTTAATTAAATATTTGGCACAAATTTGAAATGAAGCCGAGTTTTCCGGTAATCTAATAATTGAGAGACACAATTTATTTTAAAATACAATTTGTACAGGTAGTGGCATCCCTCAAGTGTAAGGGATGGGGGGATCACGACTACAATTTCCAGTTAAAGAGGTCATTTATATATTTCAGAGCAGTGACCAAATACAGCCAGCGGCGGTCAGACCTTCTCAGCTTAGGGTGGTTGAGGGTGGTTATATCCAACCACCCTTTGACCCACCCACCGTCAAACTTTTCACCCAAACACAACCAGAGAATACAATCGAACCGTCCGGGTTTCGGCTTTTTGTTATTGGAATATTGTAGGATTTGCATAGGTCCAGCCAGAAGCTGCCTTCTCATACTAAATAAATATATTAATATTTAGAATAAATAAACCCAACATTTGATATTACAATATTATTCCCCCCCCCCCACGCACATATAAAAATTAAAATACACATGTACATATACTGAATAATTTTAATATCTTTATTAAATAAAAATGGAACCCAGTTTGTAGATAGTCGAATTACTTGCTTCATTATCGAAATGTGTTCATAACAAACGATACATTTGTAACTAGTTCATATTGCACAAGTGTCCGATGAATTATTGAGTGGGAAATTAATCACACTGATGGATAAATTTATTCAATTGCATCAAGTGCTTAATCATGAAGTAATTAATAGAGGTTCCCCGTCAACGGAACAACTTCACCCTTCATACAAACGCTACAGTAATAATTCTCAATTACTAAACCGGCCTCTCCAAATACTCAAATAAATTATCTATCAAACTAGCGCATAGTTTAAAAATAATTACACCTTGGAGCCAGCTTAAGTTTTTTTTCACAAAATTCAATAAAAAACAATCGAAAATAGAAAAAAAAATTGCTGGCGGTGACTAGCTAAAACCACTTTTATATTATTAATTAATTACTTCTCATTCATCCATAAGGCTACAAATAAATTTCAATCTAATCAACTTGATATATTGTGTTTTACGCGTGTAAATTAATTGAGATAATTACCAAATAACTCTTAACTAACAACAATGTTTTTATTACAAATTCAATTGATAATCGATGCACTAAATAAATAAATATAAATAAATATCGTGACGCCTTCCCTATTGTCCCTTTATAAGGGGTTAGCCAGACCACCTTGGCCTTTACGGGAGAATATAGTAGAGATGGTTTCCCAGGCCACCACACAGCAATGAGTACTTAAGATCTAGTTTGCTAAGCTAGATCTACCAAGTGACTCCGGTGCCGTGAATCGAACCCGGGAGTCCGTTACACTAACCACTGGGCCACAAGGCGGCTCATCGATGCACTAGACTAAACAATATATCGAGGGTATACTGCTAAAATCCACTAAGTCATATTTTGACGATTTTGAGCTAGGGATGCATTTGTTTATGTTTTTTATTCTTTTTCTGCCATAACACACTTAGGCGTTCCATCAATATTTCGGGAGAAAAAAAATTTAACAAAGTCAAATTTACGTTTATAGTTTCTGTTAGTTCGTTAGTTCTGGTTGTTAAAATGTTGTGTTATATTTGGAAAGATAAAAGAAGTCATTGTCTTATACCACATTGTAAATTATTCAAATATATACCATACATTTATAGTTCTGTTAAGACTTTTTTTTACTAATTCGCCATTATCTCAAAACTATGAAAATGCATTTTGGCAGTATACCCTCGATATGTAAGGGATGGTTTTAGGTTTATGTACGTAATATGAGTGAAAAGACAAATGTAGACACATTTGCGAAGACATTTCGTGATAGTGTGTGGCGTGTCGTAGAGCGGCTACGGCTCGTAGTCAAAGTCGTAGTAGTCTAAATGCGTAGAGCTAAAGTGGTAGCATTAAGGATAGCTCAAGAGCAATATATTTAGGGCACGTGTGGCCACAGGGGTTGTCTGGACACTGTCCCTAGTCTTAGGAGATGCATTGTCTAGTCGTGACTTGAATCATGATCTTCACACTAACAAAACTTCAACCCTTATATTATTACATATAACATTGTGCCTATGTGATACGCAAGAAATAAGATAAATTATATTAAATCATTAAACCAAATATACCATAACCGATAAATCGGTGAATTTGTGATTTATTTGTTCATAAATCACTTTGTGAAAATGTTGAATGGTTAAAATTAATTTTTAATATTTCTTTAACATGAAAATCTCCTCACATACAATTCTATATGAAAGGATTTTCATTATTTATTTATTTAGAAATACATAATTTTATGATATCATACTGCAGTACCACTAGAGCATTACGGGGGATCCCAAGTCGCAAGGATGATAATGCAGCACTCGTCAGTTGCAACATGAAACAGAATAAAAAGAAATATAAGTATTGGCAAAAAAGCCAAAATATTTATTTGATTGTCTGATTATATTTATGTCTTAAATTGTCTCATACTTTCAGAGAATTATCAGAAATATGTTATAATCATTCACTGTAAAGTTGGGGTTTTCATTGTTTTAATTTAGAAATGTTTTTTTATGCCGTTTTCCCTTTTTTAATTTGCATTCGTGTAGTCAATATTAAATCGGATGGTATTATAATATAATCTTGTGGTATATATTTTATTATATTGCTTTAAAATGTATTATTCTAAATTAATTTTTGGACGAAACGGAACAATCGTATGACATATTAATATTAATAAAATAAAATAACTATTTTTAAAATTTGCTTTATAACTTTTTCCATTAAAATAATAATTAATAACTGTAGATGTATATCAGGGTTGAAATAAAATAATGCAATAATCAAAAAATAAAGCAATGTTAAAAAGGAAATCGTTGCAGAGCTCGAATACGTCAAAGCACTTCATTACACCATTTTTTTTTTCAAAATTTTAAAATACATATTTATTGGGTTGGTATTTTTTAGGTTGTGACTTTTTTTAATAGGTAATTTTATGACGACTTGTTATAATTTCATGAAAGATTGTATTCATATTTTAATTAAATAAATGCGACACGAAAGTAGATATATATATATATAAAATAACGGTTCTGTTTTATGCACACACTTTTTCCAATATTGAAATTCGGAAAGGATCTGTACGTGCTACTTTTGCGGCCGTTGAGTTTGACCCTCGAATATATGGGGGTTGTAAGAAGAGGGTGCATCACTTATGATATCCCACTGTCTTATATGCAAATCCATATTAACACTACTTTTCAACAAAATTATACTAATAATATAATAAGGCTATTTGTATTCAATGGGAAATATATATTCCATGTTGTATTGTTTTGGCCGAGACTATTTCCCTTGTCGTTTGACGCCATATTTTTTGTTAGGGGCGTTTGTCAAATTAAATAGCGATGTTCAATGTCTTTCCAAGTCAATGCGCAAAATATATTATTTTACATATGAAAGAACAAAAAACAAAGAAACTGAAAAAATAATCGATATAGTCATAAACGTAGCTAATTTATATTTCTTTGGAATTGAATTTTTTGATGAAAACATATAAGTTTGACATACATTTAATATACAAAATATATGACATAGGTACGTTTTCATATAATATATTTATACATAAACTTTAGATAAATATAAAGTTTAATTTATCGATGATAGTGATTAAAATGCATTTTTTGTAAATAAGTTTTTGTGTTTTAAAATCGGGAATGTTTTTTTTATAATTCTAACTAAAACCCAATCTTATATGTAATTCAGTTTTTCTCTCATTCTTAACAATTATAAAATCAACTTATTGGTAGATATCGTTGGCCGTCGTTGATTTTAATAAAAATATTATTTTTTCATCGATGCTTCAATTATTATATTGTATGTAAAATCCACTTTTTGTGTAAAAATAAAATAATATAGGATTATATGGCAGTCATCAGACTTACTTACTTCAAAGGTTACAAATAGTTAAATAAAAAAAAATCACATTGTATGTAAATCCATGATCAGGAGAAATGCGTTTATGACTTATTTTTTATAGTAATATTTTGCGTAGCACATTTGAAAAGTGTCATTTAATAATTGATGATGTAAAATGTAAGAAGTAGAATAGAAAGCAGATGTAATAAATGCAGTGGGGTAAGTGGAACAACCCCATGGTGTGGTAATATGAGGGTTGAGGCTGTCTTCGTCAGGGTGAAGGTGGTCTTGTTATACAAGGAACTTTGGTCACATGTGCTTTTTATGACCTCATATCGGACACTACAAGCGTGTCCAATCCAATACTGTTTTGTTATATATATACATATATTTCAAAGGGACAAATCTTTAATTTGAAAAAAAAATTATAGTATATTTGTCTAGCTAGATTCGCTTTCGAATAAGCGATATTTTCAGTTATCTTCATCAAATGTAACTATCTTAATTTATGTATATAATTTTAATACCACATTAAAAAAGCAATGCTTTACGATTATTGAGAAAATCAAAATAAGAGATATTATTTTGTATAATAATAGCATATGCAATTAAGATAATAAAATAACCAACGTAATAAAGCTCAGGAGATAAAGCGCGTAAGTTCAAATATTGTGGTCATAGGTCGATCTATCGATGATACAGGTTTACTCTGATTTCCTGTATTGTAAGGTGAATACTGATTATTAAGTCGGTGACCTGTGTAACTAGTAATAGTTAAGATCACCGACAGTCAGTGATTAAACACTATGTTGTGTCTAAAAAAAACACAATTTGTAAATACCCCTTATAAAAACCTAATTAAAGACCTAATAAAAATTAATTAAAAATAAGTAGAATATTATATTATGCATCATTACATAAAAATTTTAAAAAGCTTTCTCAAAAATCTCCTCAAGACACAGATAAATGAATAAATAAATAATGTTTGGGAAATTTAATACATCTGTAAAACCCATTAAATATCTTTGAAAATATTTAAAAGAAAGCATTGATCAAAATTAGAATCTTTTAAAGAGTGTATTAAATTGCAATTATTTAAATATAATAAATAGTGTGTTCATAAGGAATTGTATTCATATTTTCTTCAATTCAAGGAATATCCTGTAATATGTTAATTTATTTAATAAGTCATGCTTCTGTAGGAAAATATCTTTTAGTTAAATTAATATGTCAATATTTAAAGCGTAAAAATGACTTAATAGCCTACGACTTCATATAGTATACATATATTCGCAATGGGAATATACACACGTTTAAATGTATATTCACAAATAGGCCTCAAACGTTCCCCAAGAAAACGGGCACAGGAAGCAAAATATTTAACCTGAACGGGCCATAAATCCGGGAATCCTTATATATGTACATAATCAGGAAAGATGGAATATGATCCCGAGCTGGTGCGGGCTGCTGACCCCGGAATAGATAGTTGGGTAATTCCTTACCCAAACGGGGGTTGAAGATGGGCGGGTTTTGTGGGTGGCTAAAAATGGCCGCCCACCCCTGGGATCCTACCACCAAATAAACCTCTTATCGAAGCTCCACAATACCCTGGCCCAGGATAGATCCTCGCCAAGTAGCTCTAAGTACCGGCTCCAGGCCCTCATTGGTCCTATTTGAAAAATATACACGTGGAACAGGTCAACCCCTAAATAACAAACAAAATTGAGCAGGTAACATTTGCATTATGTACCCAAATTTACTCCATTAATCAGGAAATAATTAATAACTTATTTACAAAAAAATATATACATATATGTATTTTACATGTTATCTTTTTAGCGGGATTTCAACCCATGTCCACAGTATTTGTAGCCACATTTCTTATCTCCTGAGCAATTACGGTGGTTAAGTATTTTTATTTAAATATATTTTAATTTATATCAAACAATGTATGGAGAAAATCTATACTCAAATAATTGTATGTCTAAATTATCCAAAACAATATTTTTTTATAAAACTTTGGATACTTTCAATTATTTATTGAGGTTTTTTGTCTGGACTAATGATAGACAAAGTTCGGTGATTTATCCAATTCACTAGATTAGTTGTCGTAAATAGCATTTGTTCTGTTTAATAAAGTATTGATATAAAACTTATATCAAATTGATATCCTCTTGAATATTCTCAATTAACAAAATATTTCAAAAAAATTTCTCAGGATAAAAAATATTGTGATATTATAATATTGTTGGACGTAAGTAAGTATCCCGGCTCAGGGACCTTTCATTTAAGGGTGGTATCCACATTCACCCACAACCACCCCAACCCATTGGGGATGTCCGCTGCCCACGACGACCCCTCTTAAATAAATAAACCCTACCGGAGCCACTAACTTCGCCCTCTGCTATTTGGACACTTTTCTTATATATGCGTCTACAGGAGTCATGTTTTTATTTATTCGTATATCACTAAAGCACTCTCGCAAAATATATTTATTTGAAAAAATTATTGTTATCAAAAGCTATGAATCCATTTCATTGAGATGTAGGGGGATTACTATTGGACTATTAGTATGAGAGAAGATCACCCCATTAAAGGACGGTGGTCGATTTCATCCCCTTCGCTAATCTCTTTGGCCACTTTAATTTCTTACCATCCCTGACCCTTCACTTTAATCCCTAATTCTAATCTCGGACAAGTCTCCGACCAAATCCATACAACGAGGGATAGGGATGTTTATAATTGAATGAATTCTGTCAAATTTGACCACTCGTGCGACAGTTTTCAATAAGTCGAAATTATACGATATGAAACACAATTTATAATATGAAAAAATAATTCCACATTTATATCAAGCGAGGGAAAATAAACAACATAAAATATACGTACATATGTACTAAATTAATGTTTAAATTTAACAAACTTTAATCCAATATATTGTATGTGTCTTCTGATTGGTTTAAAAATATAAATAATACACATGCCTATAAACATTATACTAAAGTGTATTAAAGCGAAATAATTCAGAAAAAATGAATTAACCTCGATATAAACTATATAAAATCTCTGATTAATTTAACAGATATCACAAAGATTATATGAAATATACTTCAAAACCCATAAGAGTTTAATTTCCGATTTTGATTATTTTTTACTCATTAATGTATTTGATGAATTGGATCATTTTTTTCTGCGACTTCATTTGTATTGGAATTAAATCACTTTTTATATACAGGATGGACTTGAATTAACTGAGAATATTTTTAAAGGTGGTAGGATGTCGTAAATATTTCGCAAAAAATAATATTATGAATTAAAAATCAAAAAAGAATTTCAAATATTAATTACGTATTTAGCAGACACAACACGTCACTACTGAGTATTTCACAGAAATAGCTGATTTCAAGATGGTGGCCCAAACTCGTTTCCAGAGATATTATTATTTAATTATTCTCAGTTAATTCAAGTCCATCCTGTATGTATATTAATATCAAGTTATCATCAAGTAAATATTTTCATGTTGTGTATTTATAATATTTCGACCAACTCAAAACCACATTAATTTTATTTGTTTTGAATATTAATATTTGGAGAATGTAGAATTGGCAAAGTGTTTGGGGCACACGGACTAACGCTCCAGGGGTGGGCGGATGCTGAAGGGGTGTGGAGATATAAAGCCTGACCACCCCTTCAACCAATCGATACTGACCATCTAGCTACATCATTGGGTAGGGGATACGTGGTCACTCGTTGGGGGTGGGACTGCTTGCTACCCTTGTCAAATAATAGGCAGGGGGAAGGTGTTGGTTCCCGCATGCTGACTTCAGATAAGAAGGGCATTATTCGTTTATTGCTACATCTTGCCATATACCAACTATTATTAACACCAATAATATTTTATAATATAAATAAATCATTTATTTAAAAACATCACACACTGAATATGGTCAAAAATATAAAAAATTATTTGATGGATATAAGATGGGTTAGATAAATGACTAACTATGAATTTTTTTTAAAACAAATTTACCGCTATCAAAATATGTTAAATTGTTAATTGATTTGCAAATCAAAAAAATAATAATTTTCATTTGATAAAACCTATTTTGTATTATTTGTTTTTTTTATTAAATATATTGCAGAATCATAAATATCAATAATTCATTAAAGAATCATACAAAAATTAAATAAACTCATTGTTATATCTTTTGTTTTGTAAAATAGCAATAAACAAGAATCTAATAGATAAAAACCAATATATAATAGTCAAGGCAAATTAACATTAATATTTTTAGTTGAATTTCTACCCTTTTCTTACATGTGAAGGCTCCTTTTAATTGTATTTTTATTTGCCCATTTAAAATATTTCATATACCTTCTTTACTGTTGTTTGTGTCTATCTATCTTTATGTAATTTTAGAACATTTTAAAGTGACATTAAATAAATACTAATACGATAATAACATAAATACGATTACGATAATATATTGTAAGAAATATAATGGAAAAGTGCGCTTTCTGTGTTTGTAGTTAAATGTAAAAATTACAGCAATGTGTCAGAATGAGACGGTAAAGGAGATCTTACTACCCTGTTGGACTGTGAGTATTTATGGTCGGATCGAATCGAAGGGTTGGGAGGGTGGAATTTTCTATTTGGCAGGAGATTACGGGACATAAGCCGCAGTCAAAAAAGTGTCCCTAGGACGGGTGACCCAAAAACCATGTTGTCAAATGAGATTTAGGACAACCGGACCTTCGTATAGTGTGAGGGTGGACGGGTGATTGTGGGCGGGGGATGACGAGGGTTAACAGAGGAAGACGTGCCGAGATTTACAAACTTTGCAACAAGTAACAACTATCACAATACTCGATACTAGCAATTGTATCTATACTTGTTTCATGCTTCATATGGAATAAAAGAATATATGAATTAGACAACCTGTGGAATAAAAAGTTAATAAATTATTTATTTGAATCAAATTTCATGCTTTTGGTGGCTGACAATCAAGATAATACATAATTTAATCAAGACATTTTCATCACCTGCAAGGTATATTTATTGATTCCATTCATGATTTTTTTAAATTAATTGATTATTTCCATTCTATTCTATTATTAAAAAAATAATCACACTCTTCATTTACCTAATTATACATATTTATCAGATAAACTGTGAGGTTATGGTGTTATAAATTTACCTTCAGAACAAAACGAATATCACTACTTACCAAATTATTAATAAAAATACCCCCAATTCTTTTTTCTCACCCCTTAAAGCAATGTTTTTTAAACTTTTTATATAACCTATAAATAATAGTCTCAGATAATTTCCCAAAAACAACCTCTGAAGATTTATTAAATAATTATATAGGTAGTCTGATTTTACATACATATTTTAATAAAAAAAAAATATTACATAAAACTTAGGTTCTATTAAACGAGAAATATTATTTATGATTTTTTTATGAATATGAGAAATATTTTTATGAATTTATTTCAAAAACAAAAATAATATCATTACTTACTAAATTATTATTAAAGCTACACCCAATTTTTTTTTCTCACCCTTTAAAGCAATGTTTGGGTATTTTGAAATTAATTTAATAAACTGTTAATAATAGTCTTAGATAATCCTTTAAAAACAACCCCTAATGATTTACTAAATAAATATATGTATAAGTAGTCTGCTTTTACATATTTTAATAACCAAACTAAATAATTTATTTAAAAAAAGGTTCATGGAAATATTATTTTATTGATTCGCAAATGAACACCTTTAATACGTAATTTAACATATTTTACTAGTAATTAATTTGTTTCATAAAAAAACAATTCAGGTTAAAATAACGTCCCATTCTCAAATTTCAAATCTCTGGCAAGCATTATTTTGTTCGGGCTAAATTAATACTTGTTTATTATAATTATTCTTTTATTTCTTTGTTTCCTGTCCTCCTACTTTTATAAAACTATCAGCTTGCCGATACTTTCTGGAAGGTGCTTGTGTTAATAAATAAAATAAAATAAAATGACGTATTTTTCACAAGAATGAAAATGAATGAAAATTCTCGATTTACACGATTCAGGCCATAGTTTTTTTGATACTCTTTTAATATTATTGTTCAAAATAAATCTCAATCACGAGACCAAAACTTTTATTCTTATATTTTTTTCCTGTGAGCCGGCAAACAGTCAGCCATTGATTCGATCCGGGAATAAGATAGTAAAGTCGCTGGTATATAATTTATGTATTAGCATAGTGTGAAAGACAATACGAAGTGGAAATAATGTGATCGTAAAAATGTATGGTGTGGCCATAACATGACACTCGTAACACATTATATGAATTCTCCATGTATTACCGTCTTCTGTATTTCAATAAAACCCTTCATACTATTTTAAAACACGAGGGAAAGTTACTCTTATATCCCGTCAGCGTCACGTCTTTATAACCAGGCTTCCCAAACCATTATTGATTAAATGTATACAAAAATAAGCACCGCACACGTGAACTTCATTTTTATACAAGATTGATCACAAATATCATCTCCATTATAATAATTGTAAGAAGTAAATAAGTTTAAGACAGCAATAATATGTTTTACACGTTCTTCTACAAATAAAATAAACAGAAAATAGTTATCACCTGTTTTACTAAGTACCACATAAAAACTGACATGACAGTCGTATTGAATATATTTACTAAGTAGACTTTTAATAATTGAATATAATTCTGGCTGGGTGTATCCGATACCTCCGATATTAACAGGCCATACATAAATATCAAGATGGCGTACCAAGCAGACGCTTCTGAATGAGACAACACTAATTCTCGAAAGAGCTCTTAATTACAATTAGTTTAAACACTGTACAGTGTTGCTTCAGTCATCTGCTTGATCCGCCATCTTGATATTTATCCATCTAGTTTTATGGCCTGCTAATATATCGGTATTTCACAGTTTGGCTCACCTTTTTTTGTAAGTGGCAATCATGTTTATTTCAGCTCCCGAAATAAAAATGGTTGTAGCTTAAACGATAACAAAACTGTATCATTATTTCATTGTTGTGAATTTCACGGTCTCAGTTAGTTTAATTCCAACTTGTATAAAATAAGTTTATTAACGCTACTTATTGTTTATAATTTTTATAGGGGGGAAATTAATAAAATATCAAGCTTTTGTAATATGACAATTCACAGCCGTTTCGTAGCATGTTAACAAGAAGTAAAGAATAAGTTGATGATATTAATTAACAACAAAAAAATGGTCACCGATAGATTGACCGTGCATTTAATATTTATTTATTTGCATATAAACGCTCATAAGAGCTTTTTTTTAAACAGACAAGACAAAAATACTAATATATATGTATAAAATGTATATAAAATAAACTAAAGTAAGGTGTAAAGTAGGAAGCAATCATTTATATGTTACTATATAAGGTCGCTCCTAAAAAAAGCCCTGTTGGTGACAGAATTAGTGGAAAAGAGTTCACCCATTTGCGCAAATTCGTTGCCAAGTCATTATAGCCTATTCAAAGGAGAATTGAAAGTAGTTGTTATTTTTTTTTTAAATAATAAAACATGTATATGTCATTTTCGATTCCAAAGTGATTAATTTTTAAAGTCTTCAATGGGGATTTATCCAATCCTCTCTACCTAATGATTTATCTCCTGCGGACAAAAAGCAACTTGGTCTTTTGAAGATTTTGGTTTTTAGTTGGATGAGGAATACTGTGAAAATTTATATGGAATAGAAAAATATGTATGTATGTATGCGTCTTTTGTGGAAAGGTTAATTATCGAGAAATGTAAAACCGGTTTAAAAATCCCCCAAGTAAGGCGAAAACTGGAACGACCTGGTCCATTTAATAGATGCTCCAGCTTCAGGATTGGCTTTGACCCCATCCGAGGGTCACTTGAGGGTCCATCATCAATAAATACGACACGAGTCATCTCACGTGTGGATCAAAGTTCACAAGGGCTAAACTGGAGCACCGAATTAAACACCACATTCAAAAGCAACAGGTTTTTACACAGATCATTATCATATACAATACACATTTTGATTTCATCCCCAAAATTATTTTGTATGAATAAATATTGAGGCGAAAGTGCAGTAAAAGATTTCAAACAATTAATTAATTCGTTTGCTAATCCACTGCACCAAATTGACACTATGTAAATTATTTATTAATGTCTTAATTAGGCGTAAATAAATTAATTAATTTGGTTGTACGTGTAACACCGGGTGAACAATATGATTTTTCATTTTCTCATCTAGAGCTATTTTTGAAGAGCGAATATCAAGCTTTAGACACGATTTACCGCTAGTACTACTTCTAATACAGTAGGTAATATATTTTATAAATAATAATATTAAAATTTACTAGTTTGTGTACATAATATACTTTAAATTGATGAAAATGTTAAAAACGTGTGGCAAAAATATAAAAATATTTTTTTACCTTAAATTGTGAATAAAAAATAAATTAATAATTACATGTGTTGTGTAGTTTTTTATCGAATATTTATGGAATAGGATTATTAATGAGACTCAAAGAAGTGCACTTGTTTGAATTTAGAATAAGTAAGGTTTATTATTTTTATTTATATGTATGTATACAATTTCTTCTTAAAACTTAATAAGTAACACTGCAAAACTATATTATTTTACGATATCACTAATCATCGCGATTTGCAGTAAGTCAATGCATCATTGTGCGTGTCTTCAGTTTGACATTTAGTCTACAATTAAAAGAAATTAATATGATCTAAGGTTAATGAGTATTCAATGCCAATAATTAAATGACATAGGGAACACCACCGGCCGTATAATATCTATATTTGTTTATTAAATATAATGAGTGTGTGCGTGCGGTGCGTGTGCGTGTACACCAATACTCCATAGCTTTAGTCTGTTCGTACACACACAACTCACTAACATACTCTTGTTTTGAATACGGCCCAATATCTTTTTGTTACGCAGGAAAAATCTGTTTGTAGGCAGGCCTCTGAAAATAATATTTAAAAAAATGAATACTCACTTAATTTAGTCCTCGGTGTGAATGCAAAATAAAATACATTATAATTTTAGTTTTACTTTTATTAACAAAGAGCCGGTAGGAATCAATATGTGAATGACATGTAAGATACTCAGTAGAGTAGCATTTTGCCGAACTGTGTTATTTGCTAATCACTTGTAGTTAGCCAAAAATTATCATTAATTATTACATATTCATCCTTAATACACACACCCGAGGGAACAATTTCAGAATCTTCTATAATAATAATAATATGCATTTTCAATAAATTAGGCCGATCACACACGCACGCCTGCACACATACACACAAAGCAATATTAGGATTTTGATCATTTTAATTTGATATTAACTCGAGCAAATAACACAGAGCGGCAAATGCCATTCGTTTATTACCTATTTACATATACATTATATTAACTTAACATTAATGTCGGTCGTTAATTCTTCTCGAAAGAATCTGAATACAATCAATCATTGAACAAAAATGAGCGAGGAGAGAAGAATGAAACGAAAATTAACACTTTTTTAATATAAATATCGTAAAATAGGCATTTAACCTCGGGACCAGAGAAAGTACAGTCTAGCCTGCTTAAAGACATGACAACAAGAAAACAAAAAAAAAACATTTTTTTTAGCGAGTGTGATTGAAAAAAATATGACCTATATTCATCATCGATTTCAAATTATCTCTACAAGTTCACTTTTTTTCATTATTACAAAATATATATGCAGATTTATCGAACCGCTAGGCTCTAAGGGTGCTCGCTGCGGCCTAATGATAAAGAGAGTATTGCGCACCACTAAATTAATTAAAACTACAATGACATTTTGAATTTATGGATATTTAATAAAAAGTGAACTGATATGAAAGAAAATCGGTGACGTTATCCCTATTATTATAATTATAGAAGGTCAATTTGGTTGTCATTTCAAAAGTTCAGCACACTAACAAAAAAAAAGAAAATGAACTCGAGACATTAATTAAAGCTATGATTAAAAGTAATGTATTTACACACACAAAAAAAAGTCTTTCGTAATAACTTAAAATGATTCAATCTCTATTTTACATACATTGCGTATCAAAAAGGGGAGCAAAAAAAAATACAATATTCAGTAATAACAAAACAAAAAAACGGTCTCGTCGCATTTTATTTCATACTATTTATTTTGAGTTACATTACAAATTTGTGAAAAATCACTCTTTGTTTTTTGACCATCATTTGAATTTTCCTACAATGAACACATCAGTAAACTAATGCTAATGGCGAGTATATTAGCTAGAAACGATTCAAGTTACAATATAAATCAAACTGTGTTTATAACCAATATACGTTCCCCATCAGCCCCCCTCAATAGACCGATTCGCATCAATCTACTTAATAATTTTTTTAACTCTCGTATACAGTTAGATCACAGCAAGGTTGATGGGGTTTGAACGATAGATAGTAAGCAGTTTTAACATTCGAGTGAAAATAAGAATAAATGAAGCAAACAGTTCCAACAGACATTCTCGAGTTCAAATACACATTTGCCAGATGTATTATTAATTTATATTGAGTGATGGTGTTCGCCTTATAAATAAACCTTTTTACAGTTCCACTTTTTTTATTTTTATTATATTTATTATTACCAACGTCCTATATTTAATTTCTTAGCACTTCTTTATGATGAAACCTATCCTCGACTGAGACTCGCCTATCCTATGTATTCATTTTATAATATTTTTTTTTTAAATTTATTATTCATTTTTAACAAATCTTTGTCTCGCATAAAATATAATAATTGTTCGTTATGTCCAAAAATCACTTCAAAGATGTAAAAACACACACCGACTATCATTACGCATATAATTAATATATCACCGATCGAACGTACTCCATTTTTCACTTATATGTATGCATATCTTAGTAAAATCACTCATTGTACTGAGCCGAGAACAAATAAACTAGTTTTTCGTGTGTTCACACATTGATCCTTGTCAATAATTGACAATATGTCTGATGAAACCAAATAAAATGAACTACGGCAAAAGGAGACCATCACAATGCTTGTGAATGTCAGAAACGAATCGAGTTGAATGAACTAACGGACAATTCAATCATTCTGCGTGTAATTTCCACATTGATATATTTATTCATATACGTCACAGTATAAAAGATAGAGTATAAAATTGTAAACATTTTCGATTTGCCTATATATTTGATTGCCTCTTATTCCACGAGTGATGCAATACCCATACAAATACTTGCACAGTCAATGTCAATCGGTAGTGAAAATTTAAAAAAAAACACAACTATAACTTGTTTCATGAATGTTTAGAGTAAATTTCAAACTTGCTCGCAAACTATATTCATATTTTAAGATATTACTATTTGCAGTAAGTTAGTGTGTCTCATTTACTCTACACATTCGTGAAACAAGGTTTAGGTTTTGCATATCTAAAGTTATCTCAAGCGGCTCATCCATCTATGAAAAAATTCCGTGTAAATACATTTTTGTTGAAAATCCAAAATCATTTATTTCAACATAAACGGCATCATTATATTTTGATAATATTCATATTATTACATTATCACCATCCTTATACTTAACGATTTACGGATATTCAGTTCAGATATGGGGGAAAGAAAATAGTATATGTATGTTTTTTTTATAGTTAAATGTAAGCAATTTTAATAAAAAGAACAGAATAAAAAAAGTGGAGCTTATAGACAACAGCACCAAACTAATGTACAAAAACAAAGGATTAATTTATATTTATTTGTGATGGTAAAAACATTTTAGTCTGTGTGATAAATATAAAACTCGTATAAATGTTAGTTTTGAAATCTATATCGGTAAAAAATGTCCCTAATACATTGGCATATTGCAAATTTATTTGAACACTATGCTCACTTTCTATTATTTCAATTGTGTATATCATCAAAAAAAACATCCAATCAGTTTTTTGTGTATAAGTGTGTATATGTATAGACTGCCATTATAATTAACTGTCAAATAATATAATCGATAGCTGCAATCAGTGTTCATTGAATTACTTATACGAATTGAAACAATATATTTGTAATTTTGTTTAATTGTTGTCACATACAAGCAAATATGTATAATGAGGAATTTATTGGTTTCAGTTAATAGTTTGTGATTTTGAGTTCTCCGAACTCACAGTCTATTTCATTGACTCATTGTACAAAAACAGGACACAGTTTCACCTATGCATAGTAATATCCTTCGATAACTATTATTGTTGTAATTTTACCATTAGTATAATTATTATTTAAGACGTAACTAAATATATTTGAAATACAATGCGTTACGCGTGTGTCCTCCAAATATAGAAGATGCATGATGAAGAGTGCTAGCTACAGATTCTCTCTTCACTCATTGCCTTGAACATTTTTGACTCGACAAAGTATGACTGAACTTAACTTCAACAATTCAGAATGAAACAAAGATTGAATACATTTTTCTAAATATTCGAGTTACAGAAAAAAGAATTCGTTTAAACATATATTCATCTAAATCACAGATAATCCGTTTCACCTCTACTGACGTTTCCGACACAATCAATTGATTAACAGGCGTCATATTTTCAATATCGCTTTAACAACCCGAGACCTCTCAAATGAAATAAAATCCAAAAGATGAATTTACATTTATGATAAGTAATATTACAGTGGTAATGAGCATTCTAAAAATGCATAAAAATAAATAAATGTCCTTAAAATGTACTTAGATATGATAAAAATAGATTAAAAAGAAACGCATATTTTAAAAAGATATCAGTCGTCATCACAGCGACAACGCATTCGTCTACATTATGTCTCCATCCAGCATGCAAGTAAAAATGTCACTAAGCACAATCGTAATCATAAAAATTATAACAACATGACATATATATTTATATATGAATAGCCGAGGAACACATATTTATTGATTTAAAAACAAGGAAAATTATACTGTAAAAAGTGGCGAGACATGAACTGCACTGATTCAGGCGCACACACGTACAATGTTCAAAATAAAAACCAACATAAATCAACAATGTTTCACTAAAGTCACTTTCTCATAGAGAAACATCACCATTACAATCACTAATGCAATGTCATTTGACAGTAGTTTTAGTATACTGTAGTCTTTTCTACATGTAAAACTTTTAATGTTCGATTAGTGAATAGCAACAGGACTCTGCTGGACACATACTCCGACCATGGGGCTTTCCGAGCGCGGTGGTGCATCTGTCGGAGGAGGATGAGAAGGCGGATGTAAAGGAGCTCTGGGTGGCACAGCCCTTTCAGGATAGAATCCAGCACCTTCCAAACTTCCCAAAGCTTCTGAACCGGTTCCTGCCAATAGTGAGCGATGAAGTGCATAGCGTGCTCGATGTTGGTGACTGTGGGGAAACGGTGGCTCACAGTCCATGGGCCCGCCACCACCACTGCCGGGACCTGAACTACCTCCACTCGGAAATTGGGACATTAGCAAATCTGTCCGCACCCTCAACATATTCAGTTCTGAAAAATTTTATAAGCAAATTAATATTAATTAATTATATGATTTTTGTACTATTGTAAAAGCAATAACTAAGTCACAAGTTCTAGCAAAAATAAATAAGTTATGCTATGGAAACACACTAATTGCGGCATTTTAGATTTATAATATTCTCCAATTAAAAACCTGATTCAGTGTTTAGGTATCAAATTTATCTTAATGTGCTTCCATTAACATTAGTAATATATATGCCGTAAGGCTCTAGAATATCTTTAAAAGCTTCTTGAAAATCATCCTTTCTTTGCAATACTACATGTATTATTGTGTGATCTACATCATGCGATATATATTTATTTTGTGCATTTCATGCCATTGATGACATTGTTCATGAAGGAAATTAATAATAATGTTATGCCTGTCAATAACTCAAATAAAAAAAAAATGTGAATATTGAAATAAACATAAGTTTAAAATATTAGTAAATCCGCATGCCAGGATGAATGTTGTTTTGGGCACTATTTTTCTATTCGATAAGTGAAAGTAACAGGTTCGTGGGGGTGGAATCATGAGGTACTTATGTTAAAAATATCATTTGCATTCTATCTCAATTCTAAAGTCATTGCTCAAACATAGAAAATATATATATTTTCGTCAAATTAAATAGTAAAATATTTTGCGTATTATGGAATAATGAGCAGAATATATATATTATGTATAATAGTATTTTATTAACTTATTTAACTAGAGACATAACAGACTCCGTTAAATAAAATGGCCGAAAAGATTTATTTCTGCTCAGAAATTCCAACTATTTGAAAAATGATGGTATCAAAATTATTATTAGGAGAGGATCGGACCTGTTAGTATTTGCTTTTTGTCAGCTCGATGGATTGTCAGATTGGCTTGGAGTATGGCACAGCGGGGGCGGGAGTTTGTTCAGGTCATCGCACACCTGATTCCCTCTCTGGGCATAAAATACAATATCGGAACCGAATTTTACAATGTAATAATATGCTAATAAGAGATAAATATCCAGACAAATCCCATTTATACCTCTTTAATATATTTAAATGTGTTAAAAGACAAGCATACTGATTAAACAACTTAAAACAATTCATTTTAACATTGAAAATGTAAAAAAAAAACATTCACATGAATTTCATTTCAGAGAATACATGAAAAGCAGATGAATGATGACAATTATGATGAAGACGATGATTAAATCTGACAAATAATCCTAAGGCTAATAAATTGAAAAGTTACACTATTTTACATTTAAAATAAATCATTTCATTCTGGTCAATTGTATCATCAAGAAGCTTTATTTTGTATTTCAACTTTTAAAATAAGCTCTTGTATTAGACAAATATTATTGGATTGTGTAGGATAGTTTATTTTAAATAGAATACAATGAATGTGAACTTACCATGCCGAGCCTGTGAATGCTGAGAGGAGAGAGGTGGAGGGTGTGCAGGAGAACCTTGAGGAGGTGGACTGCTACCAGCAGTAGTACCAATAGAAGTACTAGTATTGGTCGATTCATCAGCAGTTCGTTTAAAAAAATTGTGTTGAAGGGCATAATATGGGGTAATTCGTGTTTTTGGGTCATAATCCAACATACGAAGAATTAAATCCTGTAATCAAGGTAAAGAATTAGTACACACATAATTAGATTATCACATTTTAAGATTTATTACCTTAAATTTGAGGTAGTCTGAGACACTATGACCTGGTTCACCTCTCCGTCTTTGAGCCGGTCCTCCTCCGTCAACTCCGAGTATATCATGTAGTTTTCGTGTACCAGGCGGTCGGTATTTTCTAAATGTAGTGCTTCCATCTTTACTCGCACTGGATGTACACTTTCTCAGCACATAAGTACCACCATCTGAACTCGGTACTTTATCAAAGTACCTTTTAGTCTTATGGCCCTAAAAATAAATTCAAGCAATTGGTTTAAAACATATTAATTGGGGACATTGTTTTTGTGATAAGTTTATTAGCTACTATTTATACTGACATTTGAAGATATCAACGTTATGAAGGAGCAGGGATGAATATTCAATGTTACTTATGTTACATATTAAAATGTATGTAAATGCCGTATCTATCAAGGCCCTAATTAAAACATTTGCAATTTTGGTAAATGTCAGTCAAAGCAATAATAATTTACCATGTTATATTTAAAAAAGAAAACAATAAAAAATATTTTTATACTAGACAGACAAGACATAAATTTCTAAAATGTAAAAAAAAAGAAATACAATCGCAAAGATCACGCGGAACTGTTTATATAAAAGTAATGTAATTGGCAGTTAATCAGGGATAAAAAATATTAAGATTATATCACCGATATAAAAAACTTTTCTGTATTATTCTATTGGATTGCTATTTGATTGTAAAATAGTGGCACATGAAAAAAGCATACCTGATCTAATAATTGCTTGGGTGGAATTCCTAAAACTTCTACTATTTTATTAAATTGATCTTGTTCATTGGCACCGCTGAACAGGGGTTCTCCCGTATGCATCTCGACAAGAATGCATCCTAAAGACCACATGTCAATCGCCAAATCATAAGGTATTCCCAAGAGCACTTCTGGTGATCGATAAAACCGAGATTGTATATACTGATATATCTGTAAAAAAGGTAATTTTTTATTATTATAATGGATAATCACAACAATATATTTATATAAAAAAAATATATTCATACCCTATGGCCCAATTGACATGAGCTTCCAAAATCTACTATTTTTATCGCCGATCTTTTAGGATTACAAAGTAATATATTTTCTGGCTTTAAGTCACAATGAATAATATTTAATTCTGAAATGAAAATTATATATTATAAAGATTCTTATCTGTATTAGATATTTTAAAATAAGTTAATTTACCTGGTGTACTTAAAAATAATAATGCAGTGCAAAGCTGGTGGGCAAACTTTCTTGTTAAATTTAACGAAACACCTCTGAAATTTGTATTTCTTAACAAATCATAAAGATTATAGGATAGGAGTTCAAATACGAGACATAAATGATTTCGCCACATAAAATGTCTCTTTAATTTAACTGAAAATTATAATTGAAATATTATTAATCTATTATGTAATTCAAATTAAATATTTTCAAAACAAAAAAAAATAGTTCATACCTATATAATATTTGTTATCGGTGTCCGCTCGATTCATCATTTCCAAAAGTTTAACTTCTATTTGGGCTTGATTCAAAAAAGGTTTTTTATTCTTGATAATCTTGATCGCTACTTGGCATTGCTCCTCCAAGTCAAATGCTTTTACCACCTGAAAGTCAAATAATTATTATTCATGCATATGTATATATATATATATATAATTTTTTTTCATTAATAAGATTAAATGTAAAATTTACATACCTGACCAAATGAACCTTTGCCTATAAGCGAATCAATTTCATAACGGTCTAAAAACTTTTCCCCATGTTTGATGATGTAATCGTGATTGTCATCATCGTAACCGTCATTGTAGAGTTTTCGTTCTTTTTTATGAGTTCCGTCGTCACCTTGAGACTGCTGTGCTCTTCGCTTCTTTTTGGCATAATATACCTATAAAAGAATAAGTAAAAAAAGTTTAATGTACATTTGAATAATCTTAGACATTTATTACGAAACACATGAAGCATAAGAATGCTGTATCTAAAAACAATTTTCATTCATATATATTTTTAATGATAATTTTAAACTATTGAGCTCTGACCACAACTGGTGGTTAGAATACCTGCCGAGAGACTTTGGTGATACACTAACTACACATGGGAGAACAGTAAGGGATGTTCAACATTTCAATATATTTGCCGAATTGTCATTTTTTTACTTTTTCCTTTCTAGCGCTGATATCTATGTATACATCCATACAAGAAGAAGAAAAATAATAAATTTTCAAAAACGCTCCGAAAATTTGGAAATATTATATAACTCCCTGATGACCGACATCAACTACATCTGAAAGAGTTTTTCTACAGCGGGTGTTTCTTAAAAAAAAATCAACTTAAAAATTTAACACAAGACTTATTTTTTTACAATTCCTATTAAAAATATTTGCTTGTTTTGATCTGATAAAAATGTATTGAATATTGGAATAGTAATAGAATAATGGAATTCGAATAATTGGAAACACTAGTGTATATAAATCCCTTTTGTTTAAATACACTGCAGCTCTATGGACGTAAATAATATAAGAGTGTATATTTGAGCAAAATAATATAAATAATTTAAGAAAATACGTACAGTAATATTCGAATAATTGAGATTTCTACTATTCGATAGTCGAATAACTAGAAACACTAGTGTATATAAATCCGTTTTATTTAAATACACTGCAGCTCTTTGGACGTAAATAATATAACGAGTGTATATTTGAGCAAAATAATATAATAAAATACGTACAATAATATTCGAATATACTTTTCGATAGTCGAATAATTAGAAAAACTAGTGTATATATAAAAATCCGTTTTGTTTAAAAACACTGCAAGTTCGTTAGACGTAAATAATATAACGAGTGTATATTTGAGCAAAATAATATAATAAAATACGTACAATAATATTCGAATATACTATTCGATAGTCGAATAATTAGAAACACTAGTGTATATAAAAAAATCCGTTTTGTTTAAAAACACTGCAAGTTCGTTAGAGGTAAATAATATAACGAGTGTATATTTGAGCAATATAATATAATAGAATACGTACAATAATATTCGAATATACTTTTCGATAGTCGAATAATTAGAAACACTAGTGTATATATATACATCTGTTTCGTTTAAAAACACTGCAAGTTCGTTAGACGAAAATAATATAACGAGTGTATATTTGAGCAAAATAATATAAAAAAATACGTACAATAATATTCGAATATACTATTCGATAGTCGAATAATTAGAAATACTAGTGTATATATATATAAATCTGTTTCGTTTAAAAACAATGCAAGTTCGTTAGACGTAAATAATATAACGAGTGTATATTTGAGCAATATAAATAATATAAATAATTTAATAAAATACGACGAGTAGTAGTATTTTATGAAGCTGAAACAGATGCAGGGCACGCGGCTCCAACGCGACCTACCCCAAGCCGTAAAGCCTGCAGGTCGCCGCGGCGCCGTCAGCTACGCCGTAGTATCTCTATTACTACGCGGTGTTACATCGTAGCAATGCACGATAATCGCTTCTGGATTCATGGCGACATCATTACAATATAAACACGATCGATACTACTCCGCACATCATATTCATATTATATGATATTACACAATACAAATAGATATAATGACCGCAAGTAGCCGATGAACTGGAATTATTAACCCGCCAGTTCACACAATGCATTTGTTCTCGACATAAGTCATCTTTGCTTTAAATGATCCATAACATACGCACTTATCATCATAAATCTTGACTCAATTAAAACACTACAGATAATATACACATCATTTATAACGTAAGCCGAGTAACACAAATTTTCTGTGTTAAAATAATTGCATTCCAACAAACATAATACTATTGAAATATATATTTTTACTGCAATATATTTAAGAAAACTATGAAAAAAACCTTCTCATATTTTATAATTATTTACAGGACACGTACATTTCGCATATACGGCCATATTCAATATAGTGAGTCGTGCTAGAACTGATAGTATTAGCTTAGTTGTATGTTTTAGTATACACCAGATCTATTTGTATACACACCGCACGCACACTCTCATTATATTATTATACTTATCTCTCTCTCATTATATTATTATCTCTCATTATATTATTATACTTAATACGACCGATACTGTCACATAAAAATGGACGTGAAATATTAACATTAATATGGATGTTGTTGTGTTTCTCTTTGTAGACGAAATGTCGAACTTTAGACATGCCTAGAGCTGTGGGTGCTCACATTGCAAGACTATAATATACTATGGTTATAATATAACCAATCACATCCGTTTGCGGTGAGTTGGTTCAGCTCTGCGGGGTCTACAGATCGATATTTACTCAAACAGTATTCGTTCATACTAGAAACATATTTTTTACAGGTATTAAATACCTCAATGTCAAAAAATGTTTAAATCGATGGGTGACAACACGTTTCTACAGAAAATCTATTTTTTTTAAATTAAAATATGTTTTTTATTCGCTATCATCGATAGCCAAAAACATATGTATATAAAAAGATAGTATGTGAAAACTTCATATAATAAATTTTATAATATTGCGAAACACAAATATGACATCAAGTTAATTTGTAGATACATTTTTGTGTTAATCATCGATCGAAATTATTAAATAATCTCCTCAGGCGGCACAATAAGTAGAGAAATGCCATGATGAATAGCAGAAGGCAATCGAATTCCATGGCGTAGCGAGTATTGCGAATTCCGATATTCGGAGTACAACTGAGAAGGAAAGCCGATTGCAAATCAATTATATGCATACGGATACAATAATTATTACTCCATTTATAGATGAATATTTCATCGATTAAATGGTGAAACTTGAAAAAATGTACATATATCACGCGTGCGAATGTCTAGTAGTGAAATCGCCACACTGGCATTTTTTCATGAATAATTCAGGCAGTGGAGACGAAACGGGCCGTGGAAACTGAAATAAAAATTGCCTTCGCTGATATGGTAATAAAAAAAAAACTAGTAATATTGTATAAGAAAATGTATACATGTTGGATATTTAAGATAAAACTGAGTACTGATCATATGACTATGGCGTTTTATATATTGTTATAGGTTTATTTATATATAAAATGTGAACGAGGCGCCAGACAGTTGTTCGAAAATAGCAGCAGTTTATTTTTATTCGTCCAGCCGCGCGACACATAAATATGTAATGATACCAAAATGGGAATTGGGCAAAGTGGACCTCAAACTCGTCGCCATTTCGATCGATCCTCGTCAGTTCGTTCGCTTTCGAAAGGCAACTGACCTTTGTTTAATTTTATCGCTACTTAGGCATTCTGATAAATATCACCACTAATAGCTACTCATTATCCACATCAGGTAAAAACATTTTTTTAGATCTGAGCATGCACTCGTTTAACATTAATCATTAACAAATTCAAAAGTTTTTGAAGCTAGTGGCTTGTACTGGAACATATAGTACAGGTGGTTTCCCAGGCCACCCACAGTTTTTATGCTATATACAAATCTCCAAATTAAATTAAAACATTTTATAATACGAGGCGTTGAGGATTAGAGTGGCCTAACACTGTCACATTTTCTTTTTTATATAAAATAATATAAATATATTTTTATGGTCGGTTGTTATTCTAACAAATAAAATGACAACACTGTTTACATCGACTAGCTAGCTGTCACATATGAGAGACATGGCACGCCGAAATGTTTACAATAACCGGATCAAAACCGCGCAATTAGAGTAATTGAGCCTCACATTTTTCAAAATTATTATTTTAAAAAAATACCAAAGTCGTACCAAAGCCGATGGTATTGGTGGGTGTACGAATAGACTAGTGCAGTGGTTTCCAAACTTATTTGACCTATCGCTCCTTTCCAAGAAAAAATATTACCAAGCACCCCCTGGTTTTTTTATAAATGTTTTTTTTAATTATTTATTTACGCTCCTGTGAGCTTTTATTTTAGAAAGGATCTTTTTGAGGGTTTTTTTAGACACAACAACGTGTTAATTGTCTGTCGGTGACCTTAACTATTACTAGTTACACAGGTCACCGACTTAATAATCAGTATTTACCTTACAATACAGGAAATCAGAGTAAACCTGGATTGAGACGATCGATTGGAATTTTATTAATATTATTTCCGATCTCCCAGTCGTAATAACCGATCAAATCAATTTAAATATTCTTGACTTGAGTGGGATTTGAACCCATGACATGAGCTATTACGTAACGTGTTATAAATGCTACCAATTTTCTATATATTTTCTTTTTTATTTTATGCTTTCACCGCCTTCCTGGTTTCCTGTAGCGCCCACTTTGGGAACCGCTAGACTAGAGTTTGGTAGTATTGGTATATACGCATATGCACCGCACGCATACACACTATTATATTGAAGTCCGCATACTGGATATAAAATACGATGACATACAAGTAGCATGACTTCCATAGGATCGTCATGATGATGGGGATCTATATTGAAAGAGTCCTTGCGCTGGTAATGGCAGCACAATGAACGTGCGAGTGGGGGCGGCAGCATGTTATTAGAAGTGGGTGGCGGTGTAGCTTGGGGTGGTGAGGGGCAATATTTTTAATATGCCGAGGGAGGTAAGCCGGAATAAACGGGTGTATGCTCCACCAGAATACCAGCAGTGCGCAATCCATAAGATCATACCTCTGAAGATTCAACGCGTTTCCGCATTCACGGCCATATAATGAATTTTAATACGCGGCGTCATTGCGCCCTTTCACCTATAAATACCTATTGATTTTTTTAACGTCGTCAATACCTACTGAAATATACGCACCATCAATTTAGAATATATTATAAATTTGTGATAGTGTTGACTTCTTGGTAGAATTCCATAATTTAAAGAAATATGTTATTTGTAATTTCCACGGTAATTTTATTACTTTGGAATCTAATCTGACTACTAACTTGTAGTCATCTTCAGAGATAAAATCCTAAAGCTAAAATATTATAATGCTAAGTAGGGTATCGAAGATGTATTAAAGATATATGTATAAATACCACCAGCGTAATAGCTCAGGGGATAAGAAGCGTGGCTACAAATACTGTGGTCATGGGTTCAAATCCCACATAAGTCAAAAATATTTAAATTGATTTGATCGGTTATTACGACTGGGAGATCGGGAATAATATTAATAAAATCCCGATCGATCGTCTTGTTCCAGGTTTACTCTGATTTCCTGGATTGTAAGGTAAATACTGAGGCGATTATTAAGTATTGGCAGAGCCAAATAAATAAAAATAAATACAAAATGTCTTTAATTGAACTTTAAATATTTTAAATGCTTTCGTATAATGCCAACACAACCACAAAAAAATTAAAACGGGCCAAATTATTGTTTCTTATAAAAAAATAATAATATAATAATTTATTAAGATAATTTGTGAGTACATGATGTTAGTGTCGTATAGCAACACTGTTCACATCATTTGCGTAGTGCTTTGATTATTACTTTTTTTGTGGTGGTATTAGCATTACATGAAAGCCTTTAAAATATGTTCAATTAAAGATGTGTTGTATATACACATATAAATAATAGACAAAAAAAAACAAAATATTTTCTCGACTCTGTTAAAATGACAACGTATCATTAAAATAGTATCGCGTAAATCGAAGAAAATTACTTTTGATGCAGATACCCTTGATATTGTGCATTACAGATTCATTGTATTATTTTTGTACTTAAAACTTGGGCTATACGAATATATAACCGGTAAAATTGTATCTTCAATACATTATTCATGCACTGACCAAAAAAAAAACCTCACTATATGAAGATTGGCTGCCCTATTGGTGAGAATAATATTTCTTTCGGGTAATAATAATAAGCCACTCTCGATCTATATAAAGCTTAAACGATACCCAAACTGTTTTAACCTACCACTAATAATTTACGTGTACAGTTTGAGTAAGATCTGGAGATTGGATCAGGATGAAGAGTGAAATAAATGAGATTTGCAAGCATTCTCTGTGTGAAGGTATATCTGAACATGTAGTGGTAAAATACAACGTGCATATAAATATGATAGTTGTGATGCAGAGCGCACGTGGTTTTGAGTAGTCTGTCTGGATGTGTAATGTTTTGTATGCACGCACTAGGTGTAGCCGCCCCCTTGCGACGCCGACGCCGACGCCCCCTAACAGAGTGGGTGAGGGTGGAGGCGGCTGAAAGTAGGTGACCGGGCTGTGGGAAGAGGGCCATGGAGGATAGGTCGGGCACAGTCTGATGACCCTGCTCTGTTGCACCCACTACACTACACTCTCTATTATATGTTAACGATTACAAATTATGTGTTCCATTGAGAAAAAATCACTATTTCATATTTGTTAATGAACGTCCATTTAGTAGATCTGAGGGACACATCTTTGTGTATGTGTGTGGGGGGCTTGGGAAACCAAGCCACATTCACCAGAACAACCCCTCACTGTGGAACCTCATATTATTATTACTTAGCGTGTGTGTATTTTATATATCTGTACAGATTCATCAACCATCAGTGTTATCAAATGGAAGAGTAATATTTTATATAATTATTTTACTACATTAATACTCATATGTAACTAAAATCTCAAACACGGGTATTTTAATGATAATATTATTAAATTAATTTCAAAATAATATTAGAGATATTTAATAATGCATAATAAATGACAATTCTCTAAAAACAGTATTTATCGGGAGACTCGCCTTTTACATTGAAAACAACTTTAAAGCAAAAATTAAATCAAAACTCAAAATAGAAACTTCGTATTAAAAAGCCAAATAGAACATAATAACATTAACAAATTGAAAATTTCAATAAAAATTATTATATATTATCTTGTAAACCCATTAGATCAGTAGTCAGCACTGAAAGACTCTAATAAAGTTATATTTATGTGTGTGACAAACGTAAAAATGGCTATTACTGATGATGACAACGCCAGACAACTGTATATATATAAATATCAAGATGGCAGACCAAGTAGACGAGTGTGAGTGAGACAATTTATCATCCAGTTATCCGACCATCTAATATCGGTGGTGTCGTATATGGTTCTTCAAGCAGTGAGCTACTTAACTTGAGAGTTATCTGTTCATTTTTTAGCAATCTCTAGAGTTTGATAGCACACTGTTGTAGGAAACCAACCCATTATAAAATTCAACTATTTGAGTTGGAGTTGTTATTGTTTTTTAAGAAATTTCACAGCCCTGTTACAAACTGTTAAAGTAACAAAGTCAATACTTGTGAAAAGAAATGATTCCACTTAAGCTAGGCAACTTGTGATAATATAACTATGATAATCATGTGGATATATAATGTTAGGGGTTGAAAGGACGTGGTAGTATAGAGAACCATCCTTGAATATTGTGGAACTAATAATTGCAAACTGGTCAACAATTAAATCAAAGACTTGACAATTATGAAGCAACTTGTGTACTAAATGACTACTGGACGTTGCTAACAGATTTAATGGTGACATTGTAAACACTTTTAAAAGGGTTGCAAATTTTATTAATAAGAGATAAATATGCCACGATTGTGATTAATATCATATTATAAAAACACCACGACTCGTGTATTTTATTTGAAATATTTATAATGTACAATATAGATTTTCAAACTAGGGGTACGGACCGTTCCCAGAGAATGTAAAATATCTACAAATAAATGAACGTTAACTAAGGTAAGAGTACACATTTTATGAATGAAGGTTTATTTTAATACATATTATATTCCAATTTAAACCTTTATATGGCAACAATTACTATTTTTTTATTTCAACCGATTTTTTGTATGTTCAAATTCAATGCTGGTAAATAACTTTCCACATTCATGGGGAAGCAGTTTGTCGATAAAGATCATATTTAGTATATACATTTAAATGAACTATACAGGGTGGACTTGATTTAATTGAGAATATTTTAGTAGGGAGAATCGCAAGAATAAACGAAAAAATGTATTTAATTTTATTATTATTATTTAAATATTAATAGTGATCTTGAAATCGAGTTTAGGCCACCATCTTGGAATCAGCTGTTTTTGAGAAGTGGTTAGTAGTTACTTTTGCGTGTGTATTGTGTATGTTAAATACTTAATTAATAATATTTTTTTAAATATTTAATATATCCCTTAAAATATTATCAGTTAATTCATGTAATGTACGAAAATCTAGGTGGTCGATATATCAACCACTTTACCCTATAAATGGTTAAAGATTATTCGTGGAGGAAGATTTCAAATTGCAATAAATTTATTGCTAGGAATCAAATTCTATTTACATACTTGTGGATTTGTGATGGGCACATTATTTTTAGCTGAAAGATAATGTAGGCAATTATGGACCTTGTGACTTTTGGAGCCTTTCAAGCTGCATAGAAATTAAATGATTTTTCTATTAATTATTATGCATGGAACAAAAGGGTCATGCGAGACTGATAATTGAATATTGACTAAAAGACACCTAGAAAAGTGGCGAAATGATGCATCCTGGTGAAGATGAGGGAACGAAGATAGAATGAGAAGTGGGTGGTCATGGTCCCCAATTACCAACACTAATGAGTGCGAGGCAGACTGCCGCCCCCGCCCCCGCCCTGTACCATAACTGCATCACTATAGGGAACTGTGAATCCCAACCTTATTATCAATTGTAATAAACACACGCCTATGTTAGGAATACGAAATAGCACCTATTTATGCAAAAAAATCGATCAATCTGTCTGCCAATTCTATGGGTATATAATAACTTTATAATCAATACACAAAATTTACACCGATTATTAAAAAAACAATTTAATAATTTATTGAACCATCTTGACTAATTAAGATTATATCCGATGTTCAAATTAACGCGTCAGTGAGTATCATTTTGGTGACAGCAAGTGTAAGAACGATAAAATGATAATTGTATCCGTAATAACCGGTTAGTTATTTATACACTTACATACGTCTGAAGACACCATAAACATTTGATATGATTGTTAAAAAAAAATCTGACAGCACTATTTAAAGAATGGAACTGTAGTTTTTAAATTATAAAAAATATGCAGCATGTACATTATATTATTATGATGGCTTTCTTGAATTCAAGTGTATATCAATATATTATACAAGGTGAACTTTTGATCAGTGGGAATAGGTTAAGATGAATAGCTAGAATATTGCAAAAAAATCCCTTATTATGAATACAAAAATACTGCCTGAGCCACATATTGCATATATGAAACGTCAAAAAATGTTGCTTTTCAATCATTATTTAACCTATTAAGTGGGACTTATTCAAAATAGTAAAATAGTCCTATTTGACCGGCAACTAATGTAGATTCATCCATTATCCATAACACATTTCACGTCTCTGTCAATAGAAGGTATTTAATCGTAAATTGTTATATGTTACAAATAATAATTAAACGAGTGACAGGCAGTGTTACCAGATTGAATATGTGGCTCAGTTCCATAAAGACTTAAGAGCGCACAGATATTTTTTGCACTTACGATATTACCTACCGATATGTATGTTAAATCCCCTAAAATATACACTTTATCAACAACATCAAAAGCCCGCCAAAATCTTATATATTTAATTCTGACAAGGAGAAACATTATAAGTTTGATTGCTCATTTATTGTACCTCTTTTAAAATGTAAATTGCAAAGTGTGTAGTAGTATAGTGCGTTGGTACTCCACGTGTATGCTTTATTCCCGCGAAAGTTGGACGATTGGTCTCGGGAAAGAATGACGCGGTGGGCGGTAACGGGCGCAGGTTGTGGGCGGGGGCGGGGGATGACAAAAATCGATATGGGCGGCTGGAGTCACGCCGTAGCGGCTAGACAACCCCGCCGAGTATCACCACGCCATGTTAGCTGCAAAAATTACTACTTGTTACTAAGGGGTAGCTCCAACAAGTGACTCCCAAACTTACACATGAATCTTTAAAACAATCACGATCGGTAATCGAAAATCACATTTACATGTTGAGCCGAATAAATTTAAAATTAAATAGAAATTTGAGTAATTTAATAATACCTATACAATCTAGAATCGCTCAATTACGGGTGTGACACATTAGTAATAAATATTATAATAAAAAAATACAGCCTTATAATAAATAAAAATATTTATATGGCGGAGACCACTCATAATATAAATATAATTTAATTAAATAATCATACTATTTAAATTCCTGAAAGGATTTTCATTTCAGATTAATATGATATCACAATGGCTTATTATATAAAATCGGTGAAGAGGGTGAAAAATAGGTTTTCAATTGTTCAAAATTGTAGAGCACTGCACGGCTTACGCGGTAAAATGTATTATTCAATTTAAATTTTCTGATATTAACAGATCATTTCAAAACATAATAATATTAAAAAAATAAATTACCATTTTTTAACTGTAAAGTTTATGTGTAAATATCAGAGTTAAAATATAATAATCAAATTATAATGGAAATAATCGTAGAGTTCATATACGTCAAAGCATTTCATTACACTCACTTGGACTAGGTCTGCTTATTATTATTACTCGCGGTAATAAATAATAATTTCGAGTAATTATTTCATTTTGTTCAATCAATTGGTTTGTTTTAAAAGAATTTTTCCTCCACCAACACTCATTTAAATTTATTTTCATACAGCGATATTATTATTAATTATTATCATGTTTAATTTTACGTAATCTACGAATTGATGAATAGGCAATTTATTAACCGACCCTGGTGAAACATGAAACAAATTTAATCAGTGAATTACAGTCACAATAATTTAAAAAAAAACTATTGATTATTAAACTACCCTGTTATGTAGTTGCACATCTTGAATTGGATATAAACCAAACGCTGCAAACAAAAATAAAATATTTCGACAGATGTGTTAAATCAGGAAATTCTCTACAAAGATTTTATTTTTACGATTTCGATGTTCGTACTTTCACTCGTTGGCTTTTAGTGCATTGAATGACATGTGTTGGTTTTGTGACTCACGATCAGATTTAGATGTGATGCAACGGCCAAAAGAAACGGGTCGTTGATTCATAGCTCACATGTTAACAATATTCAAATCTAAATTAACTCGAAATTTCTTAAACGAGTAGACGATTCGGCAATGCGGATCTAAGACGAAGGTCAATCGAAAAAAACAAAGATGGCTATGATAACAAGAAAACGGTACCTATTGTCAGGCCTTGAGTAGACAAGCCAACGGTCATCGACCTAAAAATAAACCACAATTACCGCGGTTCATTTTGAGTGCAACTTAACTAAATTATTACTACATCGAATAAATGCGCCCTGGATAATATCGCCCCTTGGGTATATTCATGTAGACATAATCCTGGCAACATCTTAGTACTGTTTTCGATATGAAATAAAACCATGTTTTCTTCAAAAGAATATATATACATCGTCATGTTCTAATAAAATAAATCTATTTAAAAAACAATTCATTTAAAGCTTCTTCGGAATATTTTTGAAACAGTACTTCAATCGATTAGCACAAAAAAACTACGGAAACGAGGCACTAAAATAAGTGTACGACATAATCAAGAAAATTATATAATTATTTATACTGGGTAGTCTTAATTCAAAGACAAAAATAAAGTAAATAATTACATAGTATTAGGGGGAGCTAAAATTTTTATTTCAGATTAATATGTTATGAAAGCGGCTTATTATAATTAGCAAAATAAATATGGCTGCTACTAATAGGTAACCTAAACTGTGAAATTAGTTAAATTATATTTAGACTATTGACAAACTCAAATAATTGTATAAAATTTTATGAATAATGCAATAATAAGTATTGAAATCTTTCTTTTTAATCTTTCGGAATCAATGCAATGATACAAAAATTGCTAGTAGCAAAACTTTTTAAAGTCATAAACATAAAGTTGATATTACCCGTAAATTAGACAATAATACGATCAATGTAATTAAAATAAAATTAGCAAGAAAATATATGAGAAAAAGTAGGTATATATGTATGTACCAGCGTAATAGCTCAGGGGATAAGAAGCGTGGCTACAAATACTGTGGTCATGGGTTCAAATCTCGCTCAAGTCAAGAATTTTTAAATTGATTTGATCGGGAATAATATTAATAAAATCCCGATCGATCGTCTTGATCCAAGTTTACTCTGATATCCTGTATTGTAAGGTAAATACTAATTATTAAGTCGGTGACCTGTGTAACTAGTAATAGTTAAGATGACTGACAGACAATTAACACGTTGTTGTGTCTAAAAAAACCTTCACAAAATAGACCCTCTCTAAAAAATAAAGCTCCTCGGGGCGTAAATAAATAAATAAATGTATATACAAAATAAAAATCAATTGAAAAAGTTTCCATTCAGGTTTTGGAGAAATTATGTTGCTACTGTTCGATTTTTTTTTCAAATGGCAAATAATAAAAATATCATTTTTTTTCTCAAGCATCACCGCATCTGATCCCCTGAGTTATTGTGATCAATATAAAGAATATACGATGGATAAAAAATAATGTATCGTGGTGTCAACTGACGGACACGATCTGATTCTGACAGGTGGGAAGTCATTAGACTGTCGAATTCCTTCATCATAATCGATCGGTTTAATTGGATGTATGGAAAAGTTGTGTAGAAGACGAGGCGCGAAAAGAAGTTTATAAGAAGTATTTGCTAACGAGTGAAGTGAGAAGCGGCATAGAAGTAGAGAATGACGGTACTCTGCTCACCAATTATGGAGCAAATGTGTGCAGACATTAAGTGCTCTCTCCGTGACTTACCGACCAACGTTAAACTCACAAAACATTAAATACACTATGTGTATAAATTTAATTACATACTTGTTATTTATTCGTACGAAGAGGGGAATAAAGAAATAATTCATTAATATTATCACTGTATATTGAATAGCGAGTAATAATTCGATTTGGGTAAGATGTAATATTATAACGGACACAAAAAAAACGCGAAACGAGATTTGTGTTACAACCGTCTGCTTTTTTTTATATGCGATCTCTTTTTAATATTTAATATAAAAATTAACCTTTTAATGAATATTACGATTATATTATTGCGCTTATATTTTACACATTAAATCACCAATTGAATAAAAAAATAACTGTAGGTGATCTATTTAACTATTAAAGTTACACATATCACCAACAGAGAGGCTCTACAACTTAATAATATCCTTAATCTAATAAATCAAGAGAAAACCTGGATCAGATTTTTTTTAATTCGGTCGGGATTTGAAACTATGACCCCAGTATGTAATATACGTTGAAACCTCGTTTTCACGTTCCCTAAATTTACGTTGTTAGCTATCCCGAATCCTGACCCGGTTTTTTTCGCGCAATTATTTCATTACTAAAACGTTTTTTTTTCAATTAATGGTTTTGATATGTAATAAACATTTAATTTGAAAAAAAAATCATCAGAAAATTAAGTAGTCGGTAGTTTTTTTCCCACCCAAGTGTCAATTTATGAAATTATTTTATTTTAGAGTAAATCATTTTTTATTGTTTCAGAGTACACATCCATTCTAAAAAAACCTAAAATAGAAGGAATCTATTCTCTATGCAATTGTATATAGGAAGAAAGTTCATATGTTCAATTTTACATTACAGTTTTTTAACCGGCCCCTTTATAAACGTGAAAACTAGGTGTACCATATATGTATTTTTTTAAAGCATATACCTTAAATGCAATATAATAAACAACTGTCGAACACACGTCTAATCCTCTATTTTCAATATTAGGGAACTAAATATAGATACCATCGAATAAGCAGGACTAAGATCTAGCTAAAAGTACATAGAAGCAGTCGCCAAGACTAACGTCACAACCAGAAGAGGTGCATCGGCGCTGATATAAAGGGGCAAAACCGTATGGCTGCAGTCTACTCATAGAATAGCTCAGCAATTATTTTAAGAAACTTTGTAGAATAAAATATGTCATGTTCAGGAATACTTTCAAATAGGAGAAAAACTGCACGTATATGTGGAATTTAAAATATATATTTCCGAGTTTGAATTCTCTCAATCAAATGCTTACACTTACAAACATTGAAAAGTCGGTCAAGTGTATCGATCGAGGCTTTTTATGATATGCCGAATTCTTTATGGCACCAGTAGATGAAAGAGGAAAGTGGTGCATACTTGGAATCGTTAAGTGACTTCAACTGTCTAAAAGGGGAATGAGGGAAGATTTTTCCTTCGATCGGCCGTCTAAGAGTTGATTCACAGTCGAAGATTCCGCATATCCAATAGGTGAATTCCAGAGACTTTTGTACACATACAAATCGTTTAAAAGGGATTATAAACATCAATATTTTCTAAGGTAAAAATATATATTTTTAGACGATGGCATCATATCGCCAGAAGATTATGCATCAGAAAACCCGTCGAGGTCGTGACATTGAAATGTCATTTGACACATTGAAGCGTACCACATTAACACCTTGTTTCAATTTTACCCAAATGGATATACATTCCATATAAGAACACCAACCAGGATATTATCGAGTATTTAGCGAGTCTATGCTGAATATTAATCACCCAAAGAAGGTTTGATTATACCTACTGTAAATGAAACATGTATGCGAGCAGCCCGCGATAATGTCTGACAAAGACCTATGAAATTTATTCGACCCTCGCAGCATTGCGTCTTCGTGTTACCAATCGTGGAATTTCAATAAACTTGCAACATTAGCATAGGCATTTCCATATGAAAACTAGACTTTTATCTATAATATACTGTAACCAAAACCCACTGTACACTTTCATCTTAAATAAAGAGGATGCAATAAAAAAATATTACATTCGTATACCTCTTTATTTTATATATAAAAGAAAAAATAGCGTTCGAAATGATGGTGTGTGGCCATAGTTTTAACGGGTCATAAGCAGACCTAGTCCAAGTGGGTGTGATAAAGTGCTTTGATGTATTCGAGCTCTGCAACGATTTCCTTTATTATTTTGTTTTAACTTTTTGAAATATATCTAATATTTTATTCATGGGACAAACCATAAAGCAAATTTCAAAAATGCTAATTTTTTTATAAATATATTATAAGATTGTTCTGTGCCGTCCGAAAATTCAAATAAGATAATACATTTTACCAAATAATAAAAATTTAGGCCACGCAGAGCTCAACCATTATAAACCAATTTTTTTCTTGGCCGAGATTTGTTCATAAAAAATTATCTTAGTCCTATTACGTAAATATGGTTAGACTCATATTTACTATAATAACGCCCTTTAATTTTTTATGCATATAATTGTGAAAACCAGGTGTTATTAAACAGTTTGCAATAATATTAAAAAAATATATTAACCTTCAAAAGAAGACATATTTATGTATGCTTGTAAAATAAATCATACTTCGAAATTATAATAACTGAAATACAATCTTCATGGTTTCCTTCAAACATATATATATTTTTAAGTACGACGGGATTAATTTTCAGCCAAGTAATGTACAAGACGTGACGGTTTATAAGAAAGGAAAATCTGGTCCGAATAAGGTAAACATTGTTAGAATGGCATTAGACTACTTGAAGAGGATTTACGATAAAAAAATATACCGGAGAAATTATTTTCAGTAAACGTAATTTGTTGTCCATTCACTGGATTGTTGTGGTGGGTTCGATGTCCGTGACCGAAGATACACTGTACAGGAATTTGCTTCGATAACTGCAGTCTTAATTCTTTAAATTCCAAACTTTTCAACATTTTACCTGTTAAGTCAACTGCGCGTATTAAGAATAAGTAAACTTATAATTTAACGGTAGATATGTTGCACAATAATAGTTATATTATACTGTTCATCACCATTAGCTTTGTGACGAACCAAGGCTTCTCTGACAATCTTCCGCTATCGTAATTACCTCAATTGCAATGCAAAAAAATGTATTTCAAATGAGCTTCAATATTTATTTATTAGCTTATCGCAATTATACAAACGAGTCTTAAACTGGATTGAATCATTTTTAAGTAATCCATACGTAACCAGCATTGTATAAACGTAGCACCTGAAAGGTTTCTTGTAGACCACAATGTACTCGTAGCATTTTGATGTCGACATTGTGTTCTGTGTGATTATTTAATTTATATTATAGTACATCACAGAATGTATTATTAAACCACATATGGACGATACGACGACAATGACGGGCTTCTTTGTACATGTAGACCTTTTTTTTAATAAAATCGATTAAACAGCTGATGTGAATCAGTTAAAAATTATGAGTACGTAAATAAGTAAGTGATAAGATAACATCTATCAGCGAATGACGCAGATGTCGGCTGATTCATCATCGAATAATATAAAAAAATTAATACGTTATTATACTAAAACCTCAAAAAAAGAGCATTGAAGTTTACTATTCCGAATAAAAAATAATGTAGTTTCACCCTATGCTAGTGGGAAATCATTACAAACTATAATACATACGAGTAGGTACTACATTGTGTGTAGGGTGCATTTCTATGAAACGATTAAGGGTGGGTGTCAACACGTGATTTGATTCCCAGAAATTTGACAACATTTATCACTTTACTGCTTTATAATAAACAGACAAAATATTTTTTGTAAAAAATATATATTATCAATCGATGTTGTTATACATACACGCGATATTATTGGCGAATGCAAATATGACGCCAAGTGAAATACAGTTGTCTAAGGTCGTGACCGGCTTGAGCGCATTGTTTTAACGCGAATGTGGTGTGATATTATATTTAACCTTTACAAAAAAAAATATCGCAAATAAAAAAATCATTGATTATCGAGCCAAATTGTGAAGTAGTAGTTAGCACTTCTATATTCCTGATAATAGTGAATAGCCCAGTCAGATTAGGATTTCTCATCGGAATCTGAGCCTAGAAGCTGTAATTTTGCATACACCTTTATTTTGGTGTTAAGTTGTGTGAAAAATCAAGAGAACAACCCTTATTAAATTGGGGGGCCGTTGAAAAAGAGATTATAAAATTATCTAAATATACCAAAAAAATATATAATCCACGGTTATTGAAGTGAAATAAATATAAAAAAATAGTTATCAATGAATTATGCATTCATTTGAAAATCTTTTTGGAATCAAGTCACGTTTAAATGAAACATATCGACGGCTGTAAATGCAATAACTGCACTTTAAAAAAAAGACTATTACGATAACGGCTTCTTCCTACATCAAGATGTGATTGTAAGAAATGCCATCTTCCAAATATTTTTAAAAGAGTTAAAATATTCATGTACATAAATATATTTATGGGATGGTGAAACATGTTGTTCCTGTTAAATTTATATTATCGCGTTTGTGGATTAAGCCGTCGATTTAAGAAAGAAAAAAGGGATTTTCAATTATAAATAATTCAGGATTTAGATTATAAAATTAAGTAGCTCGTGTAGTAACTCTCAGGTTAAATAGCTCACTGTTAGGAGAAACCGGCCCATAGATATTTGTTGCATTGGAAAGTTTTTATGTAAAAATGACACATCAATAAAAGGCGCCATTTCTTTGAAGTGCGAATGGATAATAGCAAAAAGGCATGACGTCAAAGCATCACGCGTTTAAAACAGGCAATGAAACAACGGTGAAGTAATGGAGAAGAGATCGCGTCACCAATAACGTCATAGTATAGGCGAAGGCCGCCCACATCCTGAATGGAGGATTTAACCCACGCGACACTAAGCTTTACCTTTATCCAAAACGAAAGTCACCAAATATAACTCGGACACTTTCCATTACAAAATATTTGTTATCTGGCGCCAAAACTGTACAGTAACTGGTTCCCGCCAAATCGTCGATCACAGCCGATACACGAATACCATACGTGTTATTACGCAAACGGCTAAGTGGTGTGATAACACAACAATGGTAAAATGAAAAGAACATTTTGAACGTGTCGTCATAGAACAATAAAAGTAGTGCGTACTTTTTACCTGTTGCCGGCGCCGTCTGTCGCCTTGGACTAGATTCCATAGTCGTAATACTTCGCCGTACTGCAAATACGTCGCGTTTTCCTCCCATTACATAATAATGTATTAATCTGCCTATTATAATAATATTTATAAATACATAATTCATGAACAATAAATAGACAGTCTCTGTGTGAGTGTGTTGTACATGAAAGGGAAAATACCGTGGCGTTTCATAAGCATAATGAAAATGATGATAATGACTGTATATCGGGTGTATATTTATGGTGAGCAACGATGTCACGATTATCTGTGCTTTGTTATTCAAGTAAACGCGTTTTATTTTGAACGTTTTTGTGTTCAAAGGTAAGCAAGCCCGTATGATTGACGTGGTATATGAATTTTCATATAATTTGAGCATAATAACGTATTTTAGTAACATTTTCATAAGTGTTAAAACTGCCTCTGGTTCACCGGTATAAGAAACTCTTATTCAAAAATCACGATATTGACGTCAAGAATAAAACACCTGTTTCCATGAAATATTTTAAATATAATATATACTATGTATGTATCCAGGGCAGAGATGTGCCAAGATCAAACGAATATTCAATTCAATCATATGAAGAAATTCAACGTCATTATTATTAATCAAGCGTTATACTACTGCCTCTCTTCCACCTGTTTTTATATGGCTTCATTGCACTCTATGGGAAAATAAATATACAGAAAAGAGATAGGTATAATACTACAATATTCGTTTGACTTTGGCACGTCTCTGACCCAGGGTCATTTTTAGAAACCATAGGATTCATGAAAACCTTGCTAAAGATGTTTAGCTCATCAAGTTAATTACAGAAGAAAATGTACAATCTCGGAAGTGAATTGCACAAAAGTAATAAACAAGAACTTCTCCATTATTATAGACATACGTGAAGCGGAAAAGGTAAAATGAGGAAACACGCCAAAGCGAAACTATATGGCAAAATGACGTCGAATAAACCGTTGCTAAGTCGATGGTTATGTACGGATTTATCAGACGAACGAAACGATAACAGAATGAGTTATTCGGAAAGTCGGCCTAGATTTAGAACGTCGTCTATAATAGGAAAATATACACATCAAAGTGCGCATGATAGCACCAAAGAAATATGTGTGTATCTTATTGCATTCTATTATACTAAATCAAATTTTAAAATATTCTCTCTTAAACACGAATGCGTGTATGAAGTCAATGTAATGGTAAAAAGGAATCGAGGACTCGGCCGATGCTTTTTGAGTGGTGAGACAGCTTCGGAGAAACGCTTGAAAATAAATAAACAACACAATAACGAGGAAAATGTGTTTGTTTTTCCACTTGGCATTATACAAAGAGCCCTACTTATCATCCACATTATTTTCAACGTATAAATCATCCGAACAAAGTCACTGAGTTGAGGATGTTCACATATGCATAGATAAATTATACTCACAGGTTGGTGAACAAACTCGATCGTCTGTAGAATTGGAATAGAACAATGCTCTAATCGGATTATCGAGTCTTCTCCAGCTGTGGCTATCGCTAACACCGCCAATAGCGCGGTTAAATCTGAATCGCTATTACGAAATTCGGATCTAATTTTATTGTTTGTTACCTAAAAATAAATCCTCAACATAAACAATACGTGCTAATATTAGAAGCTAGGAAGGGGGAGTAAGTCAAGTGCCTTATGTGACGTCACAACTGGAGAAAAGTCTGTGACGTCAGAGTTTATTTATAGGAGCGTCGCGACGCCATCGCACATACTGACAATTGAAGACCAACACAACATTAAATTGTGTAATAATGAGAATATCAAATTTATATTTAAACATACTACCTAATAATTTAGTTTTTTCCCACGGGATAAAAGGGTGAAATTATATATAAAAATATATCACTTTGGCAGCATATGGGGATTTAATTTATAAAATTGTAACTACTATGATCGAGACTTAAATTAACTGAGAGTATTTTAATGGTGGAAATGTATGGCAAATATAAGCGATAAATGAATATATGATTAATTAAAATAGTAATTACGTATAGACACAATACACACGTGACAGTCACTACTGAGTACTTCACAGAAACAGCTGAGTCCAAGATGGTGGCTCAAACTCAATTTCAAAATCACCATTAATATTCTTGCGATACCCTATCACCCCATAAATATTCTCAGTTTATTCAAGAACATCCTGTATAAATTATACAGTATTGAAATATTATCACTTTTTTATTATTATTAAGAGAAAACAGTCGTCTGGAATACCAGAGAACCTACATCTCTGAAAGAGGATTGTTTAGACACAACAACGTGTTAATTGTCTGTCGGTGATCTTAACTATTACTAGTTACACAGGTCACCGACAGAGCGGCTCTGCCCGCCTCAGTATTTACCTTACAATCAAGGAAATCAGAGTAAACCTCGATCAAGACGATCGATCGGGATTATTATTAATACTAGGGTAATTTTAATTGAAATTTTCAATTTGTTAATGTTTTTTATGTTCTGCCTGTTTTTTTAATAGGACGTTTATCTTTGAGTTTTGATTTCATTTTTGCTTTAAAGAAGTTTTAAAGAAATTTTTTATTTTAAAAATGAAGTACAAAAATGTGGAAATTGTTATGCATTATCAAATTAAATACACCTAAAAATATATTGAAATTATTTAATATTTTGAAATGCTCTGATTTGTTTTTAATACGAAGATAATAAGTTGTTTGTTTTTTCATTCGAAAGAAGTTTGAAATTTTATTAAAATTATTAATAAAATAATATAACGCGGTTTTCATATGATGACAACACTCATCACAATATTTAAAAAGCGAGTCTCCCGATAAATACTTTTTTTGAGAATTTTCATTTATTATGCATTATTAAATATCTCTAAAATTATTTTGAAATTAATTTAATAATATTATCATTTAATACCCGTTTCGAGATTTTAGATATGTATTAATTATGATTAAATATTTAAATTGAATTATTTATACACCTGGCAACACTTGTCTGTCAAGTGTCAAAAAAATTGAATTGAATATATAAAATTTTACAGATTACGATTAACTACCTTCTATTGACAGAGACATGAAATGTGTTATAGATAATGGATGAATCTACATTAGTTGCCGGTCAAATAGGACTATTTTACTATTTCGAAAATGTCCCATTTAATAGTTTAAACAATCATTGAAAACCAACATTTTTTTACTTTTCATACATTTCGAACAAAACTGACAGCAAACATATTTCAAACGAAAGTATACGATATCTCGAAGGTATTCGATACATATTAAGGGCTAGTTTCGCATATCTTCAATAATCAACAAATTTCAATGCAGTCTCACTACCAAATATTCTATTCTATTTTGAATATATGGCTCAGTTCCATAAAGACTTAAGAGCACACGGAATTTTAATGCTTGTACCCTGATATATTAAGGACTATTTTTCTGTATATAGCGACTCTGTATACGCTGAGGATGGTTGAGGGATTGACCCGTACAGACAGACATACATACAGACATATATCATACACACAGTTAGACAATTATATATATTATAATTCCCGATCTCCCACTCGTAATAACCGATCAAATCAATTTAAAAATCCTTGACTTGATTGGGATTCGAACACATGACCACGGTTTTTGTAGCCACGCGTCTTATCCCCTGAGCTATGAACAAAAAGGATAGAAATTGAATCTGATCATAACTTTTATGAAGATGATATTCCTGTGTACTTGATATCACTGTTTTCATACGGTGTAAGTTTACCTTGGAATTAAAGGTGATGTAATTGGTGGTGGATATTGCATAGATATCGCAATGTACACACACGGAACAATTTCGAACTGTGATAGGATAATCGCAAAACCTAACTAAACAAACAGGTAACTGTTTAAAACTTATAACGAATGTCTAATATTGTCGATGTGTGTTAACAGGGGCCGACAGGAAGAGCTACGCATAGCTCTGTGATCTATTTCTGTGTGGTGTCTGAAGGCGTATACTCGTACACGCATAATCTTTGGCTACTGTACTTTTGTACTGGGCTCAAATTTCACATACGTCCGTTACAATTTTTTTAAATTAACGTATATAATATAATAAATTGTAATTAAACAAAAAACGCCCGATGAACAAATCAATCAGCGGGTGATTATTGAATACAAGACGAATGGCTAGATATTATTGATGATGACTTACCTCGTTGATGTGTTTGTAGGTCTTGATGAGGTCCACGCTTAACTTGCGCAAAGGCGCCGTGGATGGGTCTCGAAAATGATGTGGTATGCGAGCTTGCATTGCCTGTAAATATAACTCTTATTATAATCAAAACAATTAAATATATTAAAAGTATTTCAATAATTGCTATCAATTTCTGTGTACGTTAGTAATACACAAAATTAAAATGTATTAAATACCTCGATTAAAACTACTCTGCAATATGCAATAGAATTTCGGATTTATTAATTAATTACCATTTAATAAATACCGAAACGCCTTCCCTGTGGCGGGATCCCTTGTAACCCTTGGGTTTAACCAGGACATCGTGGCCTTTACGGGAGTATATAGTAGAGGTAGTTTCCCAGGCCATTCACAGTAATCAATCAAGTTCGCTACCATTGGAAATCGTTTTTACCGGCGCCGTGGATCGAACTCAAAAGTAAACACTCACGAATTCGTCACACTCTTTAAATTTGAAGGATGTAAATACATCTAGAGAAAAAATGTTAATCATTCGAGTTGGAATAGAGAAACGTGCCAAATTTTTATGAAGGGTGACGCGATAATATTTAAGAAAATTCATATTACTCGTGTTGGCGGAGAGTTACTGCCTTGTAGCTACTCGCACTGTCTGAACGTATGATGCGAGTAAATTCATGGAGCATACGTCACAGAAAACTACACCGTAAATACGATAGTAAGCTGCACTAATTAATAAAAAACGATCAAAAGTACAATAAAGCAACCCTATTACCGTATTTACGGTGTACGTTTACGGCGACGCACGCCTAGGAATCAATCCCAAGCAAGCTGTCCACACTATTAAGTAAAATTGAATAAACATTACAATTCGTTAATGTACAATTTATTTTAAGTACCAAAACAATATAAACAAAGTCGCCTTGTAGACCAGTGGTTAGTGTAACGGATTCGTGAGTGAAGACTCCCGGGTTGGAGTCACGGCACCGGAGTCACTTGGTAGATCTAGCTTAGCAAAGTACTCATTGCTGTGTGGTGGCCTGGGAAACCATCTCTACTATATTCTCCCGTTAAGGCCAAGGTGGCCTGGCCAACCCCTTATAAAGGGACTCCCGCCAATAGGGAAGGCGTCACGGTATAAAAAAACATTATTATTATGTAAATGGAGGTCCAGGTTTAGAATTAGACGGAACGATGAGATTTACTCATTATATAAGAGCGTGAACGTAGTGCAGTTCATTAGGGCTTTAACATTAGGTTGGGCCGGACACGTGGAAAGAGCAGGAGGGATAGTATCGGAAATACTATCCAGCAAGCCTGTGGGTAAGAGAAGGCAGGGTAGACCTAGGCTAAGGTGGGCGGACGAATTTTATAAGGTGGTTAGGAGTTTGGGAATTAATAACTGGAGGAGCGCAGCCTCCAATAGAAATAAGTGGAAGATGCTGGTGCGGGAAGCCTTGGTTCATCACTGAACTGGAGTGCTTATGATGATGATGATGATGAAATGGAGGTCCAGGATGAAAACAATATTTTTGACAAATAATTCATTAATGGTATGGTAAGTATACCAATTAAGTTCGACCATTATAATGGAAATTGGGGTTGCTTTCTCAATGAATTCGCGTTAACGTGAGTGGACCATAAAGACAGGCAGCAGACAAAAGAAGATGACCAGTGATCACATTTGCACAGAAACGAATGAAAGTTGCGCTTGTCGTCATCAGACTGTGAAGACGCCGACGAAGCAACGTGGCGTGGCGTGACCGTTGTCTTATGTTTTATGGGGCGGTGCACTGAATATCGAAATGGGGTCACACAATCGCCGATGCCTCATTTCAATACCCATTTTCCTCTTCTGATTATGACGTGTTAAAAAATATCATTTTCCACTCACCTGGATGTCAGAAGGCGCAGTGAGCTGGACGAGTTGCTCTTCGGCCACGAATCGCCCATATAGCGGCACATGACGTTGCTGTTGACGATTTGCTTCGCTCGCAGCAGATACTAAAATAAGAAAAATAAAAAATAAAATATATATAACACATTTCAAGTACATTAAAATTTGGTAGGCTCTTGAACTAAAAAATAAACACCTATCATCAACTCGACGACTACAGATTGTCTAAATAAACACACGCGTATCTTGGATTTGAAGACGATTCTTCGAAACCAACCAATGACCTTTTTTAAAAGGGCCGTAAATCAAAAACCTTCCCATCCCAAATTCAACATAAATAAATTTATCACATATAACGACAACCCAGGTAGGTTTTCTTATTAAAAACTATTCACATATAAATAATAATTTGTATTATATGTATAATTGTTGAACGTGTGAGTATGTTATACGTCTGTCTGTACAGTTCCCTCAACCATCAGTGTTACCAGATGGAAGAATAATATTTTACAATTAATAAATATCTAAAATCTTTTAGTGATAATAATCTTAAATTAATTTCAAAATAATATTTAATAATGCGTAATAAATGACAATTCTCAAAAAACAGTATTTATTGGGAGACTCGCTTTTTTATATGAAAATCTTATTATTATTATTAATCTGTGTGCTCTTAAGTCTTTATGGAACTGAGCCACAAATTCAATCTGGTAACACTGCCTGTCATGTATCACTCGGTTTAATTATTATTTATAACATAAAACAATTTATGATTAAAAATCCTTCTATTGACAAAGACATCAAATGTGTTATAGATAATGGATAAATCTACATTAGTTGCCGGTCAAATAGGACTGTTTTAGAATTTCGAAAAAGTCCCACTTAATAGGTTAAATAATGATTGAAAATCAAAATTTTTTGACGTTTAACACATTTCGTAAACATACATACAGGAAACGAATGTGCGATGAACCAGTAACCACGTCTCATACATATTAGACTATTTTCGCATATATTCAAAAATCAACAAATATAAATCCAGTCTCATTACCAAACATTCAATTCGATTTTTTTATATGATTTTTTTTGCACTTACGATATTATACGCTGGAGTAGTCGATTTGGTATTTTCAATAAATAAACATTTAAAAAAGCAATTCTTATTATTAGGCGATAGATACTAATTCCAATCAGAACCCAACCTCGTTTTACGCCGGTGTCATTCGGAACGGAACCCGGGCGTAAAACGACGTTTACCTGTATATAATAAAAACGACAGGTATGAATCATTTCGAATATATATTTTTTTTTATATATTATAGGTAGCCTACTATCGATAAACGGGCGTTTGTTTATTGACTAAACATATATTTCTTGTGGTATTGTCGGCTCGAAGTGACCATACGTAACACTCATCTTTATGAAAGATAGCGAGTTGGATGTCTGGTCGTTCGTCCGTACGTAAAAAAGAGGTCCGATACGGCGCAATAAGCGAGTGTGGGTATGCGGAGGGGGTAAGGTTCGACGACCCGTTTCGTTCTGAGTATATCATCTGCATAGGAGAAGAAGTGTAAGCCCGACTCTGCTTCTAGACACCGACCAAGGTCAGCATGGTACAACAACACTACACTACACCTGGCTGGCTCACCTTTTGTCACAACAATTATATAAAAAGATCAATCCGGTAAACTCTAATATACACAAACATATTTTTATTATTAAGAGAACACAGTCGTCTGGAATACCAGAGAACCTACATCTCTGATAGAGCTTTCTTTGAGAGGGTTTTTATACACAACAACGCGTTAATTGTCTGTCGGTGATCTTAACTATTACTACTTACACAGGTCACCGACTTAATAATCAGTATTTACCTTACAATACAGGAAAATCAGAGTAAACCTCGATCACGAGGATCGATCGGGATTTTATTAATATTATTCCCGATCTCCCAGTCGTAATAATCGATCAAATCAATTTAAAAATTCTTGACTTGAGCGGGATTTGAACCCATGACCACAGTATTTGTAGCCACGCGTCTTATCCCCTGAGCTATCACGCTGGTATATAAAGGATTTAAGTCTATTTATTAGTTTTTGTGAATAAAATTCGAGTGATACATTGTTTACTACTCTTTTCATGATTTTAATCATACCCAAATTATTACACATCAATATTCAATTATAATTATTTGTTTCCCGTGTTTATAGGTCAAATGTCAAACTTAAGGCAAGTGCAGAAACGATATAACTTACCACAAACGACTGTGATTTGTGATATCGCAAAATAATATATAATAGTTTTACGGTACAAACAATTCTGAACATGTCTTAAATTTGACACTTGTTCTATAAACATCAGAAACAAACCTTAGACCTGTACGTGAGTGTGTAAATTTTAGTGATTTTACCCAAATTTTAAATGACTTTTTAAGAAGTGTAATGTATTCACAAGGCGTAAATTATATTAAATTTATTAATTAATTTGGTTGTACATGTAGCCGGATTATCAGTTTACAATTGACAGCAGTTTTTGCACTTCGGCCTCCTAGGTCTGCATATTATACATTGAAACAATGCTGTCGGTATTTCTTGAAATATTTAGTCACAATAGTGCAAGCTTAAGAGAATTATATTATACAATTGTGTCATTAGTATCCAAAATAAAAAAATATTAAAACTAATAAAAAATACACTTTCAATGGTTATAAATTAAAATAATTACAGACAATTGGGAATAACTTATTGGCATTCACTAAATTGGTTGTGTAAAACATTTAACGTTTTAAAATCGGTTTCGTTTTTTATGAATATAGATAAGCATAATGGAACAATTATAATATAATTTTCAAAACAAATATTTTATGACGCATTATATTTGACAGTTATCAAGGTGACAGACAGTTGAGTGAACTTGAACCGTGGCCGGAGTCAAAATGTTAGTATGCGTGTATATTTTGTCCGTCACTATCATAAAAGCAGCCAAGACGTTTCCCAGAACATAATATGACTAATCAAGCGATCACAAAAGGCTTTTGTAGATTTCGAAAGCATTTTAAATCAACAATCAAACGTAGGCAATATCGATCGATTATACGATTAATTAATAACAAATTAGTTAAGGAGCTTTGTCTAGGTCAGGGCTTTCGACATAATACATACATCTCAAACTAATCTCACGCTCATTCAATAAATAACGAATTTAACTGGAAATCGCATATCAAGCCAGAAATAGAATATAGCAAACACGTTAAAGCGCAGCAGTAGTCATGTATATAAACAATAACATTATTAGAAAATGTTCAAACCTGTGCATAATAAATTTTTATAAATGACCTATCAAAACTGTAAAATAGCCTCCTCTTAATAATAATTAATTTAAAAGAGGGTGAAAAAATAGGTTTTCAGTTGCTCACAATTGTGGAGCTCTGCTTACATTTAGTATTTGATAATTATACATTAAACAAAAACAGAACAATCTAATAATATTAATAAAATCAAATTGCTATTTTGTTCACTTTGCTTTATAGTTCGTCCAATGTATATAATAATTATATCATATCATATACTGTTTTGGGAAAATATCACAACAAGTTAAAATAAGATAAAGAAGTAATATTATAAAGCAAATCGTTGCAGAGCTCGAATACGTCAAAGCACTTCATTACACCCACTAGGTTTGGTTATAAATTTACGTGTATTTTTTAACTAAGCAACATTATTTATTTTTTTATTTGAAGTAGTGTGGAATTCAGGTATTGATATTATTTTATATAATTTGATGAATAATAAAACAATTCAATAATATTTTAATGGCAGTAAATTAAACAATTATTCATCGGAATTAAAACTGGTGAAGGAGGCTGATATTTAAATACACGTTACTAACAAAATTTAGTACGATTTTATGAATGTGGCTTACATTTTTATTATTTAAAAATTATACAAAACATAAATTGTATAACGAAACAGAACAATCAACAATAGTAATAATATTATTAAAATCAAATGACTATTTTTTGAAATTCGCTTTATAGTTTGTCTCGTATTTGATGTAAATATCAGAGATGAAATAAAATAATGAAGCAATATAAGGTATAAAGGAGATCGTTGCAGAACTCAAATATGTGAAAGCACTCGATTACACCCACTTGGACTAGGTGTGATTATAAGTTTACGTTTATTTTTTAACCAAGCAACTTTATTTATTTTATTACCAGCGTAATAGCTTGGTCATGGGTTCAAATCCCACTAAGTCAAGAATTTTTAAATAAATTTGATTGGTTATTACGACTGGGAGATCGGGAATAATATTAATAAAATCCCGATCGATAGTCTCGATCCAGGATTACTCTGGTTTTTCCTGGATTGTAAGGTAAATACTGAGGCGATTATTAAGTCGAGCAGTGCCGCTCTGTCGGTGAGCTGTGTAACTAGTAATAGTTAAGATCACCGGCAGACAATTAACACGTTGTTGTGTATAAAAAAACCCTCTCAAATAGACCCTTTCAAAAATAAAAAGCTCCTCGCAGCGTAAATAAATAAATTCCAAATTATTATATTGAATGTTTAAATGATATTTTAATATCAGGTAATGGAATAATAATTTAATAATCCATCGGAATTCTAACTGGTAAAGGGTTTAGTATTATACGATTTTAATGAGACTACAGCATAATACTATATTGGTAATAAAATCTAACATTATTATGAATAGTTGGCAGGTGAAAAGGTGCGTTGATCGTGGGTGAGAATTCTCTATTTCTCTCACTCTGGGTGAGTGTTTGGTCTAGGAAGGAGTCTGGCGGTGAGGTGTTAGCGGGGGGGAGGGAACCTCGTAAGGCCGCGACTGGAGCCTTCTGCGAAGAACTGGGGGATGGGGAGTATCGATCGAGCCACCCCTCCACCCCCCTGTTCAACCAACTCTTCTCTACAATGCAAGCCTTCGTCTCGATTATACGATTGCTGCTCCAAACTATTAACGGGACGACGAGTGCAGATACCATGCGTTATCCACGTGACAATTCGCGCGAAAATTTACACCCAAATCAAATATTTAATAAAAACAATTTCCCCCCCCAGATACGTTAAGAGTAAATTTCACACTATCGCAGCAACAAATAATTAAAAGTTGATTATTTTAAAATAATGGTTCAGAAACCAGAATAGTCAACATTCCATTGCGGTTCACAAGTGAACAATCAATATTTCGCAATTAATATGAATTTACGAAAAATATCAATTGAATTAAAATACGATATCATATAAAAATACCAATTATATTATTGTAAATGGTTAGAGGGAAAAGATTGCTTCAGAAACAAATAGCTCGCCATAAAAAATAGATTAAAATAGTTTTTTTTTCTCAAACAGTGAGCAACCTAACTCAAGAGTCAAATTCCATAAAATGTTTCATTTTTGTGCAATTACAAGTAGTACAAAGAAACAAATTTAAAAATTAACTAGGTACTTAATTAACAGAGGAATTCAATCTGGATATGGCGTCTAAATATTACATATGTAAACCAAAATTGTTTTTTTAGCACTATAGCAATAAAAATATGAAATATTTGTTATCAAACAGTATCTAAATTAAAATTGCACATGCGTCGGGAAAGTGACCGCATGTAAAATGTTTATTCAATCAATAAAGTACATTCCTGAATGTCAAGAAAGCGATAAGTAACCGTAAACGTACACTGTAAATACGATAGTAGAGTTACTTATGATCGGTTTTTTGTTAGTTAATGCCTCGTATGAGCCTCGGGCGCGGCACTAATTAACAAAAAACCGATCAAAATTACAGCAAAGCAACCTTATAACCGTCTTTACGGTGTATGTTTACGGCGACGCACGTCTAGGAATCCCAAGCTTTACAATCCGTGTTTCGATTCCATAGTCAAATATTTTTAAGTAGGATAATTTTAATTGGAAATTTCAATTTGTTTATGTTTTTATCTTCTCTTTGACTTTTTAACAGGAAGGTTCTATGTTGAGTTTTCATTTCATTTTTGCTTTAAAGTTGTTTATTTTTCTATCAGAAGAAGTTTGAAATTTATATAAAATAAAATAAATTATAAATATAATAATTTAATACGTTTTTCATAATATGATGACAACACTCATCACAACATTTAAAAAGCGAGTTTCCCAATAATTACTGTTTTTTGAGAATTGTCATGTATTATGCATTATCTCTAATATTATTTTGAAAGAGATTTTAGATATGTATTAATTGTAGTAAAATAATTATATAAATATTATTCTTCCATCTGGTAACACTGATGGTTGAGGGACCCGCACATACATACATACACACACCTTAGACAATTATATATATGATTCTTTGATTCAATACATATATTGATAGTGATCACACATGTATGTATTAATTAATAGGGGTTCCTAAATGGGTAACAAGTGGATCGGATAATTGAGATTTGTTGTATATGTAGGCTGAGAGGGCCCCCGAGTCGATGACACCGTCCAGCAGGCGGTGCTCCGCCCCCCACCCTGGTGATTTTGGCGCGAGTCTTGCTAGCTGTCGGCGGAAGCACGTGGTCGTCTGATCAGAAAGCGTGGGTAACCAGCATTCGCAATACGATAAGACAAAACACACATACACACACCTGGTCATCTTCATACAATACAAGACAACCAGCTGCATTATATCAAGCAGGTGTCTCATGCTATTTCACCAATCAAATATTTATAATTCTCTGATTTTCTGACTTCGAATCATTTAACAACACGTTGGAAAAATATACTGGATTAAGCTTAAAAGTTCTAGATAAGATAACACTGTAAATAGATACTACATAAGATATTTTAGACTAATTTCATAACACTTAGCCGCCTTGTGGCCCAGTGGTTAGTGTAACGGATTCGTGAGTGAAGACTCCCGGGTTCGATTCACGGCGCCGGAGTCACTTGGTAGATCTAGCTTAGCAAACTAGATCTTAAGTACTCATTGCTGTGTGGTGGCCTGGGAAACCATCTCTACTATATTCTCCCGTAAAGGCCAAGGTGGCCTGGCCAACCCCTTATAAAGGGACTCCCGCCAATAGGGAAGGCGTCACGGTATATATATCATAACACTTGTTTTTAATTGTTTATTTTATTCTCACTGCTATTGCATCGAGGGATTCTTTTTAATATGTAAATTAAACAATATAATATAATCAAAATCCCGTCGTAGGATGTCATATTATCGTCCGAAATCGACGGTATTATTATTTATTTTTTGTAACTGAAGATCAATGAGGATTGCCAATTAAGTAATATTACATGAGACACTTTAAATTATTAACGCAATGGCGTCAAGGTGTCGAATATAAATGCATATTAAAAAACAGTGTATTGTGAAAGTATAATCTGCGGGCGAAATTTCAAATTCGCTTTGTATGTATAAAATTTCCATTGAAAATATAAATTGGATATAGTTCGTTATTTCTTTGCGGAAAATTATTTTCACACAAAATATTTATTGATTTTAAAGGTAAGCAAACGATAAATGGGAAAAATCATAATGTGATAGTTGACTACATTAAAATAAATAATAGGTACTCAATTAATACATTCTCTAAAATAGTCTAGTTTGAAAAATAATTAAAATAAATCATAATCAATTATTGTATATCGTGATGGGATTATGTGATATAAAAGCTTTGGCGAATAGCTATGCTTTAAATATTTTTTCAAGAACATAATAGGTGCATATGTACGTGATTGCTGATTGCATTACATTGAATAATTTCGGAGAACCTTGAAGTGAGAGCAAGAAATCCTAAATATAAAACATTTTAAAATACACACACCTGCCGCGATATTATGACTGCCGTTCGAACCACTTGTCTATTTTTAACTATACAAAATCTGTAAACAACGTTCATGTTCATAATAATACTATATTTAACACGGTTGCTAGTCAAACATAAATACACATGTTACATAAACACAGCAGCTTCATTGACATCGTATTTATTGAGGTTTACGTAAATTACGTATTCGTTAAGATCAATTAAAGGGTTTAATTAGTAGGTACGAGATTTGCATGGCACATTTCATGTACATACATATCAAAAATTTACATAACTCATATAATTATCGATAGATACAACAACGCCAAAACAACACATACACACAAACGCAAAAACTTATCAGTTTTTTTTATATTAAAACGCACGCGATTATTGTATATTTTTGTACATCATAATAAAACATCGAAATAATTTTAAATTACAGAAAAACACTGGAATGTATATGACGTTCATTCGTACTTATATTCATCTACGATTTGAAAATAGAGGATAAAACTTAAACAAACAAATTTTTAATCGGTTCAGTTATTATTGCAGTTAATATTTGCAATTTCAATTTTCTATTTTGTGTTAATTTGAACCCTTGTAATCTAAAAGTATATGATATTTAAAAGACTCAAAACAATAATAACGAAGATTTTAGTGAGTTATGATCGTTTAATGGACAAAATTTTTTTTATTCAATTTAGTAATTTTCACACAGAAATAAAATTGTGCATAATTATACAATAACAACCATAAAGCACTATAAAACAAGCCGTTTTGTAAATCGAAAAATATATATTAGTACACTGGGGTATTTTCACTTTGCTTTATATTAATAAATATTTCAATAATCAAAATCTCTTATTTAGGGCAGCGGTTACTAAAATGATTTTAAAAGTTATAATTACGTATTATTTTTGGTTTTTTATTCTTTTGAATTCGAAAATTACAGCATGCAAACAATAAGGTCTCAATGTTAAAATATAACATATCAAGCAATCCATTTTTTGAGTTAAATAAGCAGATTAATTCGCAATCACCTTTAATAATTTTAAACCAAGTTATGTGTATACAGAACGGACTTGTATACAGAATAAGCGAAAAAAAATTTTTTTTTAAAATAATAATTAAAAATTAAAATATAATTAATAATATTAGTAGTGCTTTTGGAATCGAGTTTGGACCATCTTGGAATTAGCTGTTTCTATGAAGTACTTATTACTGACATGTACGTCTGTATTGTGTCTGTTAAACTAATATAATTAACTAATATTATTATTTTAAAAAATATATACTTTTTTACTTATATTTGCGATACCCTACCACTATCCACCCTGTATATTATGTGAAGTGTCAAATTATATACATTTTTGTATTAATGACCCATCTGTTTCATAACTCAAAGTATGTTAACAACTGATATAATTAATATTATTATTTTCCGAAGAATGAGGCTGTCATAGCTTAACGCATTTGGATTCACCTGCAATGTTAAGCTATGACTGTAGGCAGGATAACCCACCCTTATGTGTATAATATAATAATTTTAATAAAAAAATTCAAACTTCTTTCGAATGAAAAAACAAACAACGTATTATCTTCGTATTAAAAACAAATCAGATCATTTACAAATATTAAATAAATTCAAAATATTTTTAGATGTATTTAATTTGATAATTCATAACAATTCCACATTTTTAAACTTCATTTTTAAATTCAAAAATTTCTTCTAATCGATAAAAAAAAACACTTTAAAGCAAAAATTTAATCAAAACTCAAAGATAAACGTCCTATTAAAAAACCAGGCAGATCATAAAAAAACATTAACAAATTGAAAATTTCAATTAAAATTACCCTAGTAATATATATATTTGTCTAAGGTGTGTGTATGTGCGGGTCCTTCAACCATCAGTGTTACCAGATGGAAGAATAATATTTCATATAATTATTTTACTACAATTAATACATGTCTAAAATCTCGAAACGGCAATTTTAATGATAATAATATTACATAACTTAAAAAAACATTAACAAATTGAAAATTTCAATTCAAATTACCCTAGACCTATGATGTTGAAATCCTAATAAAATCAGATGAAAGAATGGCATGATAAGTAGCAGGAAGAAGAGATGTGTCTAGCTGAAAATAGAGGTGTCAGTGAACACGACGACAATGCATCGTTCAGGATGCAAATAGCATCAACCACACTCTAAATGCCGCGACCCATTCTAATTCAAACTAACTATTGATTTTGTACACTGCCATTTAAAATGCCAATACGTGCATTATGAACAATCCTGGTGAATACATGTCAAACGGAGCCAGCACACCAAAGATTACACTTATTTAATTAATACTGTGTATCATTGAGATGATGTATGGACGACTAACTTATCAAGCTTTGGGATTGGGAGAGTTGCTTTGCTGTACTTTTAATCGGTTTTTTTTGTTAATTAGTGCCTCGCCCGAGGCTCAGACGAGGCATTAACTAACAAAAAACCGATCATAAGTGTAGCTAAGTAACTCTAATAGCGTATTTACAGTGTACGTTTACGATTACGTATGCCTGAGAATCGATTACTTAACTGCATGAAGAAGCAGTTGTCTCAATAAAATTATAAATAATTATTAAAGAATAGACATAAATTATCTTTACCTAGTCTAACCATTTATTATCCATGGCATAATAAATAAATTTTAAATAAATCTACAGATCTAATTCAGTTTCATACGTTCAAAAACAAATTATTTGGTTTACACAAGACTTGATTAAAAAGAGCAATTGGCTTGTATATAAAATAGTTATGTTATGTTTATAAATTCGAAACAATTGTTATTTTTTGTAGATTTTCCACATAATACACTTCAACATAAATGGGACACTTCGTCAAAATTGTGCAATAACACTTATGTAGCTACATATTTCTTTTAAGAGTTATCTTTATCTATTGAACCTGTGGCTATACGAGGTTCGAAACTAAGGCATTTAAATAAGTCACTGATCCACTCAACAATCAAAATAAAATACATCAAACTGTATGTCTATATAAAATACGAAAATTGTGTTTTGTACATTTTTTTGTAAACAAGTAAAAATATATATATCTAACGTATGAATTATAGAAAAATCTACAGATTTCGTAAATTTGGAAAATTCATACGTAGATTCGGCTTAAAAATAACTTGATAGTGTATTAATCAGAAAAAAATACTACATACTAACATGTATCTCGTCACTTCCAATTAAATTGCAATTAATCATTATTGTTGCTGATGATTGTAGTGCATTTTGACATGGTTTCCATTTTTTATATACATACATACAAACAATAGGAAAAAAGAGTCAAAGACAATTAAATATAATATTTTATAGGTATATAAAAATACCATCAACCAATAAATAACATCATTAAATTGTGCAATTTAATTATAATCCTTATCAGGGTATAAAAAGCAGAATATATGAAATAATTAAAAATACAGGCACATTTTAAATAAATAATCGTTTAAAAAACATTTCGGGTAGACACTACAATAATGAATTATTATGGGTAGTTTTTTTCAAACAGCTATAACTATAGTGATTGTACAAATGCATACATTTAACTCTAGAGTTAGATAGCCAACTATTTAAAGAAACCGATCCTAAGTAAATATAAAAAACATAAAATTCTAATTGGATATTTAAATAAATTTTGATAAGAAAAAAATAGATGTTTAGGTTTAAGAAAATCCGTTATTAAAATGCAACCAATAGTTGAAAAATAAATTTGACAAAATGTCATAACACAAAACATGTAAATAAAAGAAATCATAAACAATTCAGTCAACATTTTTGTGTTCTAGTGTTGTAATGAAAATGTTCCCGGTGAAATAATATACCCGGGAAATCCGGGATTGTAAAAAATAATTTGTTGAGACTGTCATTTTGTAGGTTGATGACATTTGTAAAGCCGGGAAATCCGGGAATGTGGTAATATAAGGGGGTACTTACATTTATTTTTGTTGTTTTTGTCCATAAGCATGTTGAGCTGGTCGTGCTTGTGCCAGGCGGCCATGGTGCTGCAGCCGGCGTGTTTGTGGCTGGTTATGGCGCCCAGGCCTGACTCGAGCCGCCAGAGATGGTAGTGGTCCTAGTGGTCCTAGTGGTCCTGCTGGTCCTGCTGTCCCCGTGTCCTGGGTGCGCTGTCTTCACTCTCAGTCTCGCCCTGTGCCTGTCCCTGTCCCCGCCCCCCATCACATCACAACATCACTACTTCACTCACTGTATCCTTGTATAATGTGTCCTGCACACTCGGCTACACCTGCAACAACAAGACCTCTCCTTCAGGACATGGACATTGTTAGACACGGAGACTGCTAGACTGCTCCATCACCATCACCAGGACTAGGGGTGGACGGGGAGGACGGGTGGACAGGGAGGACAGGGTGCACGGGGGAGGGGCGCCGGGGTGGAGGCGTGGAGGGGGAACAACAACAAATGTGCATGGCGGTCATGCCGCTACACCACACTAACACTAATAGGACTGGGCGGGGCTTGTGGACCACAGGGGAACCAGCGGGTCTTGGGGAACAGGGAGACAGGATGGAGCAATGGAGTATGAGACTAACAGTGCGGACAGTGACACTGTCAGGGGAAGCGTGCTCTGGGGCTTGACCTGGCCTGACTGCCGCTGGTGCTGGTGCTGCTGACTGTCCTGCTCCTGTACCTGTACCTGCACCCGTCACTGTAACCGTAACCGTAACTGTAACTGTAACTGTCACCACTGATTGTTATTAAGTGTCAACTACGAGCAGAGAGCGCCACACTAGACCACAACATGGACACCGCCGCCTCTACCACTACACTGACATCACTTCACAGCGCACTACACTCTTGCCATTACTTAACGCGCACATTTATGCATGCACATAGAGATTTTTATATTCATCTTATTTCTACCATTACAACTATGTAAACACGTGGTAAAATTAATATCATATTAATTTTCACGTGAAGACAGTAAAACAATATTACGATCAGTACATGATACGATTTATTTGTAGGAAATTTCATGTTATATTTCTTCAAATAACTTTAAAACATACATTGGGTAGCTTTTATTCGAAAACGTTATATTTTAATTTTAACGAGAAAAATATGTTGCATTGATATATAACCATTGTCTGTGACGTACTCGAGTGGTTTAATATTGTCTATGATCTTTTATTGCGCCTGGTGGGAGTGGTTAAGATTGCAGCAAAATGCCGAGACCTCGAGGAAATATGGGAAGGAATAAAAATCGAGATCACCATTTTAATTCTGGTAATTTGAAAGCACCAAGTATTGCCTTTGAAGAGATTCCACAGAACACTAATCATTCTGTACATGGCGCGTGTCGTCCACCTGTCATGATTTCACTAAACAGAATATGCCTTTACAAAATCTAATTGTATACTCAATTGAAATAATATAATGAAAAGACATGCGTCGTTTGTTCCGTTCATAAAGACAAACTATTTCCACGTTTTTATTTCTCCTCTTTATGTAAAAATGACATATAATATTTATTACAGACAACAATCATCAGGATAACGTGAGGAGAGTCAGTTTTAAACCGAGTTCAAAAGGTTTTAAAAATAGCAATAGGAATTTCGAAATGGCTATCAAGCATCTGAACGATGATGACGTCAACATGACTGGAAATTCTGCATCATCAAATAGAAACAACAGACAGGGTGGCTTTAAACGGAGAGATGGTCGAGTTAATTCACCTGCTCCGAGACACAACTATCCTGCTCGCAGGTTAATACCCGGAAATTCTCCGTGGTATCAAGTGACAATTCCTTACGGACAAAAGCATGAGAAAACACTTTTGTTAAATACATTACTGAAAGCGTTGTCTCCCGATATATTTGTCCCACAATTTTATAATATTGTCGGAAATGCTGTTATATTCTACGTAGATGACTTTCAAATGGCTGAAAAGCTATATGCATTAGATAAAAAAATAACCATGGTGGACGGATTCAAGTTAATAGTGAAAGTCAAGTCCGGAAGTCCATCAGTATCTATTGATGAAAATTTATTAGGGAAGATGAAGTTGGCAATGGCCGGAAGATATAATGCAGCTAACAAGGCTTTAGATTTAACAAAATTCCACTCCGATCCAAGTAATATCCCATTATTATCTCATGTTTAAGTCATTTAACTAATTCAATAATTTTTTACCATATTTATCATTTTTCAGTCTTGATCGATGTATTCTGTGCTCTGTTCAGACCATCAATACTATTAGCCGCAATCAATGTAATAGCTGAGAATATTCCTGATTTGGTTGCCCTTAATTTAAATGAAAACAAAATTCAAGTTTTGGATCATTTAAAAATCTTTCATGAAAAATTGCCTAACTTGAAAATTCTATATTTAGCTAAGAACAGGGTAAATATGCATTATATTTTTTTGTGTTTTACCATACAAAGGTGTATCAACTATAAACACAATAATTGTTTATATTTGACTCGCCTAATAAATGCATCTTCATTTAATTATTTTTAATTATTTCAGATCCCTCATATAAATTCTTTAGAATCTCTGAAAGGCTTAGGATTGGTTGAGTTGTGTCTGGAAGGAAATCCATTGGCAGATCGCTTTAAAGAGAAGGACATTTATATTAGGTAATGTTTATCGGAAGCCAACTTCAGGTAAACGATTATACTATTCTATCCAAATGAATAAACCTTTGATGGGAATATTTCAAATTGATTTTTTCGAAACATAACATTCACTACCATTATTTTGATTTAAAAACTACAGAATGTAAAGTGGATATCAAATTGTACAGTTCATATAGTAAAAAACTTTAACATTTCAATATGGCCCCTTCTTTAACTTGTTTTGATCAGTTTAAAAAAAAAAACATTTTTAATTTAAAGTATGAATTGTGATGCCAAGACAACACAAAAAAGAAGCTATGTTATTTAAGAAAAAAATAATAGAAATATGTAAACAAAAAAATACACAACCAAAAAAAAATATTTGCAAATAGTTAATGTGCCATCTGATATTCACAAATACATGTAAAACTGCTGAAATATGTTTTGTGGATTTGGTGAATTTTTTATTATTCACAATATGTTTTGAAAGGTATTGGAATGTATGGGATTCGGCAATCTTTACTCCGCTTCACTGTAATTCTGCATGTACTTGTTCAGGCATTTATTATGACGGTATCATCGCAGTTAGTAAGCGGTTGTATTTGATTTTGAAACAATACTTTTCTGTTGAGTCAGTTGTGGAGTTTTTAATTTTGCAAACTGACTCTTCGGCACAATTTTGTATTTATATTAAAGTGCCTATGATAACAGAACAAGCGTTTTAATGGCCGATTATGAAAGAAATATGTATGTTGATGATGGATAAAAACAATACAAAGCTAATTTCAGTAGTAAATACACATACAATTTATTTAAAATGAAACATCAACATATTTGCATTATTTTTTATTACATATAAACAATGTTGATAAACAAAAAAATAATATAGATGTACATTGCAAAAAAAAATATACAAGAACCAAAAAAAATATATTAAAACGTAAAACAGTTAAAAATATATCCATTGGCATTGCAATGAAATACTTTTGAATTTGATAAATGTGAATTCATACGATTTAAAAAATAAAAACAAGTTGATAAAAGTGTATATTGATATAGTAAATATAATTTGATTGATATTTTTACTTTTTGCTGTTCACTTTTATTCTGTTGAAGCATTTTTTTTTATTTGCCACCAGTGTGCTTCAAAAATATCTAATAAAGTTTTACAGTGACTTTTTATATTTGTTTCTCCATGTTTTTGAATTATCTTCAGAGAGGTGCGGAAAAGGTTTCCCAAAATCACAAAGCTGGTGAGTATTCTTTTTATATATTATCGAAATAACTTTACTTGTCATTTCATTGTCCAGTTTTATTAATTTTATTGCTTGTTAAGGATGGAAATGATCTGCCGCCGCAAATAGGCTTTGATATCATCGATGAAGGAAGTCTCCCTCCGAGCGCTGCATCCTTTTTGTGCAATTCTGAAGCCCAAACAATTGTAAGGCAATTTTTAGAGCAATATTTCGCTCTCTACGATAAAGATTCTCGGCAACCTCTCCTGGATGCTTATCATGAGGACGCTCTTTTCTCAATGACTGCTACATACAATTGCGGGCAACAAGCAAGCAGTTCTCATAACAGGTTCTTTTTCTAATATTTTATCATCTCACAAGTGTTTAAAGTTTCATAGTAATAATTTTATAAGATTTTTTTGAGCTACCTTTATGATCCTCTATTATTTATTTACATAGTTTGTAGATTGTCATAATTGCAACATGCCATGAATGACTGTGATTGGTCACTCCACAAAACTAATATCACCATAATTTGCCTTTTTTTTAATTTTTAATCATCTTCAAACAAAATCCTAGTATTATTCATCATCGATTGTTATCTTTCAGATTAAATTACTACTTTTCGAATAGTAGGAATTTATTGAGACTGTCTGAACGAGATGCGAGAAAAAAGAATCTTAAAGTTGGCCGTCTTCAAGTTGTTTCATTCTTGAACGATCTGCCAAAGACTCAACATGATCCAATGAGTTTTACCGTCGATCTTACAATATACACGGTGTTTATAACTCCTTTGTGAATTTCACATACTTATAAATTTTTTATTAATGTGCTTTTTTGAATTTTAGCCCGTCTTATTGATGTTAACTGTAACTGGCGTGTTTAAAGAATTTCCATCTAATCAATCCAACAATAAATCTAACCAACCGGTGATAAGATCATTCCATAAAACAATGGTTATAATTCCTCTGAACGGAGGTTTCTGTATTAGAAACGATATGCTTCATGTTACCAATGCTACAGACTATCAAGTATGGGCTTTTTTTAATATTGATATATTTTAATTTTAAAAATACATTCTCATTACATGTAATTGTTACAGATAAGAAATAGTTTTAAAGCCCCCGTGTCCGTAGCACCGGAAATGACTAGTCCGCCTCCTTATGTTGCTCCGACCCCAGCACCTGCTGCATTGGTTATGCCGGCTGTTTTAAGTGAAGAACAACATCAACAACTAGCCCAACAATTAGCTCTTCAAACAAATATGAACCTTCACTGGAGTCGATGGTATGTTTTATTTTTAACTCTCCCACGGTAATGACGGCAATAGCGGCTAAGAAATATTTCATAGTGTTCAGACTGTGATCATTATTATAGTCCATTTCAAGTTTGATACATTGTGTTACTATAAAAAATATATCCCCTTATATGCTTACAAAAAAAACATGAAAAGTTAATTAATTATCCAACTTTGTACCAAGCGGGCAATAGAAAAAAGTCCCGTTTATAATTTCTTATTTCCCAGTTTTTTTTCTCGCAAATGTGTTAAATTGATATTTTCAATAGTTTATGATTTGTATTACATTGGCTTAATTTTTTTTCATCATTCTCATGCACAATGTATACAACAAAATCAGTCAATTATATTATAATCAATAAAAAATTAACAAAGTCCAATACTTTGCATCGCCTCTATAGAAGATTGTGAAGCTTCACTTCAATTTTCAAATGTATTCATATTTCTTTGCCTATAGGATAAGTACTATTTTCCCATATATTCTAAATTAGCATCGACCAATATTACATGTTAATATTTTTTTAGCTGTCTGGAACAGTCGCAGTGGAACTATCAGCGGGCTTTAGAAATGTTCACATCTTTACACTCGAATGGCGGAATCCCCCCAGAAGCATTTGTGAAGTGAAAAATTGTCGTGATTAATACTGCTCTATTTTTATAACAGAAGAGACTATAAATATTAGTTTTAAACTGAGGTACAAAATGTGATTTAATAAGAAATTTTAAAAAGGCTAGCTAGAATCCAATTGATATGTGTATTAAACATTTTGTTTGCCAACATTACATTTAAATGAAACTTGTTTTTGAGTTGTACAAGTAATGTTGACACCAGTTCTGGGTCTACTTCTAGCATTATACGAGTTGAAAAACCATTATGATAAGACGATAACACTAATACTCTATTGTGAATTCGAATATTTTTATTAATACCTATTTAAAAAAAATAATAATAGATAAAAAAACAATAATTTGACAATTTAAAAAAATATATATTAGACTTATCATAATCGGCTTTGTGCTAAAAGTGAACCTGGCACTGATTGACACTCTGTTCGCCTAAAACACACACTTGATTGAATAATTGTTGATTTAATGTATTTTTGTAATTAGTTTATAAGTAGGTTGAAATTTATCAAAGAAATTTCACCTGTAGAATAAAACACTTGAAAATGTAAACAAGTTTGTTGATTATATTGATAAAGAATATTTTTATTCTTAGTTCAAAAAAATAATTAATCACTTACTAAATTATACTCAGGTCCAATAATGTCTTATTTTTGGTTTTTATTTCTTTTTTTTTTTATTTTGTTTTGTGAAATTTCCTATGTCACTTATTTGTTCAATTTTTTTAGATAAGAATGCATTCAATACACTTTGTGAATATTGACAAAACAGTTTTTCTTTTTGCCATAGCACGACACTTTATGTATTTTGGACTGCATGATGTTATGTTGATTATCTTAAATGTTCTGTTTTCATGCCATGTTTAAATAAAATAGTTTTTATAATATTAATCTTGTATCAATGATAAAATTAAGTGAATTTCTTATGAAAATCATCACTCTTATTATTTATGGTCTGGAGTTTTTATTAAAAATTAAAATTTTGGACGTAGACTGTTTAAAAAAGTCAACTGCGACAAAAAAATACAATTTGAGTGGTCATGGGTTCAAATCCCGCTCAAGTAAAAAAATATCCTTTATTTCAACTGGGAGATCGGGTATAATATTAATAAAATCCTGATCGATTGTCTTGATCCATATGTACTCTGGTTTCCGGTGTTGTAAGGTAAATACTAACTATTAAGTCGGTGACCTGTGTAACTAGTAATAGTTAAGATCACTGACGGATTAATTAACACTTTGTTGTATCTAAAAAAACCTCTCGGGGACCTATCTAAATAAATATAACTGATTTCATATTAATATGTTTAAAATTTATTCAATTACCACATTTTACTTTAATATATATGTATATGCATATATTCTATGTGTGTTCTGATGTATTAAAAGAATAAGTCGTGTTCAAAAGAGTATTTTATTCGTTTTTTTTTATCATTTTACAATAAATTCAAAAAATATACACAAACAATGCATAACTATATTCAAAAGTTGTACATTTTTGTAATATTTCATTTGTAACATTTCAATTGCAATATTTTATTAAAAATAAATAAATAAGTGAACTCGTCGTAAAATATGAGAACATGAATCATTGCGCATTAAATAGATGTGAGCGTTGCATTGTGTTGCAAGCCTAGTAGGCGTGAGCTGAAATAAAAAATAATCATTAGAATAATGTGTAATAATATTGCCAATTATAATAATAAACACACACATAATAAACTGCATACAGTGGAAACATAAAATAACATGATTGATCAGTATCTAACTACAATGAATAAAGGTTACATACAGTTGCCTACTTTTACTAATAACAAATATATGATGGATTTCGTGCCAAACATACACATAATAATATTATTTTTATATCCTACATTTCAAAGATGTCTTAGAAAAGGCTGAATGTTGATGAACTCCCTTAAAGTAAGCGGACTTCCCAAAGAATCTATGGCAAGTGAATTGAATTACTTAGAATCACAGTGAAATTAATGTGATTAATGATAGTGAGATTAACAATAATCAACTGTACTAAAATAATAATTTAAGCATACTGTTTATAACAGATGTGACAGGAATGGCGAGGTTCTGTTGAATCCAGCTAAATCATCCAGCATGAAATCTGTTTTTAAATATTCATACAAATATTTTCAAAATCCTACTGACTGTTTTTTTAATGTCTTATAATAAAGTTGATTTTAATTTGAATACTAACCGAGTGGCCTGATAGGATGCTTGTCCCACAGATAAGTGCGCTTTACAGGTGAAAGGTAAGAATCTCTGACGTAAAATGGACTCTTTCCCCATCTGTTGAATGGAGTAAACGGCTTCAGTTCGGGGTAATCCCACCAAAATGGATCTCTTGTGATGGCAGAAATTGGCAAAGAGGCACTCGGGTTAAGCAAATCAGCCCATGGCTTACGCTTCAATCCACCACGAGAGTAAATTGGCAAACCTGTTAAAAACAATTAAATAAATCACGTATTCGATAAACACACATGTTTTTAAATTAGATATAGCACTAACTACAAAATTATATATACAAATGCAATTAAATAATCTTATGTATATCTGAATATGTATTGTCAAATGACAAGTAGTTAAGAGCATTTCTTAAGTCACACCGAAATATTAATATTAAAGCTAAAAATATTTAAAATACCATTATATTTATAATTAATGATGTTTATAAGCATGCCAGTTTTTAAGTTTTATGATTCATAGTCTTATTTATTGCCAAAGAGAGAACATTTTTATATGTCCCTTAATATTTAAGGGATTAGTGACAACACATGATAGGAATTTGATATCATTACTTATGATGACATATAGCTGATCTTGAACACTTGAAGACAGACACTGAAAACTCTGATTCATTTAAATGAATCCTTACCATCAAAATCGAAAGCTACTTCTGACCTTCTCGGTGCCCATTCTCCAGGCTTTGTGGGTGTCGGAGAACTTCTTCTCACCGCTCTATCCAGACTTAACCACCTATCGGCCTCGGCGAATACATCATTAAGAGAGTCACCGATTTTCTTTCCTTATATTTTTATTCAACCAGGTTATTAAAAATGTTTCAAATAAGACTATGGATGAAAGTATGCTTGTTGGATAAAAATGTTTTCATGTGATAATGCAAGAAAGCTGACAAATAATTAAAATGCAGGTATATTTCACATGCCTTCACATTACACTGATTTATAATAATGTATATTATATAAAAAATAAAACACATTGTATTATATATAAAATTTTATTTTTATAAAACGTTACGGTGACGAACATAAAGAAATGATTTAACTTTATCCATCGTGTGATTTTATTTATTTTATAACATGTATCAAAAGAATAAATAAATATAGTGTTATTATAAAATAATGATGGATTGTTTGTTTGGTTTAAAGAAGAAAATGTATGAAATTTATGATTTCATCGATTTTCTTCTGTGGATTATTATTTTTTTTTATATATATATTTGGGGGATCTTCACAGAACAAATATGGACGAAACAATAATCAAGCCATGTTCCCATACTAAAACAGTGATGATTTACCTTATTTTGAAAAAAAAGAAACAAATTAAATTCAAGCTGCGGTAAAAAAAAAATGCAAAAAATATTTACATGGTATGCATTCAAGCCAGAACTGATTTATTTACAAATGATAACCATGCCCTCTTGTTGGAATTAATGATGAATTCCGATTTCTACTGGGGCATGGTTATATTGTAATTGTTTATTTGGAAATGGATAATTTAATAAAAAAAAAAATGCAACTAACCGCCCAAGCCAAAGTGTGGTTTGTTGTCGGGCTCGTATTCAATTCCCTTGAGGTTTCCAGATCCAGATCCGGAGCTCAAGGTGACTGGATAAGCCTTATCTTTCAAGTAAAGACCATAACGTGATGGGTACAGCCTGTCGATTTCAGTCAAACGGTCCAGATGCTCTTGCCATGCCTTCTGGGCATCGAACGGATCACGACGCCTTGACGGCACATGGTAGACTATTAAAAACAACAACAATTAGTGTGAAAAACCAATTACTACATGTATTCTGTACATCTGTATGGAGTATTGTTTGCGTACACCAGTTTATATATTTATTATTAATGATATGATAGACTTTTTGAAATTATTTGACTTTGGATCGTAACCAATCAACACCACCGATATTAGAGACCAATTGTCTAAATCAGATTCGTCTGACCAATGGATTTTTGCTTATTTAATTAGCAATAAAGGCGGTATTCAATATATTTGTATAATAAGAGTGTGTGCATGCGGTGCGTATACAAATAGAGCTGGTTTACACCAATAGAATCAGCTCTAAAGTAATGGATTTCCAAGCATACGTCACCGTAAACGTACACCGTAGAGTTACCTACATAGCTACATTTATGATCGGTTTTTGTTAGTTAATGCCTCGTCTGATTAATTAACAAAAAACCGATCAAAAGTACAGCAAAGCAACTCTATTACCGTCTTTACGGTGTACGTTTACGGCGACGCACGCCTAGAAATCCCAAGCTTAACACACTCTATTATATTGAATACGGTCGTAAGATGCATATAATATTGAAAGATAATTTATTGAAAAAACTTTTTACAGTCCTTTTCGCGTTCAACCGAAAACTAATTGTCTCACTCAGACTCGTCCGCTTGGTCCGCCATCTTGATATTTATACATCCAGTAACGATTTACCCGATAAAGATGGCGGATCATGCAGATGAGTTTGACTGTGGTAACACTTTAATTAACAGTAATGAAGAGTGATGTTCACATTTATTTAGCGCGCTTAAAAAAATAGCGTTGTCTCTTATATCTTGATATTGGTATATTTCGAATCGAAAGTCAAATAATTTGTTTGTCAGTGTCCCATGCTTCAGGCTTGAGTTTGTATGATTGATGCCATAGACATGCTTGATTTTTAATGTAAGCGTGATAGAAGAAGAGTTAATATTCATGTTATGAAAGCTTACCTCACTCTTCTTCACATTGGAATATTCAGCACTCCGCTTGATAGTGAATAATGATGATGATGAAGAATAGCAAGCTTCAATGTGGGAATCGGGGGAGGATCGTTATCAAAGACAATAATCATTCCCTGACAAACGCTTGAAGGATTTAATTATTATAATAAGGACGCAGTTAGATTGCAAGCTATAAACAATAAAATCGCAGAACTTCGAGCCTTTGGCAGGGACTGATATTCATAGATTTTTCATGTCCCATACGTTTTATTTATATACCAAAAAAAAGAGAAAAGAAAAAAATGTGTATATACATTGATCACGATAACACATTTAGATGAGTAATAATAAATAATATTTATATTTACAGATATAATACTCGTAGAAAGAAGTACAAAATGAATTGGTGTTTTTCACTGCGAAATGATTATATACAAATTTCGATAGTTTTTGCATTCGTCAACGACACAAATGGTAATGTAATAATAACAATGTATATATATATATATATATTTAAAAAAGAGAGAGATTGTTTCGAAAGCAGTGTGTTGGTGGTGAATGTATAATCCAAGATAGCTCCAGCATTGTCCATACACTCCTTCAGTTTAATTTGCTGAAACATTAGAAATATCAAGCGGTGAGTTGATCGAGTCATCGCTCAATCAGAATCCACTTTGTGATGTACAATCGACAAGGGATTCAAACCAACTTACAATGGACACGTATGAAGTGATGGGATTGAATCTGTCGTGTTGCATATCACGGTGATGAATTAGTGCAGAAATTTTGCATTTATTATTAATGAAGCCAATTCGGACGCGTAGATATTATTATTTACAACATTCACATGCGACCGTGACACATGGTTTTTTGTTGTTATGTTAATGTGTCATGGTCGATGTTGTTTTTAATGGAAATCTCTCTCTGTGACAGTGGGTTTAGGAGTTCAACGCCTGGCTGGGCGGTACGTACTTGGCCTGTACCGGTCGAGGGATGACGGGTAGTTGTGGGCGTAGATGGGCCTCGGAGAATAGCCATAAGTCTCACGATGGATTGGCAGGTAACGGTAGCCGGGAACACTGATGCGCTCTGCTGCGTGGATTGGATCCTCGTAGATGGATTTAGTGTAAGGCCATGTGCTCGTCAACTCTGGGAGGATGCTGCGACGATTGTGTGTGCGATCATCAGCACGGATGTCTTCGGATCCTGGACAACAACAAAACAAGATTTTATAGGAAATTCTTATGCCGCCTACAGACACTCGCGAATGTTTGATAGCGAGTGTGTGGATGGCAAATTCGTAAAGCTTGGGATTCCTAGGCGTGCGTCGCCGCAAACACACCAACATAGGGGATAATGTAGTCATGGGTTCGAATCCCACTCAAGTCGAGAATTTTTAAATTGATTTGATCGGTTATTACGACTATGATCGAGAATAATATTAATAAAATGTCGATCGTCTTGATCAAGGTTTACTCTGATTTGCCTGTATTGTAAGGTAAATACTGAGGCGATTAGTAAGTAGGGCAGAGCCGCTCTGTCGGTGATCTGTGTAACTAGTAATAGTTAAGATCACCGACAGACAATTAACACGTTGCTATGTCTAAAAACCCTCTAAAAAAAGCTCCATCAGAGATGTAGGTCCTCTGGTATTCCAGACGACTGTGTTCTCTTAATATTTTTTTAAAATTAAAAATAGCTGCTTTGCTGTACTTTTTATCATTTTTTTGTTAATTAGTACCTTGCCCGAGGCTCAGACGAGGCATAAACAAACAAAAAAACCGATCATAAGTGTAGCTAAGAAACTATAGTATTTAGAGTCTATGTTTACGGCGACGCACGCCTGGGAATCCATTACTTTAGACGCTTGACTACAAATACTGTGGTCAATGAATGCCATGCAATATTTCGTCATACATTCGAATATGCCCGGTCACTAATATATATGCATAGTCTAAACCCTATTCATATACACTCACACATACGAGGGCTACGGCCACATGAAAATTGTAGTCCTTGAAATCCGACACTCGAGAAAAATAAGATTTTTCTTACAAAACCATCCGTAATGATCATGTAAATTGTTTACATAGTGTCATATTATCTGTCCTTGAATATATTGAGCAACTTTTTATGTCGCACTTTATCATATTTAGTGAAATACAGTGTAACGTTAAAGATATAGACATAAACATAAACAAGTGACAGAAACAATATGAACATATGATCGGTACAAGCAGCGCCCCGAGCGGCTGACACGCGAAACTTTTGGTGCTACATCTCATCTGTCCCTGCTATGGTCTTCTAAAGTATTATTGGCATATATATATATATATATATATATATATATATATATATATATATATATATATATATATATATATATATATATATATATATATATATTTGATATTGATTTGATCGGTTATGTTTACTCATATTAAGAAAATCCCGATCGGTCGTCTGATTTCCTGTATTGTAAGGTAAAAACTGATTATTAAGTCGGTGACCTGTGTAACTAGTAATAGTTAAGATCACTGACAAAAAAATTAACACGTTTTTGTGTCTAAAAACTTATTTTGTAAAAACGCCTAGGAACGAATATAAAATAAGATAGAAAGTTGTCTACATTTTCCTTGATTCCTCGAGTGTGTGGTGATTTTTTCTTAAATTATATCAAATGTTTTAAGCTCCAATCATCGTATTCGCGTAATGCGTATTAATAGTATTTAACAATATTAAATTTGATTCTTCACATTTGAACATTCACTATTAAACTCACATCAAAGTCTTTAAATCTTTCCGTCGATCATAATATTATATGATCAACAGATTTGATGCGATCAAACTATGCGTGTAAGTGATTCTGCACACCCAGAGATGTGCCAAAGTCAAACGAATATTTTAGTATTATACCTATTTCTTTTATGTGTCTTATCACCATGGAATGCAATGATGTGATATAAATATATTTATGTATAAAAATATTATGACGTATTCCCTATTGATGGGATTTCTTTATGTTGGCCAAGCCACAGTAGCCTTTACTGGAGAATATAGTAGAGGTGGTTTCCCAGACCACCACACAGTAATAAGTCCTTTAGATCAGAGAAAAATTAGAATAGAATACTATAATATTCGTTTGACTTTAGCATATCTCTACGCATAACTTATACATGTATACCTACTAAACCTAATTAACAATTTCTCATATATGGCTACTAAAAGGCATAATTATACACATTAAATGTAACTCGCCACTAGATCAAAGGAAATGCCGACAATAATTTTAGTTCTCCTGTATTTGTTAATAAACGTATGTTTTATTATGACGAGTTGTATTGTGTGTACAGCTTGAGGATTAGAAGCAGAGCCTTTGCTTCTAGGATCCACCCAATAAAACGATGTACATAAATACGAGCACTTAGCTCTGATTGGTTCCAGTATTTGAGTAAAGTGTGGAATAGGTCTTAGATACAGATATCATTATTTGATTGAATTGCTTACCCTTGAGAGATCTGACGTAGGATTGCCAAAATTTGGCCTTCTTCGAAACTGGCTCGTTTCTGCCAATCATGTCCAAATGACTCTTAAACATTTTGATATGTTTTTATGTACCCGCTCGTTCGCTGTAACAAAATAAATATTGACATTTACTAAGATGCACCGAGATAATATATTATAAATAATTTAAATGAATGAATCTCAGAACAACAATAATATCAACATTTGATTCACACCTTTTGGTGGTTGGCCTGGTAAGTTACGGCCAAATTAACAAACTTCATAATAATATAAAAATGCTGTTTGAAAGAGCTGAATATAAAATGAATAAAAGAGAGGGTGAGCGGAATAAGGGCGAATAACGGCATACTAAAATAAACTAAAAAAATCTATCATTCTTTAAAAATATCTTTAAATATCCTGATACCAAAAGACAATAAATACTTCATCATATTAAATATTTTTTACGTGATTATATCGAAATACACAATTTTTAGTATACGCTAAACCCCTCGATAATTGACTGGTAATAATTAATTAATAATACCGAATCTTCTAATGATTTAAAATTAAAATAATCTGAATGAAAATCTGGAGAATGTTATTTACTAGATTGAAGATTGATTTCCAATTTGAGTCCTTAAGTCCAGATCCCAATATGAAAAAATATCCTTCAATTAAATCTGATATACTAAAATAATTATCATCATACATATTTGATTATTCTATTTAGTATCAATGGAACCAAAAAAGATAATTTATTAATGTTTTGCTATTGATTTTAATTCAACGTGGAATATCCCCCAAAAATTTGATATAAAAAATACTACTTATTTTATTGTGTATTTAGGCAGAGTAGAACAAGCTTCTATATAAATTCTAAAAAAACTCTAATTCAAATATAAATATGTAGACGTATTCTAATCTGAGTAATTTCTATTTATATTTCTACGATTGTTGGGTTTTGTCCAAATTATGCAATACTTTTTAGTGAGTATCACATTCTATTTATAAAACAGAATTAAATAGAATCATCCACAGGCGATTTCACTTATTTGTTTACATTATATAGATTTGATTATAAATCAACCAGTGTTTAGGTTTGCATCTTGTGTTTATTTAGAAATAAGAAACCCAAGACCAAGGCTATACAAATTTTACAAAAATGTTATCATTGAGAAAAGGATTTTAATAGCACAAGATTATTTAGCGTAATAGTTCAATGGATAAGGCTACAAGTATTGTGGTCATGGGTTTAATTAAGTAAAAAAAAAATGATCGGTTATTATTACTGGGAGATCTGGAATAATATTATTAAAAACCGATAAATCGTCTTGGTCCAGTTTACTCTGATTTACTGGATTGTTGAGTCGGACAGAGCCGCTCTGTCGGTGACCTGTATAACTAGTAATATTTAATATCACTAACAGATAGTGAATTTACCTCTTCAGCTCTAAATTATTATTAAATAAGGAATCTATAAGGTTTTAACTGTTATGTGCACAGTTCTGCGCACGGGATTTGAAGGGGTTAACACTTTGTTGTGTCTAAAAAAATGTAAAATCCTTCGAAATAAACCTCTCGAGGCTTATATAAATAAATAAATATATGATGCTGCATTATCATTACTGCAACTTCGGATCTCTCGTAATGCTCAAGTGGTATTGTATATTGTTATATTGTAGCATGATACAATAATATAATATGTTTAAATATTCTATATCCGACAAATACGATGAATTTGTTTGACTATAGAATAGTTCTATACATGGACACTTTTTTTTAAATATTTACCACAGGATTTGATTTGTAATTGCTTGTCCAATTATTACTAAATTAAAAGTTACTTATTAGTTGTGTCACAATTGAAAGTATTTACAGCCCTCTTTGCATTTATATTATACCTATTACAGACAGGGTGCTGAAAATTCAGTTTAATTGATTTGTATTCACAACTGAATAGGGGTTAAAAACATCCTCCACCATAAACTAATGAACAGCTGAGCTTGGTTTGATTTTGAATATGGAATATTGTAGTGGTGGGGGTAGAGGGTTGGAAGTTTCCATGTTTGAATTTGGAAAATGGAACGCTCGATTTTGTTTTATTTTTAGCGATGGTGATCATCAAGGCCGAATGATTCGCTGGGGCCAGAAGGCGATTTCGCATTGCTTTTAGCGCTAGTATAAATTTAGATGTGGCCAATTGACGTGTATTGGTCAGGAATCCGATTTCACTGGGAGGTGTCCGCGCCTGCGCTAACAACCACAGCCATTTTCCCTCGCCCGGGACAGCCAGAAATAGTTTTGATTGGTGGCCAAAAAATAACAACCGGGGCCGTATCAGATTCGTTACAGTTGCGTGCGCATCGAGCCCATTTAAATCCGTTTCCAACACTTAATTAAACATAACATAACGAGTGGAATGTGTTAGCTATCGAAATAGTCCTTTATTATTTAGTATAAACACAACAAATCACTTTTATCCTCGACACTAGTATATTCGGCACATGCGCCATATATTGGACAATATTCACTGTGTAAACACAAAGTAATGACAACTCACTTACCAAATATTAATAAATATAAGAAGGACTGTACAAGTCGTATGAAGAAATGTCGTGGAGCAGGCTGTGGAGTTGTGCTCTTTGTGAGACCACTGGCGCTACTGACTGGCGTCGCGACGCTTTGGAAGCCCTGGATTATGAGCCCACAACTCCCACCACCCCCCACAAATCTATATTTTCACTTTATTCGACCTCCGATATTCACTCCAAATAACTACACACCTGACAGGTGGCGGTCGAATTCTCTCCTAATAGATGTTCCTTTCTTTTAGCCGCAGGTCAAGAGAACTTACAAGTTTCAGGACAAGTAAAATCAACTACACGACTATTTATCATATTTTACAGATTGTATTAATCTAAAAAATATCTTTCAGACTACAAATTTACAAATCATAAGGTTAAATTAATCTTTAATAGCTTGAATTCACTATTTCAATTTCACCCTTGTATAATTTTTACCAAGCAGACGTATTCCATCGATTATTTTATACTCAAGAGTGTAAAATATATATAAAAGATTAAATATTCAAATTTATTTAATACAATTAAGCGTGTAAAAATTATAAATAAAATAAAAATGTGGAGATACATGCATCGATGTGAAGCTGATGGGATTTGAAGTGAAAAACCTGTAATTTTATGTTATTTTGCGAATAGTAATATTAATAAATACCTATCATTAATCGTACTATATGAAATCTCTTAAAATATAACGAGTAATTTAATTTGGATAAAAAATACATTTTAAATTAAGTGTATTGTTTTATCGAAATTAGAGCATCCGTAAATTTTAGGGCTTATGACTTTAGAATTACTGACAGGTTCTGTTTTTATTTTTCGAATTTAACCTATTTCATCTCAAATCAAACCTTTTTCGTATCAAATTCCACATTTTTAATAGTTAAACTTACGTTAGTCACATTATTTGAGGAATAACATGAGACCATTGGGCTTGTGAAAAAACTCACATAGATCCAGATTTACCTAAATTATTCTTCTATTAATAAACATGGACAAAAACGATGTTCATTTAATATTTTATTTTTAATATTGTATATTCGCACCATTTTTGAAGGTTGTAAGGAAAATTTCCATCGTATTATTTTCAACCGGAATATTCTAATGATTCTGGAGCGAAATTAAAGAAAAACAAGTCCTTTCCAAAATAGATTTTTTGTGAAAATAATTGCGTGCGTCTTTTAATGTATATATTTAAATACATAATATATTAAAGATGAGTCAATGTATGTGTGGGTGTTTAAAAATAAGCTAAGGTCATTTTATAATAAAGTAGCATTTGAATCATGCTACAGTGACGATGTTTATTAGTGACCTAATTTAAGTCATCAAAATAAACATTAGAAATCTATATTTAGAGCTATTAATTTGAATTCTTCTGTTAAATACATTATAACTGTACAATTTTATAAATGAATACCATGTAACACAAAAGTGTGCTTTTTTTCTCAGTCATTAATTTTTATATGTACATTTCAAGCTTCATGTACATTAACATTAATATATATTATTAAACAAATGTATTAGAATATTTATATTTAAATTATATTAAATTTTAATATTATTTGAGATTCAATTTACTAAAGTAAATTTGTACTTATACGTACATCCTTTTAATTAGGTGTACTCATTTATTATACGTGTCCATTCCTTTTTTCTTATAGAGTGTCGACCTGTTTGTTTTTTTCCTTAATAACTTATAAAATAATTATTCTTCTTCTTTATTTATACAATATTTTAATTTGTTTAATTTTTATAAATTGTTTATTTATTCTTGTATTCTCGACTTAGAAATTATCAATTGAATTATTTATTTTAGATGTATTGTTTCATAATAATATAAATAGTATGTTATTGGACGAAAATATTTTTTTTTTGCTCGTTTATTATTTATTTATTTGCCTATAGACGCTCATAAGAGCTTTTTTTACAGACAAGACAAAAATATTAACAATAAAAAAAGGTTTAAAACAAAAATGAAAAGTACATATTATATAAAAATAAATAATAGTATTATAACAAATGTATTTATGAAATGTATAAATAAATGAATAAAATGTATAACTTTCATAAATTGTATGTATTACAAAAAAATAATGTCGATAAATAAATGGTGTTTTAGTTGGATTAGTTTCTTTGTTTGAATGCTTTTTAAAACACCAAAAGGCTATAGGGATGATAATTAAAATTAAAATATATAAATTTTCATTGTGTTGATGTTAGAGAAGAAGCAATACGAGATGGCCGTCCTTAAATGGGCGCTTGTCCAACTATGAAATGGGCGGGGGCGGGAAAACAAGGGGACTACATTATAAAGATAACACCTCTGAATAATATCAATCAAATAAAAATTAAGTAATCTTAATATAAGATGCCTCATTGAAATAGTACCACATATCGATTATAAATAACCGCTTTGGACGATGACCAACACTGAAAATGCAACACTCACTCTCGCATTTCACAATTGAAAGAAAATATCTCAAAGTGACGATGTTTCAAGAACGTGGCCTAGGCCTAGTTGATAAACTAGAATATATCCAGCTTTGTTTGTCGTGACCAATCTACTTTATTTTCAGATGTATCTTGAGAATATTTCGCTCTGAATTTCATAATATTGGACCCATTCATTGTTAGTGCGAGGCACACAGGGTGGAGACATTTTAAAAATACATTTCAAGGTGCATTAAATAATTTTATAGACTTTTAAAAAATACATAGTATCATAACAAATCAATTTTAACATACATTCTTAGTATATTCCACCACAAATGCTGAAAATGACTGTGAACACACGTTTTCAATCAATAACTACTTAAAATTATGAAAAATAAACGTAACACTAAATAAACATTTGTCGGTTACTTATAATAAAAAAAACATTTAAATGATTTAAAGTTTTGAAATGATACTATTTTAAAAAACGATTTCTTGATCAAAACTTGTTGTTATAATAAAAAATATAGTTCAAAATCTAGATGTACTTTATTATAAGATTTCTTTTTCCATGAGATCTACTGTCAATGATTCGTTGTGGTTTCAGTATTTACTTATTGTATTAATAATTTTACAAATAAACAATATTTTACTGTTTATTTATTTATTTCCGAATAAATTCTCACAAGAGCTTTTTTTACAGAGAAGACAAAAATAATAATAAAAAAGGTTTGGAATAAAAACTAAAACATACACATATACATATACACAATAAACATATAATATAAAATAAAATTAAGTAACTGTAGGAAGTAATAATTTATACATATGTTACTATAAAAGGTCGCACCTAAACAAGCCCCGTAGGTGGCAGAATTGGTGGAAAAGAGTTCACGCAAGTCGTTGTGTATGAATACTGTGGTTAGAATGTAAGTTCTCAATAAAAATAAAATATTTTTTACCATTTGAATTTGTTGTAAAATAAATAATATTATTTTATTTAGCAGATGTTTGATTAAAATCGACTAATATAAGGTAGGCATCCTAAGTTTTTATTTACTTGGATTTATTTAAAAAAATAATAGTGTTGTTCTTTTTAATGCATTTATTTGTTACAAGGATCAAGATGTTTTAAAATACATAAATAATACGAAATTTAAATATTGAATTTCATGAATTTAGTCCCAGTAATCTCTTTGGCTCTACTAATAATTTTATTTGACATATTATTGCTTATTTTTTGTCATGTGTAGGGTATTTTTATTTGGGAAGAAGTCTGTGAAAGGGAATTGTTAAGTAATTAAACTGTCATTAATTATGATTTTTTTAAATGTCCTCTTGATTAGGTTTCCTCGTCACCACGAATTCAGGAAAATATATGAATATATAGTGGTTGTGATGTCTAAAATTAGTGAAGTAGTCCAGTTGATGCTCCTGACATACTTCCTCAAACAGATGTTCCATCACCAGGTGAAACTCAGAATGACTCACAAACTAATTGCATGTTCATTTCATCGTACATACAACAGTGACATTGCAATGCCAAATATGTGACGGCAAATCATGACAGATATTTGGCTCCATACATATGAAAGTGATTAAAATTACAGCCCGATGACTATATTCACAATATTTATAGTAAAATAATGTAACATTAATATACAAAGCGTAACGAGAAGAGGAGTTTTGATTCTAGGTAAGCCTACTACTAAAATCCTGGTATCACATTATAAAATATTAAGGAATTTGTGAGGCAATAGAGATATATAATAAAATTAAAATATGTTCGGAGTGGACTTTTGGTCATAAAGAAGATTTTAAGGAGAGGTACGGTCGCGTAAAAGTATTACAAATTGGTAGCCATAATTTTTAATAAGAAATCAATTAAATAATTGAATCGTCGTTTAAGTAATTTATTAAGCTTCAATATTTTTTTTTCGCGATTCCTACCTTAAAATATTTTCAGTGATTATAAATCTCATATATTTTATGTATGATGTTTTATAATTTGTATTTTCAAGTGTTAAATAGAAGATGTTTAATCCAAGAAATCCACGTAAATCTCGATCGATCGGGATTTTCTTACCTTCATATATGATTAGAACCCAAAGCATAACGCAGTCTCTATTCACCCCATTTGACACAATTAAAAAAGAGATTCTAATTTCTCTTTCATAGGTTCATCAGCTACTAGTTCATTATTATAACCATAAATAAAAAAAAGTATATATTTTGGATTACTTATAAAATAACTCCTTTAGTCTTGTAAAATCTAGAAGATAATTTACCTCCAAATATATATTGAAAAAATGTATTATACAAGAGGAAAAAATAATTGTCATGATTTGTTATTTTTGTACTTGTAAACAAATAAATGTGTTTCAATTCAGCAATTTCATGTGATTTGCATTATTTTTTAATAAAAAATGTGTAAAGTTTCCGGTGGAAATTGTGGTGAGCTGCTTACAAGAATATCCCACATCTAATTCTGAATGACCTCTGTGTTGTTTTTTCATGTTTGTTTTTCATCACCTTCACCAGTTCATATTTATTATAAAATAAAAAGTACATTAGCTCTAGATGAGCCGAGACTTTATCCAGCTTCTGGATTTTGCAATGGTTTTTATAAATCACTCACAATAATGAAATATGTAGGTATAAGTATATAAATTTAGAGATCCGACAAACATCTCAAATTGAGAGCTTAACTTTGGTCGTTGAGATTGAGTTTTATTTGTAGAAACTTTGTTAGTCGGCAGCTGTTTTAGTACACTTCTATTGTAGATAAGCCAAATAATATAAGAGATTCCCATTTTCAAAAATAAACCAGTCGATAAGTTGGCTAGACGCTGTGATTTCGAATGAATAACACAAGTCTTAAAGAATGTTAGATAATATTAAAAATGATTAAAAAAAAATTTTTTGAACCAATTCCATAATTACTCTATTCTATTGAAAAGGACAAATACTAATAAAAATTAATAAATGATAAAAAAAAATTAGTGTATTTTTTCATAAAAACTTTTACTTATTGAAAGCCAAATAAATTCTTTTAAAAGTGAGAAAGAAGAACTTGGTTATTTATATTCATATCACTTTAATAGTGAGTTTTTATATTTTTGCATTTATTATTATTCATTATAAGAAATTATTTATTTTTATTATTAAAAGTAGGTATGAAAGAAATGCTCATTAAATATGTAAAAATATTGATTATTACTAAATCATTTGCATTATTTGAGATTCATCTTTTATTTTATAGATTGCTCACTTCAAATTATGCTTTTTAGAAATCTCATTAAACAAAGATATATGGGAACAAATATTTTACATTCCAAAGAAAAAATGAACTGAGAAAACGGATGAATTTGAAATGAAAAATCGGTATTGACATTCATTTTTAGATAAAACGTCATATTTTTTTAATTATTAAGATAATATAATTTCTGTTTATTAATTTTGTAAAATGTTGTTTGTACTATTCTATTTAAATATTGCCTAAAATTTATAGTAAAAAATATGTATAGTATCCAGGTGCTTATTTTTGCCTTGGAAAATTTATATTTATTGCTTTACTATGTTTATGGATTAGAAATATAGATGTTTAATGATTGCATGGTCAAATCTTAATTGTTCAAGATTGAATGATATTGATTTGATCATAAAATGTCCTGTTTGACGGATTTACAGGAAACGACCATTCGATTTACGACTTTTCGCCCAAATGCTTGTTATTCTTGCTCGAATGGTGTCGTAAGTGAGGCGCTTTTAATATGTTACGATGTTGTTTTAATGTTAGAGGCTATTTCGGATTATGAATCGATGACGTCTTTTGCTTATTGGATGTTCTAAATGCAGAACATTAACACCAGTCAATTTCGGATAGTTTATCATTTTTGCGGTATGCATAACCACGCCTTCATGAACAAAGAGATTTATTTTTGTATCTTGTTCATGTCTCGACAGACATAATATACAATCTTGTAAATCTCCAAAGAATGAACATAAAACACGTAATACATATCACGTTACCCCGCAAATATTTACGAGGTTTTATTTATTAAATTATTATAAATATGGCGTAGCTAGATGTAATATGGGGTGTAGTGATTTGTCCTTAATTTGGTTAGTATAAGAGTGGATAGTGAAGAGAGGACAAAGAAGGTTGTAGAGTAGCCAGAGAGTGGAAGCCTTCATTTGGTCCTCTACAAAGAAAAATGAAGTCGTAAAGTTTTATGTCCTCAGACAGTTGTTTTGTACCTGACTCACCCCCTGAACGGCATCATTAACCCCTGCAAATACACAATGTACATATTCACTATTATACATATATTTACAAAGTTTTGTTACTTAATTTTTATTTATTTATTTACGCCCCGAGGAGCTTTTAAGAGAGTCTTTTTGATATGGTTTTTAGACACAATGTGTAAATTGTCTGTCGGTGATCTTAACTATTACTAGTTACACAGGTCACCGACTTAATAATTATTATTTACCTTCCAATACAGGAAATCAGAGTAATCCTGGATCAAGACGATCGATCGGGATTTTATTAATATTATTCCCGATCAAATCAATTTAAAAATTCTTGGCTTGAGTGGGATTCGAACCCATGACCACAGTATTAGTAGCCACGCGTCTTATTCCCTGAGCTGTTACGTTGGTAATTATTTAAATTATTTCATTATTTTATATTGTGTAGGTAGTATTAGTAAACTTATCCAATTAATTTTTATAAATCTTAAAAATTATCTTTTTAAATAATATTTATTACTCAGGAAAAAATACATGAATTGAAGAGAATGACTAGAAAAAATAAATAAGTCCAAATTGTATATAATTTCCATGATTTTTACAGCAATAATGTCATCTTCATTTTTTTTTATTATGATCGGATCGGACTAAAATTGTACAGATGTATGTAATAATTACAAAGTAATATTGAAGATAATAAATATGAAGTAATATAAAATAATGATTGGATAGGAATTTATCACCAGTTCATAAAATCACTCAAATGAAATTTGGTTTTACCCAATCACACTGTTATTTAGATTTAAAGCATTAAATTTTGTAAATATTATTTCTCTTATATTGGCTGTAATTATTTATTAGTATACATGTTTCTAAATGGGTTTTTATTTTTTCCCCATATTTTATATAATTAAAATTATTACTCATTTCAAATTTAAATAAAAAAACCCCTCATGTTAGTCAAATTTATAAGATGTGTTGTATTAATCAAAACTTAATAAATAGTTATGTATATGTACATTGTTTAAAAGGAATTATAAAAATCATATTAAATTTAATAAAAATAAATCATATTAAGTTAATCAGTTTTAAGTTAAGTATTAATTTGAATTATTTTGTATTAAAACTACGTTTACAAATTCTTACATAATTTACAAATGTCCCACGCTGTACAACCTAAAACAGTGTTGACAGTACGGAGGATGTTCAAATAAGGGATGATATAAACAAGGGTTGTAGTGTAGACGTGTGAAGTCAAATAGAAATGTCACCAATTACACAATTGACTAAAATAAACACCATGAAACTTTAATGTGAGTACTGCATTGTTCAAATATTTATAGGTAATTTTATTATGAGACATTAAAATATATTCTAAAAATATACATATATGTATATGAAAAATAGTTTATTAATCGATGTAATTAAAGCTCCCCTCGCGATGAAACCGCACTCTGATTATATGATCATAATTTGGATTGACTGTGATTTTACTGCTCCCCTTTTATTTTATTTTAGCAATTAAAATGCTAGTGACTTTCTCACAATTAGCTTTAGTAACTGCTGAATATCACACGCCCTTGGGATCACCGCAATACAGATATTATCAAATATGTCGCCAGACCCTGCGCCCCATATAAAGAAGCGCTCACACCATCCTGCAGCGTTTTGCTATTAAAAAATGATAAAATAATAATAAACATTTTATTCGTTTAACACATGGGTTAAATAATAAGGCAACGAACAAAATACCAATTAAACAATTATAATTAAGATTTGTTGGTGACATAACGTTATATATACAGTACCTACGTTTACTCTTAGAACCACTGCACAAAGATGTATGTGAATAGGACAACATATTGGCATTATATTGACAAAAAGCTATTTGTAGCTTATTAATTCGTTAACCCTAAAAAAGTTTTAGTCTGCTTTTAATGGATTCACAAACAAATTTGTGCATAAAAAGCTATCAGTCCATAAACTGACTTTTTGATTACTCCTCAAGTCAAATGTCATGTTTTTTTGTTAAAATTTTAACGGTTTTGGTTATATTCTAATAAACAAAATAAGGTAATATTATTCAATTATTCAAATGGGTGACGACCCTTATTAAAATTGACTTTCAGTTTCTTATGTCTTTAGAGTAAAACATTAAACACTCGCAGAGCTGAATAAACTAATCGCAAACTTCTTTATTTCGTGATATTGTAAAATCATATGATATTACTTAATATAAAGTTTTATTATATTATTATAATGTTTGACATTTGCTGTTCTAATATTATAGGATACAAAGAGTAGTATTTATTGCTTAAAAAAATATTTGAATTGAATCTACCGAAATTACAGTACTACATATATTATTATATAATATATAACTAATAAAAAAATAAAAAAATTCTAATGTTAATTCATCAGCATCATCATCATAAGCACTCCAGTTCAGTGATGAACCAAGGCTTCCCGCACCAGCATCTTCCACTTATTTCTATTGGAGGCCGCGCTCCTCCAGTTATTAATACCTAAACTCCTAACTACCTTATAAAACTCGTCCGCCCACCTGAGCCTAGGTCTAACCTGCCTTCTCTTATCCACAGGCTTGCTGGATAGTATTTCCGATACTATCCCTCCTGCTCTTTAACCCAACCTAATGTTAAAGCCCTAATAAACTGCACTACGTTCACGCTCTTATATGATGAGTAAATCTCATCGTTCCTAAATTCTAATTCTAAATAGTCCCGGTGCCTCCTGAACAGGACCCAAGATCCTCCTAAGAATCTTCCGCTCGAACCTAAGTAGCCTATCCTCTTCAGTTTTGGTAATAACCCATGCTTCTGCACCGTAGGTTAGTACTGGCCTAATTAGCATTTTGTATAATTCTACCTTGGTACTTCTACTTAGATATCTTGATCTGAGCAAGAGTACTAAGCCGAAATACATCCTATTAGCACTTTGCAGGCGAGAGTTTATATCCTGGTTATTTCCAGCATCCTTAGTGACCACTGCTCCCAAATATACGAAGGAGTCAACCTGCTGAAAGTGGTCATTGTCTACCTTCAGGCTACGATGTGCTACCAATTCCGAGTTAGATGTCACATGCATATACTGAGTCTAATATTAATTACCTAGGTATAATTCCAACGATAACAGCTATTTACTTATAAAAAATAAAAATATATTTTTTTACAAAAAATAAATGTGTAATAGGTGCATTATAATGTACAGGGTTGGCAGGAGTGGTTGTGATGGATGATATAGCGTGACCATTGTATTCTACAATATTCTGTTACATCTTCCATTCGGGGTGTGATTTACTCACCCTTTATTATTATTTTAGTGACTGGACTAAAACCAAAGGCTTGTTTAAACACACACACCTACCAACAGTTTTCACTTCCAAATATGTATGTGGTTCAAATTTTTCCAAATTCAGTAACAGTCCGGCTTTATAAAGCTTTCCCCTTTGTTCAGTAGTAAATATTATTTTAGTAATTTGGAAATGATGTAATGTAAGTTAATGGGGTCGTGTGTGGACGTCACCTCTATGAGCGTCACTTCCTGGCGTCCTCTATTGTTCAACGACGCTCAGACACGTGTCGTCCAGACGCTCTTTTAGGGGATGTAAACAATGAAAAATTACACCCTTTAATTGTATTCTTAATGTTTATAGTACCTATATTGTAATAGTAACTTAGTGAAATATTTCAATACTTAATTCATAGTAAACTGCTTACTTATCAAATATGTATATGTGTGAAAATGTGTTAGGCCTTCGAATAACTGAGATATCTATAGTAATGGATTCCTGGTTTTTTGTTAGTTAATAAGTCCTCGTCTGGGCCTCGAGCGAGGCACTAATTAAAAAAAACCGATCTAAAGTACAGCAAAGCAACTCTATTGTCGTCTTTACGGTGTACGTTTACGGCCTACGCCTAGGAATCCCAAGCTTAAGTAAGTGACAATCATGTTGTCCTCATCCTATATTAAGCTAAAATAAAAATAGCCCTCGTTTTTCTGACATCTAAACTGTGTAATTATTTAATAATTTTTTCATTGATCCAAGCTTTAGTTGTTAAGCTAAAAGTTTTAAAGTTTTTTGTTTTTAAGATTCAAAACACTGGTTATAATTAGATTTCCTTTTATTTAACATTAAAACCATACCTTATTGGCGATTTTAAGTAAAATTATACAAAATATTTTAATACTGAATTAATATTGATCGATATTCAGCAGTTAGTGACTTTGAGACTAATAGTAATATATTTTTGAATTATAAACAATTAAAATATATACTTATTTTACAGAAAATGTGTACATAGTGTTGATGAATTACTATATACCTTAATGATTTCTGGTTTTTCACTTCAAAATTATAAAGACGATGAGAAAGTTCTACAGAAGATGAAAGGAATTTCATCCTTTAATAATTTCCATTAAATAAAAATGATCCTGATAAAACAATATTTTATTATAGATTATAAAATAATCGATCCACATCTGTGCTTCAAGCAAAGCCACAAATTTAACAATGATGAATTACGTTGAATTATTTTGAAATGAAATGGAGTGCATTTAAAGATAAAACCTGTAATATCAGATTTACATTTAATCACCCTGTGGTGGTATTTTTTGTGTTGGTATTATACATTATATATTTTTATTGTATTCAATATTATGAGGCAACACGTACTTTGTCTTGATGACATATCACATTATTATTCCCTTCCTATTCACCGTTTTTACGGTTGGCTACCAAAAGTGGCCAAGTGAAACACAATCTTTTGTACTCGCCATGTAAATATGGGGTGTAAAACACAACCACAGTTAACATAACCACTAAATTATTACACTTTTTTAATAAAAAACATATACATGCTCTAACCCTCACACAGACTGGAAATTAAATATTAAAAAAACTGTTTTTAAGACAATCGGACTTATGATATTATGAACTAAAAATTATTGGCGCAGGGCTACAAATATTGTGGTAATGGCTTAAATGATTTAAATTGATTTTGGGACATTCGGATATAATATTAATAAAATCCCGATCGTTCGTCTTGATCCAGGTTTACTCTGATTTCCTGTGTTGTAAGTAAATACTGATTATTAAGTCAGTGACCTGTGTAACTAGTAATAGTAACAATATTAGATTCATGGATATAAACATAAGATATCGCATGAGTGGATAAATGCGTGGTTAGTTCAAGTGGATCAAGTGGCCAAAAACATCAGTTACCTGTCAACCATTATACTGTAAACATCTCTCTACATATCTTCAGTTATATTTCACAGTAAACTGCGTAAATGCATTGTTACTACATGTCATATGGACTCAAATCGATCTAGGCTCAGTTTTTACTACTGAGTACTTATTTAACATGTTTAAAATATTATTGGGTTTAAATCGCCATGGTATTGTCACGATCATTCTCAGTGGTCACTAAAAATGTGTTGAGTGAGGGAGACACACTTATGCCTTTATCGAATAGGAGAGAAGATTGCAACAATACACGGGTTTACACGAAATTGCACGAATTATTTATATGCAATGCGATATCTAATGTTTATATCTTCGAATGAACCTTAATTGGGCTCTCGGCAATTAAAAAAAAGTAGCTACCGCAACGCCCATGTTTATATAATTATAAACCTTTTTTCGAATAGGAGAGCAGAGTGCAACAATACAGGGTTACACGAATTATTTATATGCAATGCGATATCTAATGTTTATATCTATGACTATTATTTATACAATTTCTAATAATAAAAATATATTATTTGATCAGAGGCGATGATTTGAGGAGAGAGGAGGAAGATGTTTAAAATGTTATTGGGTTTTAATCGCCAAAGTATTGTCACAATCATTCTCAGTGGTCACTAGAAATGTGTTGAGTGAGGGAGACACACTTATGCCTTTATCGAAGAGTGCAATAATACACGACTTAATTATATGCAATGCGATATATATGCTCAAATATATCTAAGGAGGACTTTAACAGAAAAGAAGCGAATTTAAGACGAGGCGCTTATTTGATGCGGGTTCTGAAGTCAGTTGTAGTAATAATAATTTGTAATAGGAGATAGAAATAGGTGGAGAGTTAATATATTCTATGAAAATGGAGGCTGTGACAAATATGTTAAGGAAGTGATCCATTTCAGAGAGAGGAAGTTGGGCATACGCCACCACAAAGTTATATATTCTACGCCATTTTCAATGGACTTTCTCTACTGCTTCAATTATATTTGCGGGAGAAAAAAATATTCCTAAATTAATGGACAATAAACACACATAAAAAATTAGACATTTACCATATAGCTATGGAGTGGGTTTAATTATATTAAATTAAAAATAAAATTGTTTAGAATCTGTGATGATGAAAGCAAAACAAAGTTTTCAGGAAGTTGAATGTTAGCGTTGCTCCCTTCCGTTGTGTATTCGAAAATTTAAAGGGTTGGTGTTTTGTCCACCCCACTCAACCATAAATGCGCACATCTTCATGGGGAAAAACAATTACAATTATTATCAATTATTATATTTTAAATATTTAATATATTAAACGCGTGTCTTTTGATTTGATAAGCCCCTTTTATGACGTGCATGTGTTGTTAGACCAATGCTTTTGTTGCGTTTGTACAACAATGAAATTGTTACGTTATCTATCGACCAAGAGCTCTGCAACGATTTATTCATAAAACAATTTGGAATCATTTTTTTTTTCAATAATACCCAAGTGAGGTTTTTTTATAATATAAACATGCTTTACTCATGGACAAAAAAAATTAAAATAGATTTTTATACCAATCATGATATTTACTATTCATCAGTTCATGTAAAATATGATAATAAGAGATTTCAGATATCTTAGAGTTTAGGTACTTAAAAGGTTTTAAAATCAATTATTGAATATTTATTCATTGACGAATACTAGTGAAACCAAATAACTTTCAACCGTATTCAATATAAAATTGTAATGAGAGTGTGTTAAGTTATGGATTCCCAGGAATACGTCACCGTAAATACGATAGTAGAGTTACTTAGCTACACTTATGATCGGTTTTTTGTTAGTTAATGCCTCGCCTGAGCCTCGGGCGAGGCACTAATTAACAAAATACCGATCAAAAGTACAACAAAGCAACTCTCTTACCGTCTTTATGGTGCACGTTTACAGCGACGCACGCCTAGGAATCCTAAGCTTTTGTGAGTCGTGCTAGATGGTGTGCACGAATAGACCAGAGCTTGGTAGTAGTACACGCATACGCACCGCATGCACACATTCTCATTACACTATTATATTGAATACGGCCCTTTAAATGCACCCGAATGATATTTTAAACATGTATATATGAGCATATGAGAATGAATATCAAAAGATAACTAATATCAGATAAATCAAGCTTATGAATTGAGTTATTTAAACTCCCCTATCATTATAATGGGAAATATTTTTTTATTATGAATTAATATTTTAAAATAAAGTGTAAATGTTAAATAAAATACCCTTGCATTGGATTATCGGGTCTCACCAATTTGTCAGCAGATCGAAGGTTGCAGCTGGCCTTCTCCCATAGGCTGAAATGGAGGTTGGTACTATCAGAACAAGATTTATGGTAAACGCCCATGAATTGCCATCAAATGGGGATGATACGTCACTATCATCGATTGTAAACGGCTTCAAATTGGGGACCATCACACCAGCCCCCTTTTAATTCCTCTCAACTACACCCCACATTCATAGAAAATATATAAAATTAAATTAATAAGAGTTCTTTGACCTTAACATTAGCTTGTTGGCATTAGTGTGGTGTGTTTGAGAGACTGTTGAAGTGAGTTTATTGAGAGTATGCAAAATTGGCTTTGCGGCCACTTAACGTCACAATTAAACAGTCTACATGGAGTATATCATGTCTGTTGTGTGTTTCAAAGTCGTGTTTGCATTTCAAAGAGGTGTCAAAATTATACAGGAATAGGATTTAATTGATTGTTAAATCCAAAACTAGACGCCAGTTATAATTTCCGCAATCAACGAACGAAGAAAATTATACATTGGTATTATTTTTTTACAATACAGCGTGCGCTTAATTCAATACTCGCATTTGACACTGAAGGTTATGCATCAATGAAAAATAATTAATTAAATTTAAATACATAGCTTTAAATTTAGTTGACCTAATATAATAGTTTTTTAATGGATTGAATTGCTTAAGGAAAATTTCATCCTTTGTAGAGAATTTTTGATGTACGTATTTCTTCATTTCAACCAATCATTCATATGTTCTCTTAATTTCATTTGTTAATCAATTTAATATTTAAAATGACTACGAAATCGTAAGAAAATAAATCAATAATTGGGTTGCCTAGTATCAAAGACGACTCTTAACCACTAAAATTATTTGTGACTTTAATACTAACATTACGAACAAATTAGTCGATTTTCATAATAAGGTTGATATTAAACTCGAATTTTAAATAGGTTTCTTTCTGAATAATAAGAATTATCAATAAAAGTGGTCTTAAGTCGTCTTTAATAATGGCCTACTCAAATTTATAATATAGAATCTCAGTTAATTGTTGTGAATATGTATATTATTAATAAATTGTAATTTTAAACGAGTCATCAACAGTTAAATAAAAATTTATAGAAACTACACTATACATCTATCATTAGCATATAATTCCATCAAGATTGATATATAAATTCCTCACGTTCTATGGCTCCATTTCAAATAGATTTTGCAAGAACTAATTATATTTTCCATACATCCTTTTATAATAATTCCTTACCTCAAGTAGATATTTTTCACAACACCCTCACTGATTTTAAATTTATCCTTAGAGGACTACTATTTAATTAAATTTGATTTTATTAAGTTTTTTAGATATTTTGTATATTATTATTCTATATTTTGTAAATGTAAATATGTACCTAATTTGCCTTAGAATAAGGAATTATGTAACTATACAACTCCACATAGAGATGTAGGTTCTCTGGTATTCCAGAGAACTGTTTTCTTTTATTTTATGAAATAAAAAAAAATAAAAAAATCTACTGTTTTGTGATTTGGAAATACTTTGATTGAAAATATATTTGCTCTGAACAGTCTTAATTTTTTGAAAGTAGGTTCGAATCTTCTGAATTTGAATGAGCAACGTTTAAGCGGTTTAATCTCAGAATATTTTATTGCAGTGAATATAATAAAAAATCGTATCGAATTGGAGGGGTTGTATGATGATTGTTGTTTGATCGAAGACAATTACCAATTGTTGTCCATTAGCGATGGTTAGTTAGCTTTACACCTGGACAATTCTCACAATCGCCGCTCAGTTACACCTGCACGCCCAATACACGAATGGGGGATTCGCCCATGTCAATTTATGGTGCCCTTTTATTCTTTATTCCAAATTAAGCATACTCGTTCAATATTATACACATGATTAAGCAATTTCAATAATCACCACATAAACTATAAATCTCAAAAGAAACGCATCCTATGATAATACGTATTGAAATGCTCTTTTGGGTAAATATTTTTCGGTGTAAATGTTAAAGTCTGTCGTAAATTTTAGTACTGGACTAGTAAGAGAATCCAATATACGACAAAATCAACCATTATGATGGAAATTAAATTTAACGTACAATCGTAAAATCGTTGTTGGTTTTGTGTCGTCTTTGTATCATTTTATCTGTCTCACATCTTGGAAATGTGCTGAAAATAAAATATATTTATGAACCTTTAATTGTTGTGACAAAATTGTATTCTATGATGACAAACAAGACGTGTTGAAAGTATACATTTTTTTACAGTTTATAACCTTTATTTTTTATAAAAATAAACTACTGTTTGCTTCTTAAGTCAGTAGAAACAATTTTAAAATTGGTGATACTGCGAAACTGCATTATTTTTATGCTATAATTTCAGTTTTATACGCCTCGAAAGGCTTTTGAGAGGATTTTTACAAATTTAGTTTTTTATAGACACAATAAAGTGTTGATTCATTATCTGTCGGTGATCCTAACTATTACTAGTTACACAGGTCACCGACTTAATAATCAGTATTTACCTTACAATACAGGAAATCAGAGTTAACCTGGATCAAAGCAATCAATCGGGATTTTATTAATATTATTCCTGATCTCCCCGTCGTAATAATCGATTAAATAAATTATTATTTTGAGTTAATCGGTATTTGAACCCACGAGCAAAGTATTTGTAGCAGAGTTATTATCAAAAAATGTCAGCATCTTTAATTATTACTCATACCAAATATCCTCTTAAACAAAAAGGACATAATTACTGTAAAAATAATGTTTTTTTTTATATTTGAATGAATGGTTTTCAAATAATTTATCCTGGTAATAATCACGCTGGTGATTTAAACAGACAGACAATAAGAAAAGTAAAATTTAATTAGTAGTAAAAATGTTATATGTGTAATTAATTGATAAGAAATAAATAAAGGTTGATTGTATATAGATAAATACCGTGACGCCTTCCCTATTGGCGGGAGTCCCTTTATAAGGGGTTGGCCAGGCCACCTTGGCCTTTACGGGATAATATAGTAGAGATGGTTTCCCAGGCCACCACACAGCAATGAGTACTTAAGATCTAGTTTGCTAAGCTAGATCTACCAAGTGACTCCGGTGCCGTGAATCGAACCCGGGAGTCTTCACTCACGAATCCGTTACACTAACCACTGGGCCACAAGGCGGCTTATTTTTGTATATAGTTATTTAATATTTAGGCTTATTTGGCTCGATGAATTATTTTATATGGAGGGAATCGTGAGAGGATTCATGCATTAGAAGTCTCTTTCAATAATGATGATGGTGAAATGGTATTGGTTTTGGTCCAGGTCAAAAGGGCCGGCATTTCTTAGGGATGATGATGATTGATAGAGGGTTGTTTCCGGCGGACGTTGCGCACTATACAATGACTTCTTTGGAGCATGGGGCGGGTCAAACCTGAATTACGTAATACAATATTACCTACTATTACTATTTGTACAAGATACATGACTTTGAGAACCTATTCATAATACGCCGCTAATATTGTACATCAAAGAAACGCCGGATATTTGCTACGATTGAGAGATTATTATACACTTTTATATCAAAACTATCCAATCCCCTGAATGAAGGAACTACAAAGAAAATTATACAACACCTAGAATATCTAAGTAGATAAATTTTCGGAATTAATTTGAAATAAGAGCCGCCTTGTGGCACAGTGGTTAGTGTAACGAATTCGTAAGTGAAGACTCCCGGCTTCGTTTCACGGCACCGGAGTCACTTGGTAGATCTAGCTTAGCAAACTAGATCTTAAGTACTCATTGCTGTGTGGTGGCCTGGGAAACCATCTCTACTATATTCTCCCGTAAAGGCCAAGGTGGCCTGGCCAACCCCTTATAAAGGGACTCCCGCCAATAGGGAAGGCGTCACGATATATTGAAATAATATATTTTTTTAAACTGTTATGGTATAATCTATATTTTAATTTAGCGTTAATCCCAATTTTTGGCTTTTTGAGAGGGTTTTTACAAATTTGATTTTTAGACACAACAATGTTTTAATCCATTGTATTATTGTATCATGCTAACACTAGAGCATTACGGGAGATCCCAAGTCGCAGTAATGATAATAGAGGAATATATTTATTTATTTATATACGACTCGAGAGGCTTTTCTTTTTATTTTACTTTTTTTTTAGACACACGTGTTATTTCACTGTCTGTTGGTGATCTTAATTATTACTAGTTACAAAGGTCACCGACAGAGCGGCTCTTTCCAACCTAATAATCGCCTCAGTATTTAAATAAGAGTAAAACTGGATCAAGACAATCCATTTAATCTTCTAAAATTAATTCCCGATCTCCAAGTGATAATAAACGATCAAATCAATTTTTTAAATCATTTACTTGAGCGGATTTTGAACCTATGACCGCAGTATTTGTAGCCACGCTTCTTATTCCTGCCCTGATACATTATATCCCAGTTTCATTACCTATAAAACTGTTATGTATTGAAAAAAAAATGTTATAGAGGAATGTATGATCATATTATATAGAAAACATTCATTTTTTTTCAAAAATGACTTTCCTATTTATGAATACAATTTTTTTTTCAAAAATATAGTACTATTCGTATTGAAAGTCAACAAAAATCCAACACGTGTCGCGAATCCAACCCACTGTAAAAAATATCTCAAATCCTTAAATACACCATATCAATACGATATCCATATAAGAATTATTGTTGAACATGTTCGATGAATAGTTCATCAAAGCCGCTACTATAGGTCAGAAATATTTTAAAATTATTAATTAAATATGCATCAAATTCAATGTATATGCCCACATGTACCTATGTGGGTGTATATTTTTTAAAATTAATTTACATGTTATATTATTACCCCTATCCTTTTCTAAAGGTCCTGGAGGCCCTGATTATGGACGGAAGTGATATCATGAAAGATGTCAGGAGTCGAGTAGTCGCATATCTTTGTCGGCAGTCCTCAATGGACCGAGTACAAAAGTTGCGTCCTTTGCTGTTTACGTACTTTGTGGGTGGAAACATCCTCTGAAATACCTTCACGGGTCAGTATCTATTAACGGGGTGACCATAAATTATTGAAAAATTAATTTTATGATGTTGTATACATGGAGATCATGGTCATTTTTTTGTTCATGATACAGATTGTAGTATTATTCAGTTTTCTACATGTTTTTTTTTAAGTGCTGTTCCAATATTATCTTCCTCTAAGTCTAGAGACAACATAACTTCAATATAAGCAAATAATAGAAATCCTTGAGTGTGTTCTCCATATTAACTAAGTTCTATGCGTATTTCTTAAATTTTCCTTGAACCTGAGTTCCAGTTAATTAAGCATCTAAGTAACATATCAAATTCAAAGGTATCACTCTCCTTAAATTATTAACCTTCTTATTAATTATCTACCTTCTTCTAATCTAATTTTTATGTACACTATATTATATTGGTCCGTTTCTTAATATAAAATAAAGATAATTATTACCTTTACTTCCAATATGTGCTCAAATTCTTAAGTGCACTCACATAGCCAAGGTCTGATCATCATTATACAAATTATAACAATAAATATCATGATTACAAAGGCCTAATTGTTATGGGTACTTATTTATAAATATCTGCTAAGCAGAATTTGATATTTTTAGAAATATTTTGTGTTTGTAAATAATTGAAAGAAAAAAATTGTGTTTGGGTTTGAATGGAAATTAAAGATTATTTGGTGTTTGTAGAAGACTTATGTGAAATAGAGAATATTTAGAATATTTGTATAAAAGATGTTTTTTTCAATAAGTAGAACTTACATTCTTAATTTTTTGTAAATAAAAGTTGATAGTTTGTCAAGAAAGTGATGTGTTCTTCTACTTGCAAATATCGTGGAATTTACATTAACCCAAAACACTTATTAACTGTCATTAAATTTGTCATTAAACAATTTTTTTTATATTTTTGCTGAGCAGACATACATTAATAGACAACTACCCTTGGAATTGGGCCTGATTGATAGTAATTATATTTGTAATAATGATGGTCACTATGAATTTCCGCGATAGAAATGCCTATGTGTATTTTTATTCGGCATCACATCCGCATGTCATTGTATTCGGACAAGGTATTTAAGGCTTTTGTTCGATAAAATGTCCTACAAGATTTTTCTTTGTAGAAGGTTCGCTTTGTCGCCTTCGTCTATTGTGTCCAAAATCACAAAGAATTACATCAATAATATTGTGCAATGATCCATTCTATCCACATCCATATTACATAATGTACTTACTTATATAAAAATAACTAGCAGTGTTTTCTTCACAGTAACGATGTCATTGTCTTTCACGATCAACAAGTCAATGAAAATAAAATAAACCGTAACGAATTCATTGCCAACCGAATATAAATTAAATGTTATGGACATACTGAGCCAATAAATAGAATACTTACATATTGTTTACAGGGTTGAACTATTTAAAAAAAATCACTCAATCAATCAAATCAATCACAGTGATTGTTCTTTGAGTTTGGCCATTTTATGAAAATATAATATTTTGGCCAATTTACAAAATAAATATTTATTTATTGCGATAACGGACAATACGTTTTACGAAAAGGTTACATTACATTTCTACTTATTATTTATTTATTTAATTGCATTTACAAATTGAACTAACAATTATTTATATCTTATATTAATTAACCAAGGAATGAATTATTTTTTCTCATACTTTTAACTAGTTAATATTATGCATATTTCCTATCAAATAAAATTCTCATGTTTTTTATAGGTAAAAAGATTTATATAATATATTCTGTACACCAAAGTCTAATTCATAAGATGTTTTGTATTATTCAAACTATGGAAAATTCAAATTAAATAAAGAAATTGTTATACTATTAAATGAATTGAGATAGTCGATTGTAAAGTTTATTATATTAGTCTTCCATTTATCATCATTAGTTTTTTTTCTTGACATAAGCACTGAATTATCGAAAGGCTTGCAATATATTATATTAAATAGTAGATACTGGTAATAATTTTCTTTTATTTATAGGATGTAACACATTATGATTGAAGAATAAAAGTGTTGGCTTTAATATTTAAATATTATATTATTTTGAGAGTGTTGTCTGAGTGCGTTGTCCTTGTTTCTCGAGTATTTTAGGCACGCGATCTAACCCAAATTCCATCTTGTGCATGTTCAGTATGCAAAATGGGGTCGGTGATTTTCACCGATCGCATTTTAGCTTAATAAAAAAAATATTAGTAAAGACATGCTCTTAAAATAATTATTAAATGGTGTATTAGTCGATTGCACTTTAGCGTAGATTGAGTTGTTGGGAAAGGCAGTAACTGCCATATCCTGTTCCGGTTTCAAGGTGGGTGTATTATTACAGTAGATCATACCTACCACCATAAATATTATTTAGCATTTCCACATAACACGATTTTCCTTTTACCACCCTAACGATTAGTTACTTTTTGGGCCATCAGCTAAAAATTCCAATATTCAAGACTAAGTGGATTTGGAGAGCAAATAAATATTAAAACACTTATTATGATTGTATTAAATTCAATAACCGCTAAAGAAAAGCCTTTAATATTACACATAAAAAAATCTTGTTATTAAGCGACATTAATTCTGTATAACCGCAAGCGATAACTTTTTAAAAGTTGTTAAAAAAATCCATGTACATATTATTATATTTATGGGAAAATTAAAATCTTTTATGTTGATTTTCCACAATTTCAATTATTGGAGTTTGCAGATTAAGCTATGGATATGTTGCGTTTATCAAAAGAATTAATATTATTTGGTAGAATCCCATAATTTATTTTAAAATACATGAAAAATTCTAATGACTTTTATTACATTCACATATAATCTTGGACCAATAATGTGTTTAAATATTTCCAATACGGAATATCAACAAATCATTTATCTTGATCTAAAAATTATCCTAGATGAAACTATAAATGTAAAAATACAATGAAAATAGATTTTATTTTAGGTAGAATATAAAGATTCGGCCAAGAAAAGGCGTAGCAAATCAAGTGCCAATAGGTTTGGTTTAGGTTGGAACGTTATAGTCTTTACAAAATAACTTTATTCGTTAGAAAGTAATCATTTAATTAATTAATTTACATGAGTATTACATAAAAAATATAATATTATGGAAATAGGTTTAATTTATGTAAAAATGGTGAATTTTGTTGAGCTCTTTTAACTGCACTTGAAGGCAGACAAACCGCGTCCAGGAAAGGTCCCTCAGTTAAAAAAATGATTGGACATTTTTTTCTATGAATATATATTTTTTTAAATAGTAAAGTGAGGTTTGAATAAACTGATATTCTCAAGTACTATGAGTTATAGCCACTATTAAAAGGAAAACATGAAATATAGAAAGCCGATACACAAATGTGTCAAGTATCAAAGCATAATATGGAAATAGTCTTCCAGGAGATAAATATTGATGCAAATATATGATTAAATAGAAGATATTGTATAAAGTGCATACACGTGGCCTTACAAATAGCTGTTGGATATTTGGAAAGGGTTATGATGGAGATGTGCCGCCCCATCCATTCTTGGTCCACACGGGTCATTTAACAGTGGCGAGGGTCAGTCAAGATCATTCAACTGTGATGATAAGGAACCAACGTTACACCCACTAACCCCAGTCATAAAAAATATCAATTCTGTACAAAAATATCACTCTGCAGTCTCTATACTGAGTGATTGAGCCTCTTGCTAAATATATATTGCGCGAAAGCTTCTCAATGGACAAAGTGTAACAACAACAAAAAAGCTCAATAAACATAAGGAATTATTAACACACTGACCTTCATGTAAAGAAATATGTTTGTAATATCCACTGTAATTATATTATAGTCTTAGTACTTTCGACTACTAACGTGTAGTCATCTTCAGAGACTTGAGTGGAAATTACAAACATATCTCTTTAAATTATGGAATTCCAACAAGAAAAAAACGCTATTAACAATTACCTTCATTAAAAAGATCTAGGATAGAAGCATATTCATTTCAAAGAACTCTACATAATTCTGATATACGTATACTTTAATAAAAATGACCACAAATATTAGAATTTTTATTTCAACATATTTAAGTTCATTTGACATGTTCTTGGGTACACATGCAGAATTTTTTTTGGTACTAAAAGAAAGAATCTTAAGGGCCATCATAATTTTGGGAAAAAACTGTATATTAAATATACTTTTACTAGTTACAAAGGTCATCGACAAAGCGGCTCTGCTCGACTTAATAATCGCCTCAGTATTTACCTTACAATCCAGGAAATCAGAGAAAACTTCATCAATCAAGACGATCGGTCGGGATTCATTAATATGTTTCCCGATTTAACAGTCGTAATAACCGATCAAATCATTCATTTTTACTTGAGCGGGATTTGAACCCATGACAACAGTATTTGTAGCCACGCGCCTTATCCCCCGATAAAAAATGTTAGCATCTTTAATTATTACTCATAACATTTTACTCATATCCTGTAATGATAATGTGTGTGTTTTTTTAAATATTTAAATGAATGGTTTTCAAATCATTCATCCCCAATTGGAAAGGTTCATTTAAACGTATGTTTTTGTTCATAAAAGCAAATAAAACTCCCCCCAACAAATGATTTTAACGAGCTTTACTTTCCCCCGCCCACATTTCTATTCGACGATGATTTTAAAATTCAAATTCAAAATACATTGTAAAAGCCACAGAGCGGGTGTTTTGGAAACGAATATCTCCCCTACATTCAAATAGTGCGGGGTAAACACATCGTTTTTTTTTATACTGGGGAGATAATACCACATATATATTAATAATAATATGAAAATTAGCAATAATCTATTGAATTATACCAGTAAAAATATTTCACACTGCCTGTGGATAATGTTATTTGTTTATGAACAAGATAAGAGTTAGATAATGCATAAATGCATGTGATATGGTATTATTGATATGTTGGGGATGCAAGAGGGTCATCGGTCAACCCTTGTAGCATATTGCGGGGGTGCATTGTCATCGCACTGTCGCAGATAAATCAGCCCCAGTTTTGTTTTTCCGAGAGATTAATTTTCATGCTTTGTTATTTCCTCCACCAGCCACTTGGCTTGCTTTTTTATATTTTTTCATTCAGCAAATGTATATCATCACCCTTTCGAAACGGATCCGCCTTCCAATAATCACATTAGAATGCCCAACAAATTCAACAAACAAACCTATTGCATTATTCATAATGGTAGTGATTTAACATAATTATTATCTACATCTTAGAAATATAAATACGAGTACTCAATATTATATTCAGACGTAAAAAATTGTTTTAAAAAAATTTATATTATAAAAACAAATACACACCGTTTGATTTGCTATTGTTAATATATTTAAAATTAAACATAACCATATGAAATTAAATGAACAATGCAAAAAATATGTATTTACATACATTAAAACAATAACATATAGAATGAGAAGGAATTCACGATTTAGAAATTAAAATAGAAGTAAATACAATTTTTTTAGACTCATCAAAGTGTTAATTAATTGTCTGTTAGTGATCTTAACTATTATTATTTACACAGGTCACCGACTTAATAAGTATTACAGTAATAAGTACAGTATTTACCTTACAAAACAGAAAATAAGAGTAAACCTGGATCAAGACGATCGATCGGGATCTTATTAATATTATTCCCGATCTTCCAGTCGTAATAACCGATCAAATCAATTTTTTTAATTGAGCGGGATTTGAACCCATGACCACAGTATTTGTAGCCACACACCTTATCGCCTTTTTAAAGTATTTAAATGGATGGTGGAAATTGTCTAATTGATTAATAATGATATTTAAAGAAATAGGTTTGGAATTTCCACTATATTATATAGTGGAAATTATTAATTAACTTATTTCTTTAACTAATTATGGAATTCCATCAAGAAATCAACACGATCAATAATTTATTAATGATATTATGAATTGCAACCAAATCTATGTTTGTGTTTGAGTTCTTTGTTTTCAAACGCTTACATTTTTTAATTTAAAATGTTATTTTTTTATTTTGTATTCAAATTATGTATTTGTCGGGGATTTTGTATGGAATTTTGAAAATTCAGAGAGTTGTTATGTGCTTTAAAATTTTGCAACCGTTTTTTGAAAAACCAAGAGAACATAAAAATATTTAAAAAAAATATGTAAAGATTTTTAAAATTGAACTCATTTAAAAACAGGTGAATTCTATCAATTATTTTATCATTTATGTTGTTATCAAAAAATACAAATATTTTATTTTGCCCTATACAAGTGTAGCTAAATGTCAAATTAATTTTAGAGATGATCTGCAAATACCCGTCTTAATTGTAAGAATCTATAGCATTAGCTTGAAGTAGGTACATTTGATCCATTAATATTCAATGATTTATACAATTTGAATGAAATGAAGAGTCACCATCCTCTAGAATATTAGTATAATATACGATTAGGATAAGTTTGTTTATTTAATGTGTGCGTGTGTCCATACATATAGTTGTAATCAAACACCAGCTGCTCAACAAATTGATCGATGACTTGGCAACCCCTAACAAACGAATCAATGCTCGTATAAAACCAAATTTAGTTTAAATTAATCCCTTCTTGGCCAAAGCTGTCCGATATTGAAAAGGGGTGTCAGTCTCTTTCATTAGACCTGTTTAATTAGACCGCCTCATTATTATTCATCGCATTTTTCATATAATGTTGAAGAAAAACTATTTTGGTGTACATGTTTTCATATAATATTTATCAATGTTGTTATTTGACAATTACACTATAAAATAAGTCACGTATTTTTATTAATATTAATAATAACCATCGAAGAGTGAGCATGGCTAGAAATGTTGTCATGGGTTCAAATCCCGCTCAAATGATTTCATAGGAAACTACGAATGGTAGATCGGGAATAACATTAATAAAATCCCAATCGATCGTCTTGATCCAGGTTTAATCGGATTTTCTTGATTGTAAGGTGATTATTAAGACGGTCAGAGCCGCTCTGCCGGTGACCTGTATAACTAGTAATAATTGAGATCACCGACAGATAATTTTAAATATCACATTGTTATGTCCAATAAACCAAAATTTGTAAAAACCTTCCCAAAAAGCTCCTCGTGGCGTATATATTATATTACAATTTCTTTATTATGCATAAGTTTTTACATTGATTGATAGACCAATACATCTTTGGAAATAGACTTAGGTGTACAGAGAGATCTTTTTACCTATAAGTAACATGAGAATGTTTTATTTAAATTTGACATGAGTAAAAGTATTTAATTATAGAAAGAATGGGAAAAAATAAAAACCCATTTACAAATTTGAAGATTAATAAATAAAAACAACGATAAAAGCAATATTAACAAAACAGTTACAAAATATGAAGCTTAAATACTAAATAACAATTTGTTTGGGTAAAACCAAATTTGATTTGAGTGGATTATTAGAAATTTTATTTTGTTTTTAAAAAAAATATCAGTTTTGGAAGTTCATTGGTAAAATGAACTTACGTTTCCTCGAGGCATATTTGGTTTTATTTACATGTCTTATGATTGGGTTAGTCTTAAGTTTTTTTACTCGAATCTGCGATATTTGCTTTGATCATTTTTAACTAAATGTCCTCGTGGACTTCTTTAAGAAATGTGGCAGGTTCAAGATCTAAGGCCATCTTAAGTCAATTTGAATTTTATTGATATGGATTTGTGCCACAGTAGACCAAGCTGGGCATCCATACAAAACGTGGCGTATATAAATAAATATTAAATTGAAGCAAATTTTTCCAAGGTTTATCTTATTTTAATTAATATCAACCAACGCGTAATTATAATTTAAACATAATCTGGAAATCATAATGGAAAATCAAAAAAATATGTTTGAATCAATTGCCACCTTGTCGTACTATTTTAATATTAAAATACGCTTTAAATAATTAATAAAAAGATTAGATAGAGGGTTAGATCACAAACTTATAAACTATTAAATTATTTAGTTATTGAAATAACTATAGGATTTATTATATTCAGTATTTGAAACCTATTAGCAGATAAACTAATTGAGCGGTATCGGTCACGCGTCACATTTACACTATACAGGATCAAATCCCGTCGAGGCAAATAATGAAGTGGGAGTAAAAATGCACCCTCTCTGTCTGTTATCCCCATACAACTCTATTTGACTAGCTTTATGAAGATTTATAGCTTTCTGGTTAATGTTCTAATATGAACCGCCGAGCATATTGATTTCTTCAGCTGACGGATCAAGCACGTGCCATTTTACTAATATGCCTTTCAAATGCAAATTTAACCGGTGTTAATGATAATCCACCGAAATGGGATTATTATATCATTATATCAAAGTTTATTTTAAATAAAATATTGTTTGATATCCAGAATATGGCAACTTCAAGTCTGACATTACGTGTTTTGGGTTAGAAATCCAATTATAAAAATATATTTGTCTGGCGCCTTTCAATTAGACATTTTCAAAAACTTGGATACTGGATTTTATCACTTAAGAACTTGTATGTTTTTTTTGTTAACTAAATTATAGGGTTCTAACAAGAATAAAAATAACTTAAATTGATAAATTTTAACCAGATGTGGTGGAATTAGCTTTTCTTATTTAATAAATGAATTTACTCTGATTTTTACTGAACCATCAATTACAAATGATGTCTACATATTTTTTCAATAAATTTATTACATTATACCATATATATTATTTGATCTCTTAATAGCAAATTGTTTATAATTTGTGGAATTTTTATATTTGAAAATTTCATTACAAATAATGAAAGTAATAGCAAACCTCAACTAGTAAAGGCAAGTTTGTGTAATTAGTTAGGTAAAGTTTGGCTTTTATCATATTTATCTATATGTATATATTGAGTACATATATTCCATTGATTATATGATATTTTAGAATATATTGCTTTGAATATTTTCAATCATAAACGTGGATTTCTAAGATTGTGTCTTGTACATATATTTGAGTATATCATAGATTGATACAAGATACAAATCCGGCTACCGTGGAATGGTTTTTAATAAAAATGTTGACAGATCAACTGGGATCAAGTCGGGATATAGTGTAAGCCTGGTAAAACAAGTCATTGACAAAAGGGGAGGAATCTCAGAGGGCCATTTCATGCTCAGTGGGGAGTCATCCCTATAAGGAACTAAAACATATTGCTCTGTTACGCACATTGGATTTGCTAATAACATACAGTAATCGGTTGTGTACTTACAAGAGGGATACATATTTATAAATAAATATACATATTAATATTTTTTTATTTTAAATATGGATTCATATAGACGATAATGTTCAGGATTAAATGAGTAAAACGTTAGGTTAGTTAGTCAAGTTAGGTTAGGTTAACATTGACAAAATAAAAATTCTCTACTACAAAGTCGAATAATTAAAAAGCATTCATTAAATTAAATCTCGATCAAGAAGCATTTAGAAGATACGTCTGCTTGTCTGTATTAAATAATTTATTATGAAGTTGTTTCCTAATAAATTCACTCAATTCCTGGCGTAATAGAAAGCGTGGCTACAAATATTGTGTTCATGGGTCCAAATAATTTTTTTTTTTAATTTATTTGATGGGTTATTACGACTAGGTAATCGGGAATAATATTATTAAAATTTCGATCGATCGTCTTGATCCAGGTTTACTCTGATTTCCTGTATTGTAAGGTAAATACTGATTATTAAGTCGGTGACCTGTGTAACTAGTAATAGTTAAGATCACCGATAGGCAATTAACACGTTGTTGTGTCTAAAAAAACCTCTCAAAAAAGGTCCTCGGGACGTAAATAAATAAACTAATTTGATTGGTTATCGCAACCATATTTCTTTCCGCTAATAATATTAAGCTACTGTCATTCAATACGAAATTAAAATTGTGGTTTTTTCAACGATAATCAAACTGTGTCTATGATTTTTATTAAAGTCATATATTTATATATTGAAAACCGCAAGGTTTGCCCTCAATGGGGAATAATATTACTAAAATCTTGATCGATTGTCTTGATCCAGGCTTACTCTAATTTTTTGGATTATAATGGAAATACTGAGGCGATTATTAAGTCAGGTAGAGCCGCTCTGTCGTTTACCTTTATAATTAGTTGATATCATCGACATACAATGAATTAACACGTTTTTGTGTTAACTGTCTAATAAACCAAAATTTGTCTTAATTATTTATCTCACTTATTACCGAAACTATAATTTATATTAGGCTTTATGTATCTATAACATTACAAATCCATTGAAAAGTTGGTTTATGAAAGGCATACATCATTGTGTTTACAATAGAGCGGAGCAACCCTCTTTGGCTGAACTTTTTCCTTTTTAATTAGAGCGCAGACATCATTTATAATAATTTAGTCAAAATTGAACACACGCAGGTTTATATATATATTTAGGCCCATCAATCAACGGCTTTATTGAACATGATGGGTGTTTCGGGGGGTGGTGGTGTTTTCAGGCTTGTATGGGGGCGCCGTTCGTTTTTATTAGGGCGAACTACCCGCTGAGCACCGACCCTTAAAGCCTCACGACCTCTATCTCCACCTTTGCCTCTTATTCTCATTGCCTTTCTAATTACGAGTGCGTTTTAAAGTGCTAAAAAGCCTATCAGCCCTCGTTACAACCAATTTAATCGCTTTCCACGTAATTAACATCCCCCTCATGCCAAACGCCTTCTTGTCTTAAATATTCCCGTACGATGACTTCGTGGAAAAGTGTTTAGTGTAATTTTCACAATATTATATTGAGATGTCAAAGTACTTTTGATTACTAACATGTCTAGTCATCCTCAATCATCTAGTGGAAATTACACCAAACAAATTTCTTTAAATTATGAAATTCCACCCAAAAGTCAACACTATCAACAATGGAAAAGTCTTATTATATATGAACAATTAAAATCTCAATTAAGGGTATTAGTGGTAATACATAATATAGAAACAAAATAATGTAAAATATAAGTGAACAAGCTCATATATAAGATATAACTAACCGATAAATGGAATGATTAGTCCAACAGTAAAACCGTGATTATTAACCATCGATGCTACGAAGACTTCGTAATGATATTATTTTATGTATTTTACAAATTCTTTTTTTACTTTGGAGTATAAACTAACCGAATTCAATATAGGGATATCTGAAGTGGTAAATTTCAAATGGAAAAAGTTTTAGTTCAAAGTATGGAAAATTATACTTTATTTTAAGTAACGTTTTTAAAAATAAAAGATTTAATTAAAAATTAATATTTTGTTAAATAAATATAAAAAAACTTATAATTCTAAAAAACAGATTCAATGTCTGTTCCAATTTATTTAAAAAACTATTTTTGCAAATTATAAAAAATTTCAAGCAAAGCTTTGAATAATAATATGCATGAAAGAAATGGTGCATTTTTATTGAATATTAGACGATTCGATTTCAATAAAAAAATTACAGTCGGCTTATCATCAGAATTTAGAATTTAACTATTAAATAAATAGTATACAAGTGTTTTTCTTTTAATAAATGTGTAGTTGGTTAGTATTTTTGCGTTTGTGGTGCTTAGTGAAGAAATATATACGTGTACTCTATGAGACCGACTCGTTATTGAGCTCTCACGTACTTCTTCACTTATATTTCTCTCCTTTTCCAACACAAAGTACTTATATCTCTCTGTCCTGCTCCTTTACTTATTTTCTCCTTAAAAAGAACACTGACAAGTCTCCAGCCTCTTACGTTTCAGGGGGGTTCAAGAATAACACTACGCTTTTATTTAAATTAAACTATTCGCGGTTCAAAAAACCTTAACCAAAAAAGTTAATACAATTAATAATTAATTATAAAGCCTATTATTACTTAACTGAAAGTCTAAGTGAACATATATAACAAATTGTTCCTTTTGATTTCAATAAAAACTTGTGTGTATTAAAATAATACATAGAATATCAAAAATAATAAAAAAACATAGCTTGGCTATCGTTTAAGAAACAACAATTTTAAACATTTTATTAATAGGAAATAAAAGTAACTTATTATTATTATTATTAATATAAATCAATATGGTTGCCTTAAACTTTCACATTAGTTCATTCATTTATTATTAAATATTAAACCAAAAAAATATTTTTTAAATGAATAAAAATTGATTTTGCGACAAATAAAATATTCTCAATTATTAAAAGTACACATACGAATATATATTTGCGATATTCCTTAATTAATTGGGTTATTATATGAACAGTTAAACGTAAAGAAGAAGCAATTTTATTTGATAATTAAATACATTTTTTACCTTAATTGTATGAAATACTCCTTTTTCTTCGATTATGATTGTTGTATTGTTTTTATTAGTTGGTCATGTCATAATTTTTTTCTGGATGCTCAAAAATGCATTAGATCATCAGTTATTGTTATTACATTAAATAACCTTTTGGGATAGTCAATATATTGTAAATTAATAAATAAATGTACTTGTATAATACACGTATCTATTAAGTATTAAGAATGAAGGATGGTATTTGATTTTCCGCGAATTTTACAGTTGGGCGTATCTGGCGCGTAACATCGGGAAAAGATATTGCCTTTTCCTTTTTCACCGAGGCATTATTGAGAAATCAAGCATCTCTTTCGTTGGCAATGGAGAAGAGATGTGAAAGAGCAGAAGGGTGTATTTCAGTAGTAAGGGGTCTTTCGTTAACGAGATCATATAGGGGCTTTGGGAGGAAATAGGGGCGGGACCAGATTTATACGGTAGAAGCAAGAGAGCCTCACTAAAGGCTTTACTAGGATCGGGGATGAAAATAAAGTGCGCCTTCATTGAAACTGCGAAACACAAACATTTCCACTACACTATTATAGCAAACCGATATTGTATTATAATAATTAAAAAAATCATTCCATCCTATATGTATATTTCAAATACTCAGTGGTGTTTTTTTATCTTTCCAAATGAATTATTTGTTTGGATTAATCTAAGGTTTAATTATTTAATCTAAAATAAAAAATCATCATTAGTATATGATTTGGATGGACCAATAAAAAAACAATATGTAAGGATTTCAATGTGTAGAAAATATCATTAGTATGATTTAAAAAAAAAAATAATACTGTGAACAAAATTTATAAACCTTTGTCGTTTCAGATCTTGGACATATATAAAACGCAATTTTTTCCATATAAAATAAAGGTTAAATGACAAAAATAATTCTATAATTTAGAATACCTATCATATTTATATCATAAATTCATTGTAGTTTTTTTTAAATATTTCGTAATGCAGTATTTGTTGGATTAAATCCTCATATCTGCAAATGGGTTTTAATTATTTCTCTCCATACTTTTTATTATTTAATATTAGTTATCTCTCGTGTCACATAAAAATGTTATTCTCATGTTAGTTATTGGTAAAATGATTTATATATTCTGTACATTTAAGTCTAATTCATAGGATATTTTATATTATTCAAACCATTCAACAACAAAAAAATCAATTTAAGATCTCATCAAAGGATTTGAATGTGTAGAAAATATTTAAACATCATATGATTTAAAAAAAATATTACTGTGAACAAAATTCATAAACCTTGTTATAATGTATCTTCTTAGATCCTAAACGTAAATGAAAACAAGGTTTTTTTTCAATAAAAAATCAAACTTAGGCTACGTAAGGTTATAACAATAATACGACATGATCTTCACAATGTATTTTTTTTTACATAGTAATAATCAAATTTCTTCTATAACACATGTAGATTGAATTTAAAAATGAAGAACTAATAATATCAAGCAAAATATTACCTATTAAAAAATTGAAGACTTGTGAGACTTTATAATTAAAATAATGACCACACATTGTTGCGGGCTGGGTGAATTTAATACTCATTAATAACTGAAAAAAACAGTATTATTTTGGTAGAATATTCAGAAAACAGAAGCAAGGGTCTCTTCATTGTCATAGTATCTAAGTGGATTAGTTGTATTTCAGGGTGCACAAAGGAGCATTACTATCTTATATTTCCACGTCCCCTTTATATTGCGACCCATTATGCAGATTATATATATATATATATATATATATATATATATATATATATATATATATATATATATATATATATATATATATATATATATATATATATATATATATATATATATATATATATATATATATAAACAGACTTTGTCTAAATATAATTGATTTTTTTAAATAATATTATAAAGCAGCTGCGTTATTAAAGAGGCAATATGTCAGTGGATTGTAACGATTATAAATTATGCCTCGTGGCCGCACGCCTTTTCTGCGAAATTTGAAAAAGCTACCATTCAATAGTTTGTGGGCTTTAAGTGGGCGAGACTTCATTCAAATACTACTAACCTATGAAAATATTCAAGCCCCTTTACCCCAAGTTCAAACGAATGAGATCAATATTTAATAAAAAATACGTATATTCCAATTTTAAAAAGTCTATGTGTTATTTTTTTACCTATATTATTGCAAGCTTTAAGGGGTAATTTTGTAGAAGACCAACAATTTTATTATTTATAAATCCCAATCTCACAAATTTGTTCTTATTTCAGTGAATACACTTTAGTATAAAGGCGCTGTGGGAGGTTTCGCCGAGGCATTCAGCAATAATGTTTATAGTGCAATATGTTGGTTAACAATGACTCTTCGGTCAATATTTGCCATGGAACTTGTGTCATATATTCAACAACAAATGTACTCATACTTTGCACTTCTAAATCATTAATCATAATACAATAAACCTCTATGGGCTAGTACAAATTATATAAAAACCACACATAAAACACACCACGCCTCTTTCTTGATCTCAAAAAGATGAACTCCGACAATCAACTTCACAGAATGATGCAATAGTGAGTTTTATAAAGAGAGCACTTTGTTGTTAATAAATTGTGTGGTGTCGTAAATATTTTTTTTTCATCACAATGGTCGATTTTTCATATCATGTTTGAAAAGTAAAATAAACCTCACATAATAATGCAGTTTTAATGTAAGTATACATATTTTAAAATCACAGAATACACTTTTATACCAAATGTATATATTCTGCCAATTGACTAAATAATCAGGGTTAAGGTTCAGATTTATGAAAATACTACAATATAAATAATATAAAAATGTATATTTTATTAAAATCAAGTATTTTTCATATTCGGAAAGTTATGCATTTTTCGATTTCCTATTTACTTTGTTAAAAAAATTACTATTTATATAAATACTTTTGTTTGTTGAGTTTATTGTAATTATTTATTAATCATTATTTTTGTAAATGCGTTTTATTTTTTTTTTCATACTTTCAGACTCATGTCAAATAAAATTATCATTTTAGTTATGAGTAAAAAGATTTATATATTCTTTACACTTAAGTCTAATTCATAAGATGTTTTGTATTATTCAAATTATCTCAAATTCGTACTTAATAAAAAATTGTAAATATTAAATATGTAGCTATTTATTTAAATAAATATGTGAAATTGCGTGCGAAATTCTTTTGGTGGGATTTGTTGTAATTATGTACCACACATATACATATTAATATCATCAAGATGAATAATCACTCAGTATTAACTTTTTGTGAACTGTGGAATCAGAGTTAGACCATTATTGATAGTTAGGTCCTATTTTTAGAGGATAGTTACAATTTTTTTCAAATTCTAACTATGCACCTACACACATACATAGATTTTTAGCATTTTTTATTAAACACACTAAATTTCACATTCAACCTAATTTTTTTTTCATATTTATACGATAGTTTCCAGAATGTTATTGTAGAATGAATATTGTAGTGAATGGGAAGTCCAGGAGGAAGTGGTCAGTCAATGGATTGTAAGTAATTCAAAATGGCCCACCCACGAATATAATGCTGCCAAGTTTGTCGTACTCATCTTTTTTCTAACAAGCTTATTATTTTTTCCATTACCGAAATCAAATAAAAGACCGAACTGAATTCAAAGCAAATAATCAGGTGGATTAATAATTTAGTTAAAAAACATATCATCCCTGAGTACACTTAAAAAAATTGATCATGCAATGCAAAATGCGAGAAGGGACCATAACATTATCAAGTAACTATATAGCTACGATCTGTATATGGAGCACTTCTTTAATTTTAACAATTTAAGGTATATTCTACGGACTGATAAATCTAAATCTTAAATACTCGATGAACACCCGTTAGAGTCCAGCAATGAAGCCAGACAGCCTGTCGCCTGGAAGACTTCAAAAGGACGTCCTCTAAGTATTCTATTGTTGGATGACTTTCAATGGATCACCAGTTGGGGCTTTGTCGCCAAAATACTACGGCTTAAAAAGCTCATTTCCTTGCTGAGGATTTACGCGAAATTTACTATGGGTGTCATAATTTCGGAATACCTTCACCTTCATCCCTATTGTCGGGGAGGCTGAACTGTGAAACGAGATTGCGGAATTGCCTTTTCAATACAATATATTAAAAAAATATTCAATTGTATACTTAAAACCGTAATTTATTAGCCTTAGGCAGCGTATAATATTTTTTATACAAAGGCATACTCTATATCTTGAGTACTTTTTTAAGTATATGTATATCGTACCTTTAAAACGACAACGTGTTATTTCAATGTAATTTTAATGCGAAAGACAGAGAAGGTGACAAGAAGAATTATGAAAATTTTAAACATGATTTGTTAATATATCTCAGAAATGAATTTTCAAAACATTAACAGTGCTCTCATGTAAAATTACTCTTTTTGAAATAACACTTTGTCGATTTAAAGGTGCGATATATGAAATTAATATAAGTCCACGTCATTCAGAAATAGATGTTTATTAAACTTCTTCATAGATTCCTCTTGATGTAAATTCCAAACTTTTTTTTTTAGATTTTGACGTCAGTTAAAATCAGACGATATATTTAAGTACATACTTATACTAAAAAATGTTATATAAAAGTATATTTGGTCTTCTCAATTGAGTTGCTCCAAAATACATAATTTAAAATAAACAGATATTAAATTCATATTCATGATTATTTTCAATGTATTAAATTAAAGGCATAACAGAAATGTTGTAGGGAGAGAATAAAAACCCAAAAAACATCTCATTGCACCATAGAAATTACATTAAATAAAAAATATATTCAGAGTTTAGTGGAATTAATTATGAATAGTATTTTTTATCACTTTTGTATAATTGATTATATTTTTTATCCATCATTGACAACATCCTCTTGAATGAATAGCTCAGTCCACTCGAGCATAGTAAAGTTACACATTCGAATATGGTCGGGGTGTGAATGAAAGCCAACTGTGAATGGGGGATGGTATCTTAGGCATTCCATAGTCCAGCCATCCCTTATTATACAATGCCGATAGATTCTCAGCGGGGGGTGGTAAAGTCGGCGTGATTGTGTCCAAGATTTCACACACAGTACTAAAACATTAAATAGACTAAAATGTTTTATTTGCAATATAACATGATTTTTTAAGATGCGTATACTATAAATATCAAGATGGCGGACCAAGCAGACGAGTCTGAGTGAGACAATTAGTGTTGCCTGTGTCAAACTCATCGGCTTGGTGGGCCATAATGATATTTATCATTCACTTGTCCGGCCTTCTAACATCGGAGTTATTAATTATAAATTCTGTGATACCAAATTATATATCACCTTATTTTCAAAAAATAGTTAAATATACTCGTATAGTTAAATAAACCTATTTTCAAAAAATAGATACAACTGTATTCAGAAAAACAATTACAATTTCTGATATAAATTCCATCGACAAGTCAATCATAATGTATAAATTAATATTGTAATACTAATCTACACTTTGGGAATGAAAAGCTAGTATAATCATTTTTAAAGCACGCTTTATCAAATTTATGTGTGTTTTTATTTATTTTGTAGAATTTTCCTGGGTTGATTGACACAAATAAGGAGGCGAAATTGGAAGTCCAGTGGTCGCCCCAGGGAGTTGTGGGATTAAAAAAGTTTTTTGTCCCTACAAAAGTTTGCCAAAGACACCTGTCCTAAACAGAAGCCAACTTACTATTAGTAAATGAAAATGACTATTATTTAATTCAATAATATTACAAAGTGATTGGACTCATCAAAAAGTATTCAATAAATACCACCCGCAACTACTCTCGAGAACAAATCAAATTAACATTTGGAGACGCAGAAGGCTTTTGATACATTTTTCGAAGAACCACAAATAAACCAACACGTATCAACGGTAATTCATCAACAAGTTTCAACAAATACAGGCCTTAAAAATATTATATTTAATTTCTAAAAAATCATATAGTCTTTTTATGGACTGTGGTAGATTACTCTCTGTTTCTTATGTTTATAGAGCAAATAGTATAAAATTATAGTTTTGCCATGTGGCTTTGGAAATATAGCTCTCTTATTTTTGTCTAATATCTTAGCATGTGTAAATTTTGATATTTGATCTTAACATTATGTTATTATGTAGTTGTCCTATACAAAAAATAGTGATCCGTTCATGCACTATTTTAACAGTTACCGTAAGATTTAATTTCTTATCGATTATTTAATTTTATTTAAAATATATTCATATAGTAGCCAGATAGTTATTTGTTAGTTCGTAATTTAAAATAGTATAAAATGTGAATTATGAAACACATTTAATAGCCGGCTTATTTCCATGATCATCAGGATAAAAAGCTTATCGCCACATAGTTCACTCCACAATCTAATCAATTTCAATTTTTATTTTCATAGTTTGAAAACTCCTGCATATTCGGTGAGTATCATTAATCTAAGGTGATTTGAATAATATGTGTGAGGTGAGGATGTGAAAAGTCAGTGGCAGATGAGCACAAAAGACCATGTTGGACTGTTGATTTCAGAGTGGCCACCATCCAACAAAATACAATCATTAACAGTTTAACCACCCAGAAAGATGACCAACTTTTAAAATATCTATGTACCTATTCAATACCCAATAATACTTAAAAATACATCGTATATGTACGAGTGTAAATAGACATATATGTATGTACGTATAGGAAATATATAATGTATCAATCGCAATTATGAGTCATTTTTATTGGGTTTTTATGAATTAAATTTAAAATATTTATTTGAATTTAAACAATATTAACCACGTGTAAACAAAAAATAGACAGATTTCTTTACCTGGATTTTTTAAAATATTATTCGGTTAAATGATGATTGGAATTATTCGTAAAGATATACCTTAAAAACATGTCGTTTGAATGATAATATTCTATCAATGCTTTCCTAACAATTTATCTCCATAATAAACTATTTATTAGTTTTTAATCCAGATATTTTATCAATTAAAATTTCAGCTGGATAGTACGCGCAATAGTAACTCTTTTGATTACAGCGAATTATTAAAAAAAAAATTGTTTAGAGCATTTAATTCAATTGTTTAGTCAAAATTTACATTGAATTTCCCTTGTTCTAAGTAAAAACTAACTAATCTTTTCATATATAACTGTGTTTGAAACAAAAAAGTTCAACCGAAAATAATTTATTTTTGGCTATGGAATTGTTACATATTCTGTTTTTAATAATTAGTGCAGAGGTGATTTTTTTATTGTTTAAATATATTAATGATGTAGCCAGATGGATACTTCTTCTTATAAGTTTCTTATAATTCTTAGTACTCATTTTATTGAAAAGGCTCTTTTTTGCCCTGAAAGTTTTCGTTCTATACCTGTGTTTTCTTGTTTATTATCAATATAACCCAATGATAGTATTATATAATTCAATCCCCAATTTTTAGACCCCGATTACATTATATCCACTTACGTATTATTAATAATAGCTATTTAGTCGATTATTTTTATGATTGATAATATTTAAAATATGCTTTGTATAGATGCAACGAAACAGGTGTCTACGACTCATTAAGCTTTCCATTCTAAAATGTTCATTGTACATTATATTGTTAGGTATTCTAAGCACCGGGCCAAATGCATAATTTAAAAGATTTGAATTGGATGGACGACAGGCAGATGGATATTATAGAGCTTTTGATATGCTGAGAATTTTCTTTATGATTGATCGACCCAGTTCATAAATCGGTTGGTGTTATTTAATGGCTAGACTGATATCAATCAACTTTCAGAACTAAATAAATATCATTTAATATATACAAATAATTAGAACAATGGTGGTATATTTTTAACTGTAATTTCAACAAAATTTTATATAATTTGAGGTGATTTCAGACACTTGTGAAGTTTGCCAGGGCTAACAATAACAGCAGATTTGAACAATCTGGCAACAAAAGTGCGCCGACGAAACGTTTCAGATTTATCGACCTGTTTCGAGGATATTTGGCAACCAAATCGTATAAATTGCAACATGAGCATAAGCCAAAATATACTCGTATATTTCCTACTACAACAGATTCGCAAGAGTAACTACAAAAATAATCTAATAAAAATATCGTGTATTTATGAATGATCGCAAACGATGGCCAAAACAAACATTTAATTTGCATAGTTGAAATGTCTTAATTGAAAATGCTGCCTACGTAAAATATTGTTTTTCACGATTTTCATTACGTTTTAATGTTTTTCTAAGATTTTTTTATGGTGAAATTCTGGCATTCGTTCAAGATTTCTTATACTCGTTTTCAAATAAATCACACATATTATTCGCATGTTCCGTTTTAGAAAATTCGAATTAGGTTATGAGGTTATCTTGTCTTAAAATATTATATAACACAATATCGTCGCGTCGGTTAAAAAGAAAAGTGACATTTCTCAAAATTTTTATAAAATGAAATTGTTCGGACAAACGACGTAAAATCAACCATAATTTGATGTGAAAAAATGACACATTATAAAGTATTTTGAAAACATATTTTTTTATGAAGAAACAAAGTTCTTCATAAAAAACAAGTGTTATTGACATTTACTTCTCCTCAAAAAATACATACAAATTGATGTATCACACTTATGCATATGCAAATATCAAAGGCTTGAAGAAAATTCGTTTTTAAATTTATAAGAAACTTTAAGCGCCTCTACTGTAAAATATGATAATTTTGAGAAGTGTCACTTTTCTTTTCAACCGACGATTTGTGTATTAATGTTATATATTTTATCAATTTTTAACATTCGTTTTTGATAATCAGCGGAAGTTAGAATCAGAATCGATAAAAAATACAATAACTGATTAATATCAAAAATTTGTCATGTATAAATTAAATAATTATATAAAAAATATTTAATAACATCGATCCAAAATAAAATAATAGTATTTTAATGCTGCAATTTTACTAAGATTTACAAAAGTATTCTGGCAGCTATCTATATTTATATGTTTATACTTGGTGTGGTAAAAATACATTCTATCCTCTAAAATTGTTAGGTAGTTCTTGATTTGAAGATTTTTAGAAAAATGTAGCGAATAGCAACGTTAGTATTTGATAATCGGTTGAAGTTAGATTCAGAATCGATAAAAATTACAATAACTGATTAATATAAAAAAATTGTCATGTACAAATTAAATAATAATATAAAAATATGTAATATCATCGATTTAAAATAAAATGATAGTATTTTAATGCAGGTTTCTGTATTTTTACTCAGATTACAGAAGTATTCTGGGAGCTATCTACATATATTTATATGTTTATACTTGGTGTAGTTAAAATAAATTCTATCCTCTAAAATTGTAGCAAATCAATCAATAGAAATCAAATTTAACCAATAGCTGGAATTCCCTATAATTAAATTAATTCGTTATTATCTGCAGTGCGAAAACGTCACAAAACATATAATTTAAGTAATGAATATTCAATCAAATAGTATTAGAATGAGGGATTTCTTCTTGATGTGTTATTATAAAATAGGCATGGGTTGAGTTGGGGATGAGTTTTATAAAATGTATTGTCCAACAATCTTTCTATGTGAAGAGTGTACTTATGGCACGCGTCTTGGTGGTCAAGATTCCGTCTATTATAATAATCATGGTGGTATTTAAAGTGCCCTATTTGTATTGATAGTTCCGGCAATCTGCTTCCTGTTTATTCAATAATCGAATTAATCAATGGTCAAATCTATTGACCAGAATTAAATGGTTTCCCTTTGCACTGCGGGTGGTTCACACAAATGTTGTGACATGCCACTATAATATAACCTACATTCATCACCATTTTAGTGCATCCTTCGTATCTATAGGAATATTATTTTAAATAAAGTAATTAATGATTTTTTCAAAAAAAAAAAATAATCTTATTAAACACGGTTTAATTTCTGATTTTAGATCCATCCATTTGTTGTATTTATATAGAATAACAATGATGAAATCAATAGTGTCATAGATGCAACTGAACATCGACATTACTGATGAAATTAACAGCTAAAATAAACATTTCGTATCCAATCTTGAAAATATAGATAGGTAATTAAAATAAGGATAATGTTGATAGAACGCCACATTATTATTTATGAAATACGAGTATAAAAATATATATTAGTTATAAAGTATTTATTTTAGGGTTTTTTAGACACAACAAAGTGTTAATTGTCTGTCGGTGATCCTAACTATTACACAGGTCACCGACTTAATAATCAGGATTTCCCTCACAATACAGGAAATCAGAGTAAACCTGGATCAAGACGATCGATCGGGATTTTATTTATATTATCTCCCAATCGTAATAACCGTTCAAATCAATTTAAAAATTCTTGACTTGAGTGGGATTTGAACCCATGCTCAAATTACTAAAAAATATTCTAAGGATTGGTGTTCTCGAAAAAAATCTCCCTTTGAAATGTCTTATTGTATATTTGATGATAATTAAGTAGTAATTATTGTATTATTAAAATTAATTCAATTATATAGGTACATAGTATAATACGAATTAATTTTATGAATAATAGTAACTCTTATGTACTAATGTTAATGTAAAGTTATGTACTAATGTTTACATTTATTAAGGTAAATTATAAAAGTGTCGTTTTATGATGAAAAAAAGCTTATTGGGGTATTATTTGACATAATTTTATAATTTGTATGATAAGCACTGATACTAAAATATCAGTTACAGTATGAAATTTCCCACTCTCTAAAAGCAAATATATACATTATATCATTGAGAGATTTAAACGATATGAATTCTAAATTTACTGTTTTATTATTTGGTAAAATATGTTACCCTATACCTACCCGTTATACATTAAACAAATGTCCCAAAAAAAGATTGACAGTAAAACTGTTTACGTAACAAATTGTGTATTTTATATTATGTATACTCAAATCCCAAATACGTGTAATGTCGTTTCCAAAATGTTTACTTAAGGACTCCTACCGTACAGAGTTTTTATTATGATTTTTTATTGCAATACTATAAAAGATGGTGAATCAATCCGGGAAACTGATAAAAAGTGATGGGTGTTGAGGGTGGATCGAGGGAGGGTGGTCGAGAACAGTACAGAATAGGGGTAGGAAGTATTAGGGACGTTGCTTTCCGTTTCCGACCGATAAATTCGTGACCAATCAAAAAAGTCCACAAAGACGTCGCGACGCCCTTACAAATACTCACAGGGATGTCAATTACTTAAAACTTTAATTTTTAATGAATGAATAAATATGTAGGTATAGATACGTAATTAATTAATTAATGAGGCAACTTATCAGACAATGGTACCCTGACATAAAAACGCCCTGACCTACGAATGTTTTGAGATACGACGAATAATATTCGAGAATTTCTACCTCGACATATGACAAAAATTTGAGATACAAATTTTTATGTGCAAAAATTGTATAGATTCTTGATTATATGATTCAAAGCTTCGAACTAATAATATACATGATGAGATGGACCAACTTCTTTTTTAATAAATTAGATTTATAGTGACTTGCACTATAAATCTAATTTATTTCTTATATTCTTCTTTTGGTTTAGTACAATAAATATTTGTCATTTATAAATACACTAGTGTAATTTTAATTGAAATTTTCAATTTTTTAATGTTTTTTATGTTCTGCTTGGTTTTTAAATAGGACTATATTATATATCTATATTTCTACATATAGAGGCTCTGTATAATTATTAAATATCTCTAATATTATTTAGAAATTAATTTAATATTATTATCCCGTTTCGGGGTTTTAGATATGTATTAATTGTAGTAAAATAATTATATGAAATATTCAGGTAACCATCAGGTAACACTGATGGTTGAAGGACCCGCACATACATACACACACCCTAGACAATTATATATATTATTTTTTTATTCAAAAACACGTGTTACGTTAAGAAAACAATTTTTTGGTATGATCCTTTGAGGGGCTGGAAAGGATTAATGGCAGTCTGTATGGAATTATATGGGAAAAATTGCTTACATATACGATTGTTTTGACATTCGACGATGATCCCGGAACGAATTAAATTCGTATCATGAGGTACCACTGTTTATATAAGTTCATATTAAAATATAGCGAGTTCCTATAGTTTTTCATCCATTAGCATAATATTAAAAATATATATTAATGATTTTTTTTAATTTGTGTGTCCCTCGAATTGGAGGCGAGTACGTATCTACTCGAGGTCCTTTGTAAGGTTGAATTATGAACGTATGAGTAAAAAAGTTCCAACCCCGGAGAAGACTCTCTATTGTCAAGATGGAGTTATCAAGGGGACGACTTTGTAGTCCGGTCCATGTTGTTTTTTTATATAATATTATATGGCATTGTAGTATATTTTTAGAACTAACGGAAGTTCCTCGGATATCCTCTAACTATGGCATTAGTACAACTTCTATAAAACACGCCCCTTCTCTCACAATAATCTGCTCTAATACACAAATTTAAATATTATTTGTGTTCGTTTTGAAGAAATTTTAAAAATAAATATATTATTAGAAGTCATATTCAAATAAGGACTTTTTTACATTTTAAGTATGAGACTCCACTTAATATCTGACAATTTTCACCAAATCCATTAAATATATATTTCACACAAAAATAGCTAATAAAAAAAAAGATTATACTGATTAAAGTTTGTTTCATAATAATTTCGTTTACCTATCCTCTATTTAACATTGTGTATCCTCCGCGTATTCAATATATTAATAAGTTAAAATTATAATAAAATCAAATAGTAATAGGAAGGAATTATGATCAAGCATCAATTCTATTAGACTGGAGTATCTTTTCAGTTTTTTTTAATATTCTGCTTGGTTTTTATTAATAGGAAGGCCATATTTTAAGCTTTGGTTGAATTTTTGCTTTTATAAATCAGAATAATTTCATGATTTCCAACATGAATTATAAAATAAAATACTATGCATTATCAAATTAAATATCTCTAAGAATATTTTTTAATTTATTTAATATGTTCTGCTTTGTTTTCAATAGGAAGGTTTATTTTGAGTTTGGAGGTGACTCTGAAATTAAATATTTTAAAGTTATAAAAAAATAGAGATAGTGGATGGTATGAATAAGTAAGTTATTCTTTCTTAGTTTGGTATGAATAATTTGACGTATGTAGTTCTCCAAAATGATAATGAGAAAATTCACCCAGTTTCATAGGAATTAAAAAATTTCAAACAAGACAAAAAAGTTTACGAAGTATAACGAAGGACGGGATAACTAAGTATTTAATTATTTTATTAAAATCACACACTGTCCAGTAAACTGTTATTTATATTATTATCTAGTTGTAGGGTAAAATCACAAAAAATTTTCGTTGATGGCAGCTGTATATATCTAATGATTTTTACTTATATAAATAATTTCAAATTGATGATTTTTTCTGAAGCATAGCTAGTAATAATGACGGAATATTATCCCTTGGGCAAATGAATGAATGGAAGAAGCTTATCTGTTTCATTCGAGCCGAATGAACCACCGCTGACCGTAACATGGATAAATCATAATCAAGTGTTCACCCTTATTTGTATGTGACATAAGGGCTATTTTAGCTTATCCACAGGTTATAAAATGCGTCGTCATGGGGACACCATGTCCTACATATCGCACCCATTATGTCTATGATGAATGTCTATATGACGAGAATATGTCCACTCCTCTTAGGGATGATCAAATATGATAACACAAATTCAATATAATGTTAACCTAATGGGGTAACATTCATTAGAAAATAATCAAGATTTATTAATAATTAAGAATAGAACAATATACTTATAATATCAAAGTTCCACTTCAGTGGCTCATTAATATTGGGTGAAAGAAATATGTATTAAATCAGATTTACTGTGAAATTATTTACTAAATTAGTCCACTCTGTATAATAATTATTTGATCCATACATTAATTGCCGTTAAATTTGGTTGCAATTTGTTTTTAAGGGACATTAGTTTAATTAAAGTATTATTTTATAAATTTTACTGTATGCGGCTTTTTGAATAGTTTTTTATTTCTCGGTAAAAATAACTCTCCGTACTTATTAATTTTATTTACTTAATTAAGTACAGATCTGAAATCCGGGTTAGACTTACTCAGAATTTAATTCAAATTAATTGGCACTCGAATAATAATAAAAAAAATAGTTCGTTCGGGTATTGATAATTAAATAATATTAATTAAATCCCAATCGATCGTTTCGTTCCAGGCTTACTCTGATTTTTTGGATTGTAGGGTGAATACTGATGTGATTATCAATTAAGTCATGCAGAACCAGCTTGTCAGTGACCTGTGTAAACTGTAATAGTTAAATGAATTACTGATAGAAATCTATCCTCACCTAATAAAATCTTCGATGATTTCATAAGTTATACATACAATTGGATAATAATACATGATTGTAGGTTATATTTGGCCGATAGAAGATAGAAATACTCGAATATTTGAAGATGTTCCGATCCGGAAGAAGGTGAATAATTGACACATTGTGTATAAGATTCGCGTCACAAATTCAATTTGTAAATATTGAATAGAATTATTGTAATCTGCTTAGTGGACAAGATGACCGACCACACCTGAGTCTTGTACATGTTCTACAATACACCGCCTTAATCTCACCCTGAAGCCGTTTATCCCTTTAAATAAACATTAAACGTTTTCTTTGTGATGAGCGAACTATAATATTGCTGCTTCTCGGATGAACACTCCTGAAGGCTTCCCTGGTCACGGGTGTTGATCCCGACCAATGGATTTCTCAACCAACTCATTGATGGATGCTTTCACTATCATAAGGGCTGAACAAACTACACTTCTAATATATTCATTTTAATTTAAAAAAAAATCCGTATTAAGTCACAAAGTGATTATTTTATTTTTTTATTATTATTATTAAGAGAAAACAGTCGTCTGGAATAACAGAGAATCTACATGTCTGATGGAGTTTTTTTGAGAGGGTTTTTTTAGACACAACAACGTGTTAATTGTCTGTCGGTGATCTTAACTATTACTAGTTACACAGGTTAGTACAATACAGGAAATCCGAGTAAACCTGGAACGATCGATAGGGATTTTATTAATATTATTCCCGATCTCCCAGTCGTCATAACCGATCAAATCAATTAAAAAAATCTTGACTTGAGCGAGATTTGAACCCACAGTATTTGTAGCCACGCTTCTAATCCCCTGAGCTATTACGCTGGTAAATTATTAAATTATGTTTCTGTATATAAATAAACACTGCATGTAATTAAAATTATCATATTTATCACCCATATAATATTCCATTAATATGTATAGTCAACTTCAGTTTGCCGAAGATGTATAAAACCCGCAAATGTCTATGATTGATCGAAATTAATCAACCTCTTAAAAATCATAAATGAATACCCAATAATATCAAGTATGAACAATTAGATGCTTTCGCGGTAATTGCAACTGAAATAAGCTTTACAGACATAAGAAACCGAATTAAATAAATTCATATAAAATTGAGACGTTTAGAATATAAAAAAACTCCTATGTATACCTAGTTGTTTAAAAAAATCCAGTTTCAAAAAACATAGGACAATTAAATTAATTTATGATGATCATCAATCAATTAAGAAAGGATTAAGCGGATTCTGAATGTCTCAATTATCTTGTTTCTTTTTGTATGCTTTATGTTTACTATGCTAAAATTTTCAATTATTGAAAAATTCAATCTGGGATGAGTCAATTTAAACTTTTGATGAAACCAACATATTATTCACAATAATTTATGTAAAAACAATTTAATTTTAATCTCCTCCAAAATGACGCGGCTCAATAAAGCACTATGGAAAATCTTCCTTTTCGCGTTTGATTGGATTAAAGAAAATATCGAAACAAAGAATAGGAAAGTGTATGTGTTGTTTTGAGCACTTAACTTGTACTTCTAAGTGATTATATATTAAAATTGATTTTTTTCTATGATGTCTCTATATGTGGTTATAAGTAATTGTTATTATAAATGATAACTAGGACAGTCAACCCTAAAGTAGCCCTTGTAGATGTGACGCGAGCTTAGGACATGGAAACCAGTCGACTAGAAATATCTAACAAATACATCACCATACAAACATGCTCCCATTTTGGCCACTATTTTTTCGATGAAACACAAAGAAACTGCCGCACTGTGAATAATGATCCATTCTGTATTATCGAAGCGTTACCGCAACACAAATATCACTATTACAACAAAAGAACCGATCAAGAATATCGCTCTAAATACAAATATAGGCGATATTGGATCACATCCACGAAATTCTTATTTTGTGTTCAATACATTGTTGTTAAGCCGAAAAGGGCTTCGAAAATAACTAAATCTTCATTATAAGTTATCAGTTTAATTATTAATTTTAAGCCGATATAAATGTCATATTATCATATGCATCAAATTAACTACAAAATTATTTAATCAGGGTGTTTACTAACTGAATAAGTGTAGTCTAATTAGGTCTTTAGATTCATGGGTTTCAATTTATCCACGAATTCCATCGAATTATTTTAAAATCATCAATGTATCTTAAATAAAAAGTAGAGTTTGTAATGTGGTAACATTTATAATATATAACTTAACACTTACCAGAAAAATCACAGTATATGTATATAAAAATAATATACACATTTGAGTAGACAGTGATTAGAAGACTTCCACAATATTGTTTGTTAAAAAAGAGACAATAATTTTATTACATATTATATTTGGTAAATTCTTTAATTTACTCCAATTTAAAGTGAAAAAGAACTAGAATATAATTAAAATATCAAATATTTTTTACTATTTAAACTATTACACGGTTTGCATGTCCAGGAAGCACCGGTTACTTTATTATATATAGAATTAAAGCGTTTTATTTATATTAGCGAAATAAAATATGGTAATTCATAATGGAAAATCCAGAGTGAAATTCACGATACCTTTAAAATATTCTCTTTATTATTAGAAAATATGATTTGAGTAAAATATTGTAGATAGTCTAATAAAAAATGCAATCGTCATTTTTTCTTAATTTTTGTCGGAAGAAAGCCATTTTGATATAAGATTTTATGCAGAGATTTAATTGAAATCTAATATAGATTAATAGACATAAGGTCAACTTTTAAAATTAAGTTTTTTAGTTGATTTATTTTTTGTGCACTTTTTTATTGAATAAAATAATCTACAGTCTACAGAACTAAATTTAACGACGACATTATGAATTAAGGATAGTCTTTTAAAGCCATTGATATAATTATGATTGTGTGTATAGTTGAATCAGAGCAATTTCCGATGGTGTTTCACCCCATTTAGTAGTTGTATGGGGTGACGTAACATGTCATCCCTGTCACCAAACGGATATGACAGAGATGTCTCCGGTGCCACTTTCTTTTCCACTTCCTAAAATATCATGTAACCTTAATATCTAAATCACATAGTGTATCTCCTACACTTTCAGTTGATGGCCGATGCTATCTAAAAATGTATACTTTCAACGGAAAGCTTCATAAGTACGTCACGAATGCGCGCTTCAATATTTCATCGATCCATTAACAATAAGTAATTATTATATATTACAATTTCTTTATTATGCATCTTAAGTTTTTACATTGATTGATAGAACAGTAAATCTTTGGAAATAGACTTAGGTGTACAGAGTGTTTACATCTTTTTACCTATAACTAACATGAGAATGTTTTATTTAAATTTAACATCTTGATCTAGGTTTAATCGGATTTTCTTGATTGTAAGGTGATTATTAAGACGGTCAGAGCCGCTCTGCCGGAGACCTGTATAACTAGTAATAGTTAAGATCATCGACAGATAATTTTAAATATCACATTGTTATGTCCAATAAACCAAAATTTGTAAAAACCTTCCCAAAAAGCTCCTCGTGGCGTATATATTATATTACAATTTCTTTATTAACTAACATGAGAATGTTTTATTTAAATTTGACATGAATAATACTATAAATATATAGAAAGAATAGGATAAAAATAAAAACCCATTTACAAATTTGAAGATTAATAAATAATAACAACGATAAAAGCAATATTAACAAAACAGTTACAAAATGTAATGCTTAAAGACTAAATAACAATTTGTTTGGGTAAAACCAAATTTGAGTTGAGTGGATTATTAGAAATTATATTTTATTTTTAAAAATAATATCAGTTTTGGAAGTCCATTGGTGAAATTAACTTACGTTTCCTCGAGACATATTTGGTTTTATTTACATGTCTTATGATTGGGTTAGTCGGGAAGTTAGTCATATTTGCTTTGATCATTTTTAACTTAATGTCCTCGTGGACTTCTTTAAGAAATGTGCCAGGTTCAAGATCTAAGGCCATCTTAAGACACTTGTTTTGGTCAATTTGAATTTTATTGATGTGAATTTGTGGCGCAGTAGACCAAGCTGGGCGAACAATAAGTAATGTCAACAATTCGAAAGCTTTTACCCCACTTTCTTTTATATCATAAATCAATATAAATTATCTCATTGGGTGATTATTGAAGTATACATTTTTAATATGATAAAGGTGTGGTATTAAAGGTTTATGTGCAATATGAAGCAGGCAGGTGAACAATAGACGAATGGTGAGGGTGGTTAGGTTCAGAAGATAGGGGGTGCACTTTGGCTAGGGATGGGAAAGTCCCTACACAATATTAATATCGGCCTTCCGCTTCCGGCCACCGCCATATTGCTTTTAATAAAGCCTTATGAAAAGCCACCATGACGAGAGAAAGCTCCGGCTTAAGTGTTATATCGCTCCCAGGAATGAAAACCTCAAATATTATCATTATAACACTCTGTACATATATATTTACATCATAATATTATACCCAGATATCCCATATATCTACATGTGTGATATATATCCCATATAAGCCGCCTTGTGGCCCAGTGGTTAGTGTAACGGATTCGTGAGTGAAGACTCCCGGGTTCGATTCACGGCACCGGAGTCACTTGGTAGATCTAGCTTAGCAAACTAGATCTTAAGTACTCATTGCTGTGTGGTGGCCTGGGAAACCATCTCTACTATATTCTCCAGTTAAGGCCAAGGTGGCCTGGCCAACCCCTTATAAAGGGACTCCCGTCAATAGGGAAGGCGTCACGATATTTATTTATTTATTTATAAGCAGATATGACATATGTAACTTTATATATATAAACTAGAGTAATTTTTAATTTGTTCTGATTGCTTTTTCAATAGGACGGTTATATTTAATTTTCTGAATTCATTTTTGCTTCAAAGCGTTTTTTTTATCGATTAGAAGGATTAACTATAAAAATGTGGAATTATTATGCATTATCAAATTAAATTTAAAAAAGCGAGTCTCCCGATTAATAATGTTTTTTGAGAATTGTCATTAATTATGCATTATCAGATATCTCTTATATATTTTGAAATTAATTTAATATTATTATCATTAAAATACCCGTTTCAAGATTTTAGATATGAGTTAATTGTAATAAAATATTATTCTTCCATCTGGTAACACTGATGGTTGAATGATAGATCCGAACAGACATACAGACATATAACATACACACACCTTAGACAATTATATATATTATTTTTTAAACATTTAATTAATTGTTTATAACATCAGCATAATAGCTTAGGGGATAAGACGCGTGACTACAAATACATATATAGGTACTGTGGTCATGGGTTCAAATTTAATTGATTTGATCGGTTATTGCGACTGGGAGATCGGGAATAATATTAAAATCCTGATCGATCGTCTTGATACAGGGTTACTCAGATTTCCTAGATTTAAAGGTGAATACTGAGTTAATTGTTAAGTCAGTAACCTGTGTAACTAGTAATAGTTGATATCACCATAAAATAATTAACTTAATTAAATTAATTATGTCTAAAAACCAAATTTTTTTAAAACCTTCTCAAAAAGCCCCCCGAGGCATATATAAAATAAGATAAAAAGTAGTCTACATTTTCCTTGATTCGGCAAGTGTTTTATTAAAATAAATAAAATGTTTTAAACACCGACCATCGTATTCGCGTTATTCTTTCACATCAAAATCTTTAAATCAAATAACACGCTTTTGTATCTAAAAACCCTCTCAAAAACGCTCCATTAGAGATTTAGATTACTGAGATTCTAGAGAATTGAATTGAAAAAAAAAATCCCGAATTGTATCAATATCTATGATATCGTTTAGATTAAATTTATTTAGTTTATTTTATTACGCTTTATTAATAAAGCTTTCATAACTTCATTTTATTAACTAGGTACATTTTATGTGTTCTTTGATCACATTTTTTTATAAATATATTTTACACTCAAAAATTATCCTATATATAATCCTATTATATATTGTCCGCGGGATTTAAATTATGAATTAACTGGTCCGTGAGGTCATAAAGTTTGGCGACCCCTGGTTTAATCCACAGTGAATCTATAAAAAAATGCGAATGTCAAAATTGTATATACTATCTCTAAAACAATATCCACAAAAACGGACTCACTAGTCTCTATTTAATTAGTTATTATTTTATTTGTATATGTATTATTTTATTGTAATAAAAAGTAATGAGTGAGAATATTTTAAGAGAAATTGTTATAATGTATAAAAAATTTACACAGTAAAGCGACGGCCATTTTAAATTCGGACGAATTAGGAAAAAGAACGGAACTTATTATTAGAAGAAATGTGAAAAATAGGCTGCCTAAAATGTGTAATTTGTACTTATGTACATATATTTTTTTAATACTGTTTATCCGGGCTTATTTAGAAAAGTAACGCAAAATCACCAATCAGTGCGGCTTTAGCTTAGTAATCACTAAATTAATTCATTTTACTTGAAATAAAAACCCGAAACAAATGCCAACAGGTTCCATATAACAAAAATTCTTTATATATTTTTTAATTTTAAGTTATATTTTGCACCGCTTATAGTAGAATATGCAATAATGAGAGTGTTTTTAACGTCAACCAATGCATGGAAAACAAATTGATAACCTTATTTATAAAATAATAATATAGGTGGTCTAGATACAGATTTTTTATAGATATTGTTTTGTTCAGATAGTATGAAAAACTGTATTTTAGATAAGATAACATCAAAAGCCATTTAATAATATTGGTTGCGCTATAAAACTACCGATGGTATTTAGATGACATTGACTATTATCTATTGAGTTGAAAAATATCTGTATATTGAAACACAATTTTATTTCATAGTTTATAATTTTATTATGCCACTTTAATAGTATCCATTATAATAATATTTATCGGTATAATACAACAATTTTAATATAATATACATAATTTTTATATCCACATTCATCCATTCCATCGTCAATAAATAGCATTTATACTCGTCGCGCACTAAAATTCTAAATATAAAGGAACTAGGTTTGTTTTAGATAAATTTTAACTAACGATATATTTCGATTATTTTAAATGCGATATAATATCGCCCTAAGTTAGTATTTTGAAATTTATATTTATGTATTTACAACAATCTGTACATAATAATTTCAACACGTGTTACATTCGTGTAAGTTTCTAATCGATCCTTTACTCTTTATTATCGATTTGAAGATAATATTATTTTCTTATTTACAATATGAGTTTGTATGACACACATAGCATTAAATAAATAATCTATTCTTCTATTTACAACTCTTTTAATAATAATGTATCTAGTTGAATTCACGGTGCTTCTTTGGTAATAACGATTCATTGGGTGTGTTTAATTCACCACCAGCATCTAGGTTGGGGTGGAAGATGGGCTGATTGATAGGGTGGCATCAGCATCGGTGGAAGGTCTCCAGGACCCTTGGCACCAGCACATGGTCTTCCATCCCTGACAAGTACTGGGACAGCTACTCTCCTAGGGGATGCTAATGAATTTTGCTCTTGCATGCCCTTTTCTTGGTGAGCTCTCTTCGTCTTGTATCTGTGATTTTGGAACCATATCTTGACCTGCGTAGGAGTCAATCTTATCAAGCTGGCCAGGTGTTCTCGTTCAGGTGCCGACAGATATCTTTGCTGTCTAAATCGTCTCTCCAATTCATAAGTCTGCGCTTTTGAAAAGAGAACCCTCCTCTTTCTCTTCTTATGTGGTTGAAGTTGGCCAGATAATGACGATTCATCCTCATCATCATCAGGGTCCTCGTCGTGCTGCTCATCTGATCTTCTTGGCGCTCCCACTGAAGAAGAAAGGGGTGGTTCAGATGCTGCCGGTGATGTACTGTCTGGACTGGCTTGTTGACCTATCAAAGCTATAAAATAAAAATAAATTAATTATTATTTTATAAAAAAAAATAGTATTTGGAATGGAAATGCGCTTACGCCGCGCTGCGAATGCAAAAAGAGATGTAGAATTATTTTTTTCCATCAATAACTACTTGTAGTATGACAAATTCAATAACCAACCTAGCTACAGTATATATTTTACTTTAAATAAAATAAGCAATTAACAATCAAATATTGCTACAAGTGGGATTTTTTTATTTTTTCCCATAAATTATGTTATGACTTAACTATTTTAATTACCAATTGATTGTATATATTTAATAAAGAAATAATTGTATAATAAATAAAATCGAATAATGCGGTAAATGTATAAAATTGCGCGTCCAGTATTAACATAATATAAAACATGATTTTGTATTTTTTTTTCTTTTAAATATCCTTAAAAAATTATAAACCCATTTTATTTTTAGTTAAAAAAATTGCGCGAATAAAACACGAGTTGCCGTCGGCAAAAATCATTTTGTTAATACATTTTTTAATTGAGTTTTATTAAATTATGTCCTAATTGATTGGTCCTGCATTTTCCCAATGATTTTAATTATATTTTGATTCAATCAAAATAAATTCTAAAGCTTTTTGATATTGATGGCATTTTTCAAAAAATATTATTTATTAGTCTTAGTTTTATGTAAAAAAAAATAATAAAAAGGAGTTTATAATTAAAAAATACTTGTAATGGTTTGTTTTAATGAAAGAATGTATATAATAATATATCAATAAGGCAAAATAAAAATTTATCGAATAAAAATTGTATACATTATACATGAATAATGCGTAATCAGTGTTTTATAATAAGTGTGTTTTTCAACAACTTCCGATTTTTGTTCAACTTGACTTTTATCATATTATTATGTGCATTGTTATCATAGTTGATCATTAGCAATTGAGATTGCACTCAAGATGATATGTTTTTTGAGTTTTAAATTACCCGAATACGATTATCGTTTGATATATTGGCGATATTAAATTCGACAAGAGATTTATACGTTTTACTACTACTAAAAAAATAGACTTCGTAGCGTTTCCAAGGAACGGTGAATTGATAAGGTAAATGAAACATTTTATCTGCTCGTTTCAATACAGATATCAATGTGGCTTCGATATCGAAATTGATAATAACGCTAGTTTGAAATGTGAGATATGAAAATCATTATCGCATTGCGAGAAAAGTTAATAATAATTAATGGAAAATAACTAAATCACCACAATATGTTATGTAAACATTTCATTGTATCGGAATAATAGACTATTGATCTAAATTATATTTATGATTAACGATTTCAACTAGTTTAATATTAACGTTTCATTCAATCAAGCTCATCAATCATTGAAACCACATAATGATAGTCATAATTGAATCAAACCCATGGACTATTTATTGTGTGATCTATTCACACAACTGCAGCCGGATTGGTCATATTATCAATTACACGAAATAAATCTAGATTTTCTTATAAAAAAACCATGTGAGATTTCTTTATGAGCCACCGATTCGAATATATACTCTGCAAACAATCAATCAAATATTTTTCAAATAATCTAATCCGGCTTTCGAAACTGTAGTGCTTTATTGTAATGAAGGGGAGATATTAATCATATTGTAGACATAGGCTCTGTTTTTTTTTGAACACGCTGAAAATGTAACCGATCAGCCATTGTGGTGCGCAGTTTTGTATGTACAAATTGTTGTATGTATGTATACATAAATGATTTCTGGGGTCAATTTTATTTATTTGTAAACGGGGGCTTCTGGAGAGGGTGATGCTTTATTCGAGAGTATAATATCTACCAGGCACATCTGCTAATACTCTAGTTAATGTTTTATAAAAAAATTCGAAAATTAGTTAATAGTTTTAAATAAAATCTTATAAATCATTCCGTTATTTGTATATTTGAAGAGGTACTCAAGATAACTTGTTTATTTTATAAGACGCAAAACTAAACCATGAAGGGCTCTTATTCACAGCTAAACCAGTTATTCAATACAATATGTATTTAATTTTGGTATTCACACTTACGATATTTTATAATCTTACGAAGTATATATATATATATATATATATATATATATATATATATATTTATATATATATATATATATATATATATATATATATTCAGAACATAATAATTAAACCTTAAAAAGAGTTTTTTTTTTAATTTATCTCGAAATTCCATTTATTCTGCCAGGTCTCCTTTCTTGTAAAAAACCCCACCAAAATACTTTATATGTTTGAATAACGCTATTGTAACTAATATCTTAAAAAATACACCATTTAAATTGTGACAATACAGCGTACATTTCATTCCTATATTTTACATTAGTATAAACATAGTGGAATTGAATTAACTGAGAGTATTTTAGGGGTTGGTAGAGTATTGCAAATATAAGAGAAGAAAAACAAATTTTTTAAAATATAAAATTATTGATTACTTGATGGAATTACATAATTATTTAAAGAAATGAGTTTCTAATTTCCAGTATATTTTAATTACAGTCTTAGCGCTTTCGACTACGAACATGTAGTCGTCTTCAGAGACTTTCTCTTATTACCTATTTTAATTTTTTTTCTTTAAAAAATATATTAATTACGTATTTAATAGACACAATACACAGTTACTTACAGAGTACTTTACAAAAACAGCTGAAACTTTTTTTACTTATTCTTGCGACACACTACCACCCCTTAAAATATTCTCAGTGAATTCAAATCTACCCTGTGTATATAAATATTTTATTTCAGATTTTACTTATTATTTTTTTCAGTTTTCAAAGGTAGTAAAAACAAATAAAAATTCGCAATACGTTATTTCGTTTACCGTCTTTTATTTTGTCGCTCACCGTGTGTATTGAGTATTGTATATGGAGCAAATAGGGTATGTATTATATAAATGTGGTAATAGTAAGGGGCGGGTGCCTGTTCTTCACAACCCCTGTTCGTCGGGGTGTGATAAATACACTTTAAGTATCAGTTCAGCTTTGTGTAGACCGTGTCACTGTTTGTAGTGTGAAACTAGCCCACAATATATAATACAATCTCTTTGTTATCCGCCACTAGCCTTCCCAAACTGTGTCTCAAACTCAAACCTTATTTCCCAAAGGAAAATGCCCAAAACAAACAGCGTCAAGATGCGCAATCTTGGAATTCTCACAAAAAGCGAAAAAAAGTTTTTTTTTTAATTTTTAATCATATGAAAAATTGAGGACCTGTGTTGGCAAATTTATTTAGAGAAGGGGTGCGGAATGTTACCCCGTGGGACAGCTGCTATTTCATGTAACTCTCTGATTTTGTAGGTAAGGGATATTAAACTGATACCTTTTAAATTATTATAATAGTAAAAGCAATAAAACTATCTAATAAATTTGAATCATAAAAACGCACCTTTAAATCTAATACAATATTAAACTACCTTGTAAAATGTTAACCCATCAGACATGATTTTAATACTGAGGGTAAATTTAAGAATATTGACAAGACGTGCACTTTATTTAAATAGATTGAGGGTGTAATATTTAGTTTTTTTTTATAAAAATAATTGCAATCAGTTCAACGTCTGCTATTGAACATTTAAAAAGAGTACATATTTTGTTGGTAAGATGTTTTAAATTTGATATAAATAATTTAAATAAAGAAGAAAAAATATTGCTGGACTTTTACATGATCATTTAATTTGATTGATTTCGGGCTTGAATTTATTTCAGATCATTATATATCAAGCCATATTAAAAAAGGCGTTCTAATTTGATCATCCCTGTTCTCAATTTGGGGTGGGATATTAGCCGACGGTTTCAATGTGGAAAAGCTACGAGTGGCGAGATCATCGCAGATTTTATCCTGGCCACACCCACAACACGTTATTGTGTGAATTGAATAAATTGTCACATACAAATAATATAACTTCAACCCCTATTAACTACAATTAGCGAGGGGAGCCGCTCTACCAGTTAACTGACTACTAAAATAATGAATATTGAAATACGCGCATGTTTCAATGTTGAACGTTGAATGAAAAGGTGCAGAATTATATGAGAAAAGTAGTGCAAAATGACGAAACTAACTTGAAAAAGTCACTTTGAAAATACCACCGTAATCTATATGAGTAACGCAATCTATTTAACAAATTAAAAAAATATAATCCAGCCGTATTCATCATTCCAGCACCAACCGTCTAATATTTATTTAATTTTACACCTTGCATCTTTTAAATACACAGTGATAAAAATACATTTAATTAAAAATGTACATAAAAGAAATAAAATAAACAAGATAATATTATATATAATAATCAAGTTTTAAATTAGCGACTTTATGTATACGCTAAATTGCATAAACTCCGTAATCATCGCATTAAACTAATGAAGTTAACACGTTAAAGATGATAAAACTATGTAAATTATAAATATTTGACAAAGTTTAAAGTGAGAATATTGTGTATTTGCAAGTTGATTATTCATATTCATTCAGTAATAGATCCTACATATAATGATAAAAATAAATATTTCTAGCAAATTAAATGGACTATGCACATTTCAATTCTTTTCAAGTAATTTGATAAAAATCATAAATGCTTATCTAAACATGTCTAGCGATTTTTATTTTGTAAAAATATATCTATACAATCTATAGATTTATGATTTTATCGATCGATGTATTTCTAAATGATGATAAAAACATTTTTTCGGTAATCATCTCCATTTAAGCTTTCCTAACATATATATTTTGGATGTAAACCCAGTCCCTTGCGACACTCAAGTTAATCAATTTTAGAGCAAGTTTTTTAAATGCATATGCGCATTTATTTATTTTTAAAAAATAATAATCTGATTTGATAACATTTTTGGATACGAAATCGATTGATAAATATGTCAGTTGGCTGTCGATTAGCTTTGTTTTGAGTGTTTATTGGTATTATGTACTTGAATCTATTATATTTGATACATATTTACATAATATTTAGATAAGCAGTAGTTGATATAAATTATTAATAATTACCATTGTGGTCAGGGTGTAGCGTCCATGGCATGTGAAGTGGTCTGTCTGGGGTGAAGGGTTGTGAAGTTTGAGGGATTGAGGCTTCTTGAGATCCTAAGGGATGACCAGTTGTGGTTCCTCCAGCATTTCGGCCTTCCGGCATATCCAGAATATCACAAATATGGAACCCCGAGGGCCTCTGTCCGGGGGCTTTCATTGTATCTAGCAATCTATTTAAAAAAAACTTACATTAGAAAATACGTATAGGTATGTACATAAAATAATCAATAGTAATTACTATGAAAACGTTATGAATATATGTATAGTTGAATTCTTTACATATCCCATTTACATTTTTCCATGAAATATCCTATCGATCGACACGCTATGACACTTGATTTACTTTTCATGTTCTCTAACATAATGTTGATTGAACAACACGCATATAAAAATACTTTTATATTCATCATACTGCTCAATAATATAAGGATTTTACTTTTTGTTTAAAGACATACCCAAAGATATTTATATAATATGGAATGATTGCTTTTAACATATTCATATTTTAAGGATTGAATCTTAAACAATATTATTATTTATTCAAATATAAGTTGATTTGAATTGCATATCAGTGAGCATATATTTTTAATGGTTAGTTCAGGTTAGATAACCTTATAAATAATATATTATACCTTATAAAAAATTACATCAAAATGCATTTTCACCAATAAATGATTTAACAGATTCACTGAAAACACACCAAAAAATTAACTATTCTCATAGAACTGCTTAATTTGATAACAATCATTTAAAACAATTTATGTGATTTTAAATATTATAAGTGAATTTAAAAAATCGGGTCTTGTAAAAAGTGCTTTTAAAAAAATTTCACCGTCGCTATTGAATGTTTTAATAAATATGTTCAAATTGTTGATCGTGTTAGCTTCTTAATGGAATTCCATATTTAAGATATTTTTTTTTATATTTTGAAACCAGTATATTTAAAATGATTAGATAAATGTACGGAATAATATTTTGTGTATTCTGTCTGTATTTATATTAAATTCATTCAACAAAGCCTTATGATCTAGTCATTTAAATAATTTATATCAGAGTTTAGTACAAAGGCTGCCGCCGCATCTTCATAACGGTGGTGATTTCAATGAAAGAATGGACATGTTGCTTTATTGGTTTTGTATTATTCACAATCTTTTAAAGATATTTCACGTGAAGAGTCCATCTATGAGTGTCCTTCCTTTGATTCCTGGCACGCTTCCCCGAAATGACCTGGGTAGGGAATCCGGGTCGTCCATTGTGACATCACGTAATTCGACTTTGCGCAGGTTCTTCCATTTACACACCATCCATACACAATAACAAGTGGACACACTTGTACCATTTTGTGATTTCAGAAGTGCCTTTTAACATAAAAATTCCATTCATCGATACCTGTGAGAGCCGTGAGAGCAGAGAATCGCGAGAACGAAACAATGCCACTACAAAACTATTCACAATTATAACGAAAACTGTACGGTATATTTTTAACTGTTCATATTAATAGTTAACTGTTTAAGTTTTTATCTGTAAGGAGTTTTTCGAGAGGGTTTTTTAGAAACAACAACGTGTTAATTAATTGTCTATTGGTGATCTTAACTATTACTAGTTACACAGGTCACCGACTTAATAATCAGTATTTACCTTACAATACAGAACATCAGAGTAAACTTGGATCAAGACGATCGATAGGGATATTATTAATATTATTACCGAAGTAATAAGTAATAATGTATTTATAAAAAAATCAAATTAGGATCCTAGATTTTATTAAAAAATAAAATAGTATAATATTCTTATATCTATATACTTTTTAGAAGGTTTTTACAAATTTTAGTTTTTAGATACAACAATGTGTTAATTAATGGTCGGTAATTTAAAACTATTACTAGTTACACATGTCAGCCTCAGTGTTTATTTTACAATTATTAGAAAGAGAATTAGGGTAAACCTGGATCAAGACGATCGATCTGGATTTTATTAATATTATTCCCGATTTCCCAGTTGTAATAACCGATCAAATCATTTTTTTACTGATTTGAGCGGAATTTGAACCCATGCCCACAGTATTGCAGCACAGCTTGCGAGATTTTACATACATGAAGTTAATGGAGCAATTTAAAAGAAAATAGTGCATTGTTCGAATAAACATGATTTAGTAGACATGCACTTACCCCATCCCCAAATAATGCAATATTTACCCCACAAACCAATACGTCGGAAGCGATTTTCCGTTTACCATAAATAACAATGTGATGATTCAATTTATTATGATGTGGGTTATATAAAATAGGTTGTTTTACTTATTGTAATTGACGAACCCCGGAATGGGCGCAGTCAATGAAGGGTACAACAGTCTCGGCCAGGGTGGAAGTAGTGCCGGGGGCCAAGCCAACAAGGGCGGAGCACCCAGTCCAAAAAGCCTCTCGAGAAGTTCATGCTCCGGAGCTCCTGCACCTGGAACCCCCATGACTGAAGACCACCGCTCGCCGCTCTTTCCGATCATTCCAAGATGATTAGCACATAAATGTTCACAGTGGTTCACAATATGCAAGGTGTTAGCACGCGCACGTTCGCAACGTCACTGAGGGTAAGTGGTGGCCACTCAACGTCGAGGGTTGCTCCACGAAAGCCTTCGACAACAAGGGCGTACTCGACCAATGGGAGCCTACCTCGCTGTGGGCGTGGCTTGGACTCGACCAATCAGCGCCTGAAGTGGAAACCCTAAGTGAAATGGAATAGATTGTACTCTCAGTATGAGTCGAAAACTTGGGTGCGCCACCATCACATCTACTGCCATTATTATACTCATTTATACATTTAAAATAAATATATTTCACATTAAATAATTCTCACACAAAATATCGATGGTATACTGCAAAAATACAAAAGTCATATTTTGTCGATTTTGTTTTAGGGATGCATTTGTATATATTTTTTATTACTTTATCTACTGCCAAAACGCACTTAGTCGTATCATCAATATTTCGGGAGAAACAATTACATTTTTAGTTTCTGTTAGTTAAAATAAAATAAGATAAAAGTCATTGACTTTTCCCACATTGTAAATTATTCAAATATAAACCATAAATTTATAGTTTTGTTAACACTTTTTTTTTTACTAATTCGCCATTATCTCAAAACGATGAAATATGTCTTAGTGCATTTTGGCAGTATACACTCGATATATTCCATGGATTACGAAAATTTATTATGTAATGATTTATCGAAAACGAACTTGAAAATAATTAACGAACCTATGTGGTGACTAATCATCAAATATTATATACTTATTAAAAAAGTATTTTTATTGTGTTTTCATTATATTTTACCAATTACCTAGTGGAAATTCTTTTAATCATATGAATTCTTAAAAGATTTACCTTTACATTCTGTACCTACATCCAAGCTTAGTTCCTAACATGTACCTACTTTGTGTGACTTTAGTTAGTTTTATATTACTCATACATTACCTACACATAATATTGTAACCACAGTTTCAAAACTATATTTATTAAGGAAATTTATATATAATTAAATCTAAGATATTTTTTTTTATAAACAGACTTAGGGGCGGAAGTGCAAAAACTTGTTTGAACTGTTATCCACTCGTACATATCTACAACCGATATTAATTAATTTGTGCCTTTTTAACACATAACAATTCTTAATAATACGAAATAAAATGAATTAAATTAATTTAATCTAAAGATTAACAGTAGTTAACAGACCTTATTGATACCGGTTATTCACTTACGCCCCCTAGGTCTGGTTATTAATCATTAAAAAAATATTATTAAGACATTAAATTAATAATTCCACATTATTCATCATTCACCGTTTATTAATTTATGAAATAGTCAAATAATAAAAAGGCTATCATTTATTACCTACTGTTTGTATTATGCATTCAAATATATAGGATTTATTCACATATAATTTGTTTACCATATAAATGCCAATAAAAATATTCTTTGATAATGAGACTTTAAGTACTTAACTTAAGATTCATGTGGCTTTATTATATTTATATTATTATTTCCTATTATTGTCGTGATGAACTTAAAACACGCATGTTTTACTCAAAGGGAAAATTGAACATAATTAACTTTGAAGAGGTCTGAAACATTCAGTGGTTTTTCAATATTCTGGCTTTCAAATATAAATTTTATGATAACTATGAAAGTGGGTTGTGTCAGGATGTACCAAGTGCGTGTGATGATGACCACACTTCGATTGAAGTGAATGTGCTTCCCTAATATTACACGTGTTTCAATGTAATAAAAATCAATTTAGTATTAAAATAAAATGGATAGGTGATAACGAATTAAAAATATATAGTCTGGGGCTAATAAGTGTATAATTTTAATATTATTGTAATAAGAATGAAGGGTTCTTGAATGAAGATCAAGCAGATGCCACAACGACAACCACAAACCCACTACACAAACAGTTAATATTATTATTGACTTGTATCACGATTCAAACCACTGAATACACACAACCCTTACTTGCCATATAATAATTTTAAAATATGAATTATATATTAAAAACAATATAAAATATTTACATTTATTTTTGAAATGTTAGCTATGTCCGTACCCTACCCAATTCTAGAATACAATATAATTTTCACTAATAATTACAATACAACTAATTATTACAATCGAAATATGCTTTGGAAAGACTTGATTTGTCACGCCACAAAATAAAAATCAATACCATCAATCACCGTCATTCGTGATATATCTAGCGCAATTTTTTTCTCATGAAAATAAAGGTACCTACTAACTCAAATGTCTATTTATTAAAAAAATTAATTATGCTAATGCATTTTAAATATTTATTTATTAATATATATATATATATATATATATATATATATATATATATATATATATATATATATATATATGTATATTAATTTTATTATATATGTAATCGGTAAGTTTTCCTGAGTCCTGTTGTGTACATATAAATAAATAAATAAATAAAATCATACAGAACTTTGAAGAATAAAAGACTTAATATTTACGGTATAATATATATTTTGTATTAATATTTTTTTAATAATAATTTGTTATTTTATGCTTTTGTTAACCAAAGAGCTAAATTGACAAACCATACATTGGGCTTTATTTTTATAAATGCCACAGTATATCTGTATTATCAGTGATAGATTTTCTCTTATGACGTCTCATATATATATATTTTTCAAATTTAAAATCCTTTAATAGTAGTTTTATTGAATGTGGTATAAAGCTTATGATTCCTAGGAATGCGTCGCGTAAACGTACATCGTAAAGACGGTAATAGAGTTGCTTTGCTGCACTTTTGATGGTTTTTTTGTTAATTAGTGCCTCGCCCGAGGCTCAAACGAGGCATTAACTAACAAAAAAACCGATCGTAAGTGTAGCTAAGTAACTCTACTATCGTATTTACGAAGACGTATGTCTGAGAATCCATTACTTTAGACCTGTACGTACTTGCGGTCACCAACACTTAACACCGTCTTGTATTAATTGTATTAAACATAGCTAATATTATTGATATTTATAATATTAAGGTGTTCATGGCATGCGACATATAGACTCGAATAGTTAATAATATGAACTTCCTTTTCGTGTAGTCTTACCATAAAACTGATGGAATTTCACAAGTATAATGGAAGCCAGGTCGAGAGTTTCACATCTGAATGATGATCGACACGAGAACCACACACAATATGAAGCATTACCCTGTTTTACAAACTAATTATTGAAATACGTTTTCAAATGAGTGAAATTACAACTTTGATAACGCCATTTCACACTAAAAATTGGTCTGTAAAAACTGGTGAAAACAAGGTCTATACCTCACTTCCCCTTCAAATATTTATAAAGTCCTTTTCGTGTAGTCTTACCATAAAACTGATGGAATTTCACAAGTATAATGGAAGCCAGGTCGAGAGTTTCACATCTGAATGATGATCGACACGAGAACCACACACAATATGAAGCATTACCCTGTTTTACAAACTAATTATTGAAATACGTTTTCAAATGAGTGAAATTACAACTTTGATAACGCCATTTCACACTAAAAATTGGGTTAGCTTTCACGCTATGTTCAATCTATAAATTATTATTTTAAATATGTGGAAAATAGTCTATTAAGTGAAAACAAGGTCTATACCTCACTTCCCCTTCAAATATTTATAAAGTCATACATCATTCCTTGGTGTTAAAACCAGCTTTCGGTATTGGACACCGCACTGGTTGCATTTTTATTTTATTACTTAGATCATTGGTAATCTATATTATTTTATTTAAGTTAATCTAACATTATGTATTATATATTATATAATTTTAGTAGTTCTACGAGTGGGTTTTTGTCTTTCCCCATAAATTATGTTATTAGTTATTAATTATTTTTAATACCAGTTTATTGTACTCCGTATTAAAATAAGTAAAAGACTATAAACTTAATATTGTAACATCTAATCATAATGTATAAACATTGTATGTAAATTATATTTAATAAAGAAATTGTATAATAAGACGTTAATCTAATATGTGTCATTGAAATGTTCCTATTTTTATAGCATTCGACCATATTAAAGTTTATTTATGTATGATATTGATAACCAAACCTCGGCCAAGAGGGTGAAAAAAACAGGTTTTCAATTTCTCATAATTTTAAAACACTACGCGGCTTGCATTTCTATTCCCCATATTGCTTTATTATTCAGTTAAAATATATTGTAAGCATAATAATATTAATTAAATAATCTTACTTATTTTGAAATTTGCATTCAACTTTATAGTTTGTCCCATGAATAAAATAATTGATGTAAGTATAATAACTGTAGATTTATATTACATAATGTTTAAAAATAAAATCGTTGCAGAGCTCGAATACGTGAAAGCACTTCATTACACCCACTTGGACTAGATTTGTTGATAACCAATGTTTATCGTATATTTTTTGTGTAGATATCCGAGAATTTAAATAAAATAATATTATTAAGATATTTGTGTGAAACCCTCAGTGATTCAGTAAAAATAGTATTGAAATAACTCAAGGCATATTACATAGAGTAGATAGCTACTCGTTTTAGTTCAATGTCCCCTCCGAAAACTAATTTAAATGCTTCTTGAATTTACAGGGATTGTTTTAAAAGTTCTGTGTATGTCAAAGGAAAGTCAAATTTCCATTTTGCATGTTTTTGAGCTTTTGACACTTGTCGTTTTCCAGCGAAATGTTTTGACCTGTCCTCGTGTATTTTCTGAAATATACGTTACTGTAAAATGTCGTGGTAACAGTGTGACAGTTTTCAACAATACGTATTGTGATTTCAGGAGTGACGAGGGTTAAATTGTTTCAGGGGGTGATGCGTGGGGCGGGTGACCATGAGAGCGACACCAGGTGGAAGGTACTCGGGGTCACCCTCTATAACCACCCCCTGCCACCCCAATTCCCCAACTCCCCAATTCAATCCCAACTTTTTACATTCCTTAATGGCTGCCTTCAGCAGTTTCGGTGACACGCGACTGTAGAGCCTTTTGAAGCATCAAATATATTGCCGAATCTACGATGTCAAATAATCATTTATGTATTAATAAATTTTTCATCAATTTCTTTAAAATATTACTGATTAAAACAATTGAGATAAAAATTTCCCAATGGACCAAGATAAAAATTACATGTTCATAAATCCCTTCAGATTAGGAAAAAAAGAAGAACAATGAAGTAAAATGGATCCAAAAGTACAAAGAGTTTAGAAAGGAGATATAAATTAAATAAGTAAGAAAAATAATAAACCCAACTGTCACAACGGACCGGGCCAACCTCAGAAGGGAGTAGAGCATCTCATTATCATTATTGTTAACGCGAAAGTCCTCAATGTCATGTAATTATTAATATATTTTTATCCTCAATGATTGTATATGTTTTTTTGTTACCTACTTTCCCATATTATACCACATTTCATAATAAAGTTTGAATTTTCATGTTAGTTATAATTAATTACTTATGAAGATTTATATCATGTATACAAACCTTATACTAATTTGTAATACCGGTAGAATTTTTAATATTTTTTTATTTACCAAATTTCATATAATATCAATATATTATACTGTAGGTAGAATTTCAAAAGTGTAGTTATTCGGGTGATCATAAATTAATTTATTTATAATCGACCATTTTTCTTGGAGAGGATTCTCGGTGGAATAAAAAAGAAAGCAGTAAAAAGTGAGGTATGGGAAATGAGAGCCTCAGAAATATACTGTCGCTGTTCGTGTCTAGAACGAGGAGACAATTTAGACTTTTTAACGATGTCAGCCATTATACAAATATGGCCAATGTAAATGGAAAAACAGCCTTTGTTCACTGATTAAAGTGTAATTAAATTTCAACACAAACACTTTAATAAATATGATTTCAAAATTTTATGTTTATTTATTTGTCTGGATTCATTTTGCAAGTCTGCAAAAATATTGGAAATCATACTTCCTTCTTTCAAGTACTACTCTCAAATTTTAAGTGTATACTCTTACGAGGAACATGTCATATTGACAACAAATCGAGGGACACATTGCAAGCTGTTTTTGGATTATTCCATTTTGAAAAGCAATTGTACTATGCGATATTTTTGTTAACAGGGTCGAATTGAGAAATCATCATCATCCATAGAAAAAAAAAACATCAAAAATATATTTTTTAGGTGGTACGAATAGCCATATAATATTTTGTATTCCCCATTAATTTATTTACTATTATAAGTAACCATTAATTGATTGATTGATTAATAAGTCAGCTATAAATATACAAGGACAATAATATTGCCAATAAGGTAATTTACCCTAAAATTGTAATATTTATTAACACTATCGAATGGTAAACAAATAAATAATCAAAGTAACGAAAAACCATAAATGTATCAAAAGTACCCATACAATAGACAAGTAATTGAAATTATATAAAAACCAATTTAATATCAAATATTACATGCTTTATTTGAATTGGACATTTTATGTTAAAATCAAACCTAACGATTTTTTTTGTGATTATAAAAAACTGCCATAAAATTTCATACCTCAAAAATTATGTTATATATTGCATATATTATTATATTATTTTACTATCTGCATTTAGATTGGTCTATACAAAAAAAATATATTATTAATAATATTTCATTTTTTCAAAACCAATAATTATATATTTAATTGTTATAAATCCGGGCCATGTTTGGGGGCGGAGGTGTGAGATTAGCCCAAAATAAATATTTTCCCTTTTGATTTCTTCCAAACAGCTTCTATTGTCAAACGTGTGACAATTGAACGTTTGTTGGAAAAATAGCACATTGTTAAAGGATTTTGATGAATTATTAAAATATGAATTATTCCGAATCTTCACCCACAAATTGTTTTTAAATTAAACTGCATCTGTGGATTATTTCAATACATCACTATCGGAAGCTATATGTGATGATAATAGAATGTTTCTTAGTTATTTTGAAGCAAGTTTGTTCCATTGTAGAGGGATTAGTTGTCGTGCCGAAGAAAGGACATATAAGACTGGCATTTAACAAGGAATAATCCGTTAAACGATTCCTAACGACCCGTCAATTCACACATTATTAAATCGATCCCACACCTTTATAAACCGTGATTTTAGGTGTTTTCAAATAAATATTGCACACTGTTGAAGGTTTTCAAAGAATACTTTTAAGATCACAAGATCTATAGCACAACACAAGTAAACTTTATGTTTGATAATTTTTAGATTTGTATAGACTTATGCCGTTTAAACTACAATCATTAAAAAATTAAAAAGGTTGATGAAAAAAGTAATCAATTGTAATTAAGTTGATATATAAGATTCAGAATAAATATACATTTTGAATGTTATTGTTACTGTAATTATTATATTAAGCATCTTATCAAGCTTAATGCTTTGTTAAGAAAAACTTATTTCAACAGTTATGAATAAATAATAAGACAACTTACTCATAAAGCTCTAGTATTTTTTTGCTGATTTTCGGAAAGTATGTAATTATTAAACATACGTGTTCTTTTGTACGTATGTACGTCTAATATATTATTTTTAATGCTTTCGCTTTGATGACAATTTTTGGGTATAAATTTTAACATATTTTCAACAATAAACAAAAAAGTGATCATTTTATTGAAAAATTTAATACTATCCAGTGTGGCTTTGTAATTCGGAAATATTTCAAAATATCTTCGCAATAAATAAAAATAATTCCATTTTATATAGGTGTAAAAAAATATGTGTAAAAAACCTATATAAACAAAAATTCATTATGATTTTAAGAAATGTGTAGTTTTAAGTCTGCGTCTTTCAGCTTGAATCAGCTTTTTCATCATCGAATCAGCAGAGTTTTTCGAATCAGCAGAGTCTTTTCTCTTAAATTTGGCAAAATGGATCTATGTATATTATGCATTATGCAGTCTGCAAAATGTGCTTGTGATTAAGTTATCTTGTTTGTTTAATAATTTCACCGAATGGCTCTTAAATATAGAAAAAATATGAGATCAATAGAATACAAATCTTTTTAATATTTCACACTTTTGCGAGAGAGATTCACACACGTGGCTCGTTCATTCATAAAATGGCATTTATTCCCATTGAAGATGGGCTGTAGTAAAAGTGGCCACCGTGTCCGATGGTCTGTTCAAAATATTTTCATTGAATAACATATCGATCGTATGAGTGAAAGAGTTGCTTTCATTGTGATCGTCGGACACAATTGTAACATATCCAACGAGCCTCTGACAAAATGTCAACCAGACTACAGGAAGTTCCATTGTCATCTTCCAACTCCAATTCAAGTGATTCTAACCAATACCAACCACACAATAACAACATATTTTAATTATTTAGGTCCATACCATCTCGGAACGATCTTAACTACGTATAAAATAAAATAATTATTCTTTATGCTTCAAAGCTGGAACATTTTTTGATCGGAAAAAATCATCGATGATATGCTATACTGGAATATATTGTATTAAATTGAAATAAACCCGAAACACAAATTACCTCGCTATATCAAATACCCAGTTAAGTACTCATATACTGTTTATTTAACAAAAAATAGTAATAAATTTCTGACAAAATTGGTAGATCACCTATTGTCTAATCAAAAGACGCTAGCTCGATTCCTGCAACAGTTTTTAAGCAATTATTTTTTAATGATTATTTCAATTGTCTAATTGTAAAATATTTTGTTTAAATCAGTTATTCTAATTAAGATTTTTTTGTAGTAGTGTGTGTTTTTAATAGATAATGGTATTTTAATAAATCAACAGATATTTTAGTGCATACTGTTGTTTTTGAGGTATGTGTTTTATATTATTAATGTTACCACATAACAAACTCTAATTTTTATTTAAGACACTTTGATGATTTTGAAATAATTATGATCATGCGTTGACGATAAATGAGGAAATTTAAACCCAGTGAAGGAAATCTAAAGGCCTAATTAGACTACACTGATTAAGTGTAGTCTAATAGACTTTAAGCCGAAATAATTTTGTGGTTAATTTGGTGTAAGGATCATGAATACACAAAAAATATGTTTTCGAGGATATTCCAGGACTACGATAAACTGGAAAACCTCCATCCGTATGAATTAAATAGCGTATATGAAATTTTGAAAATACCACCATTGAAATACATCACTGCCTCATATGTTTCCCTTAAACCTTTTATAATGAGTCCTTATATTCTAAACGCGTCAATGTATGAAATAAAAACGACTCACTGATAATGGTTATTGTATCTGTAGTCATCGTCGGTTACGCCGTAGTCAGGGGGTATGAGTGACCAGCTATTGTCGTAGTACTCATCACAAGCTTGATACATCCCAGTGGTTGTACCACACATAGTCATCTTGTCTATCCACTATTTTAACAGATTCACGTATATTGTTGGTCAACTAGGGCTTTAGTCACATCGCGACTGTATGTCGGTCGGCTTTATAATGTGCGTTCTACCCTTTTTTAGCATCGTTATCTCCTCCAATAGATACGATATCTGCTTCGTGTCAGTCGATACATTTATATATATATATTTCCCCAGGTAGGTACTAATAACAACACACCATAATATCAAACTGTCCACTGTAAACATTCATCGTTTGTATGTGGTGTACTTCTTGCCGGTGTATTTTGTTGACACAACTATAAGATAACCGACAGCTCAATATTGGATCGGTAGCACTGCCAGGGCTCTCCCTACCATACTATTAATTCAAATATAAAATAAATCATCGGTTAAATACTAAAATATATCAGATAATAATATATAATATTAACAACTCTTCAATTCTATTAATATCAATCGGTACTTACTCTTGGTAGAAGATTCTGAAGCTTACTTAAAATACAATACCTACACATTTTATTTATGATCGCAAATATTTAGGGATATTTAGTCAATACCTTTATTTCAATTAATTATATGACCTATAGGAAATATTCATTTTCTTTACTTTTTATCTCAAAATGCAGCCTGGAAACGTTTTAAACAAATACTTCACCTGATTTTAACAAAAACGTAAAGCTTAATTTGTAAGGTATTAATTAACCTTTTAAATGCCGGTATGTAGAAGTGTAGCTGTGCACATCAGGCCAAGAATTTTTAATCAAAATACATAAATTTTAAATCTTATTTTTATAAATTATAAACATTACATTTGAAAGGATAATTATATGACTTACATAATTTATTCAATGTGCTTCTGTGTGTTCCATATTTTAAATTAATAATAAAACGGCAAATATGTATCATACAGAGGCTCAAAGTAGAGCGAGAATACTCGCTAAGTTATCTCGCTCTTGGCACAGAAGCGGTTAACAATGACTAAAACAAAAGTTTTTGAAAGTAATATGATATTTATTTTTTTCCTAATTTATATACCTCCTCTTCGTAACTCTTTTTTAAATGTTATAATTATTATACATACATATATGGATAAAATTACATCAAATTGGATTGACCCTTTAATGGATTTATGGGCTATTTGCAACTAAACGCAACTTAAACAAATAAATGAAGAAAAAAGTACGTATAGAAGTTTTGAAAGTGCGTGTAGACTAATTTAAAACATTATGATGTAATTTATGTTTAATTTATTATTCATTTTGCTATTAAAAAATAAGCAATACGTAATTTTTATTATTTTAATTGACAAAAAAAAGAGTGGCTGCGCTAGGCTTTAGCCAATATATGTATATAGAACTAAAGGCATATGAAATATTTCAGTTGACTACTACTCTTTGTTGAGAAAATGTCAAATTTTAAAGAAGCATAGATGGCTGTTTAAAGTACTACTCTACAAATATAGGAAACAAAGTTATATTTCCAACCGCTTGCCCATTTTTATATAGATATAAACAAATGATTTTTTATAAAAAAAAATTAAAGATTATGAATACTAGCCACGTGGAATAATGATGATGGAAATTTTATCGCCTTTAATATTTATCCACTAGAAATGAATATTTCTTTACAAGAATCTCATAATTATTTTCAAAATTATTATCATATATAAATAAGCATTGTATTTTTACTGTAGTTATTAATAAAAATTGTAAACAATATTATTTTAATTTAGCATAGTTTTAAACCACATTTTAAGTGTTGCGCCTGTTGGACGCAAAACTTCTTATTAGTGACGTCACAGTCAAGTAAGTATAAATGCTTCATTATTATTATTAGAAAATATCATGTTTTTATACTATTAAGTACTGCTTACTGCAATTTTTAATTATATTATTTCTATACCACAGCTTATCGGGCAACATGAATGTTTACATGTCACATTGAATGTTTGCGTTAACAAAATAATGGAAAATGTGATGTTAAATTACCGAAATTTATTAAATAAACTTCGGGTTTGTTTTTAATCCTTCCCGGGCGTTCAATATTATGTATATAAAGTGTGAATTGTATTTATTTTAATATTTAATATTTTATTCTAATTAGATTTCGTTTGTTCTAATTAGAATCTGGTTAGTATGTACGCGGTGTGGTTGGTTTGGATTCGGAGTAATAAAAAGAAAGGTGTGTACCTCTGGTGGGACTCGAACCCACAATCCTCGGCTTAGGAGGCCGATGCCTTATCCATTGGGCCACAGAGGCTTGCTTGATTTCTGGCTCAATCAATACGTACACATTCAACGCGGCTCAATTACGTCAGCAACTCCAAATATAAAAAATCATCACACACAACTAAAAATAACACGAACAGTGTGAACGCCGACAGAATGATTACATTGTTTTAAAATGACTTGCAAATGTAAAATGAAACGACTATAGGATAAACCAGCAACAGGTGGCACCGTTATGTATATTTTAATAATATTTTTTATCCCTAAAAATATACTAATGATTTGGAAATCATATTATATCGGAGAGCAGGTTACTTAAACATATTTAGAAACGATAAATTTAATACACATTTTACGGCGAATCCCATATCAATAATAAAGATGCAAACATCTTAATAAACCTTTTATATAATTAAAAAAAAAAAAAACCAGCATAGCTCAGGGGAAAAGACGCGTGGCTACAAATACTGTGGTCATGGGTTCAAATCCCAATCAAGTAAAAAAAAAATCAATTGATTTGATCGGTTATTACGACTGGGAGATTGGGCATAATATTAATAAAATCCCGATCGATCGTCTTGATCCAGGATTACTCTGATTTCCTGTATTGTAAGGTAAATACTGATTATTAAGTCGGTGACCTGTGTAACTAGTAATAGTTAAGATCACCTACAGACAATTAACACGTTGTTGTGTATAAAAAAATCTCTCAAAAAAGACCTTCTCTAAAAAAAATGAAGAAAATCCTCGGGGCGTAAATAAATAAATTTATAATTCGAGAAATACATGATTATTTAACCAGAATTAAGTAGTTACTTATTACCCAGTGATGGGATTCAATGTGTATTTGTTTAAAAATAAAATATTTTATAAATAATATTATATCAAGAAGCTTTATGAAACTATCAATAATATGTACAAATTTTGAGGTGTCTTTTGATGATTTTAGTATTTTTTAAAATAAACAACTTATCCATTTTTAAAATGATGATTTATTTAACAATAAAAGTGGGCGAGTTTACCATGGGATTTTTGCGTAAATAAAAAAGTGAGCATATTTTATATATATATATAAGTTTTTTGCAAGACAATCTTATTGTTAAGTACGGTATTTTCACAGTGGCTTTACACGATTAATAAAATTTTTAAACTTGACATATTATATCTGTATATTATTATCTGTAATAAAAGTGTATTAACAAGTGGTTCAACGAACTCATTATTTTAACAAATAGACTGGACAAATTAATGATGTTTTGTATAATTGATATGACACAAGAGGAATTTATTATAATTAAGAAATGCTAGATGACTTATTTTAATGACTTAAATCTGTTCATTCTTTATAAAACATCATTGTTTAGCAAGATTATGTAAATATTAAATTAGTCAACTATGAAATTGCTTCATATACAATTCATAACCGGTGGATGGATATTTTTAATCCACATTCAAGTCAAGCATCGATTTTTTATTGTTTTATTATTTTATTTATTAGCCAGATTATATTTCTTATAATTAACTAAAAGGATATTAATTTTATAATCATTTTCGATATTTCGCATTGCAGCGTATGAGCCATTTCATTAAAAAAATAACTATTACTTTTATTTTGACTTGATTGATAGTTTGTTATTTTATGATAACACACCTACTCGTTTTTATTTCTTCCTCGTGACAGTACATTTTTAAATGATTACACTAATCTAGAATGTGAATATATTCAATCAGTCAATATTTAACTACTTAACATTATGCATTTGTATGATTAGTAATGGCGTGGTAATAATAACAATATTGTTTATACAAGTTAAAATAGTTAATATAGGTACACCTTCATTGTGTAGCTATTATTTCTTTTTGAAAACTAAATACGAAGAGAGTATCTATATAAAGTTATAAGTAGAGAAACTGTACTTGTAAAACCCCGAATAAATGAAGCGTAGAGTATAATATTCACTGCTATTATATTCTACTCACAACTATAACCGTGTAAATCAATATAAAGGCTACATTTTCATAATTGGATTGAAAACCCTGTCCACATGTAAAGCCGTGTTTTCGAATATCGTTTCGTATCCACAAAAGGATTAATACATCAATTTTAAAATAATTGATTTGCATATTATGTTATGATATTTTCTAGGTACGTACACAATCGAAAGTTGCATTTTTTTGGAAATTGAACTTCAATATTCTAATGTAAAACATTTTCATTTCATTGTAACAAAATTTTGACTTTTGTCAGACAGATTGTTGTGCCATCTAGTGGTCTGATTTATAACTAGCTTGACAGTTGATCTGTCAGAGTGAACGACAATGTTTCTTCTTTCTTGTGTATATATTATTTACATTTAACGATATAATCTACTACATCGCATATTAATTAGAGTTTTTGATCGCCGTGTACAATATATTCTGTCACAATGCATGAAGCATTTGAGGTATCGTCATTGTTGAAACTAACTGAGCAAATTGAAACAATCGCTTGCTATGGTAATATGACTTGCTTTAAAAACAAAACCTTCAATAATGTAATGAAAACCATCTATTCTAGATAATAATCTTCTCGTTGGCACCAGACAAGGACACCTTGTTATGTATTTGGTTGTGGAAAGCAACGAAGTGCCAAAATACAAATTGCAAGTTTTAAAATATCAGAAAACCTTTAGCAAAAAACCAATTCAACAACTTGGAGTTATTCCAGGTACACACACATTATTACAAAAGCCTATTTTTTATAAACTAACCTATACCCACATTATTTCAGAGCAAAGTTTGTTAGTTTGTCTTACTGATAATTTGATTACCACGTATGAGTTAAAAGTAATCACACTACCACTTGTTCAAACTCTTCAACAAACCAAAGGAGCCACTCTATTCGCTTTGGATAGTAAGGTTTGTTATAAGCCTAATTATATTTACATTCACCAAATTCATTTTATACCAATAATTTTGCAGAAAACGAAATCTTTGAGTGGCGACGCTTCTGTTATAAGATTATGTGTTGCGGTTAAACGAAAATTGCAACTGTACTTCTGCAAACACACAGAGTTAAAACCACTCGCTGAGCCCATAGAAATAGGAGATATTCCAAAGGTCATTGAATGGGGAGAAAGTGTTATATGTGTTGGATACAAGTATGAATACATTTTTTATGATGTAAGTATTATTAAATAATACAAAAGGTACTACTGAAATAGACTATAAATAATTTATATGAAATTTGTAGTTTACCGGTGCTATAAAAGAAAAATTCTTCATTAGCAGTGAGCGGTTGTTAGAACCTATCATAATAAAAATGTCAGATACTAAGTTCATGTTGGGTAGAAATGAATCCTTGATTATTGTTGAAGAAAATATGTCTGTTGCAAAGGGATCTTCTATTGATTTATCCGACACAGTGATAAAATGGAATGTACATCCAATAGTAGGACGTAAGACCCAATAACATATTTTTAATATTATTTATTTATGTTTATTTTCAACGTAACATATTTTAGTCTATGATGATCCTTATGTCCTGGGCCTTTTGGCAGATCAAGTTCTTGTCCAAACAACTGAACCAAATATGTTCATACAAAATTTATCAGAATTAAACAAAGCTAGACTTTTGTGCAGGTATATAATAAGATTTTGGTGTAGGCAAGTTTGTATGTATAAATAAAAACAATTATTTTTTAAATATAGGTGTCATAAAGGACTTATTTATGCTGCATCTGTTAGTCAGATATGGAGAATTGGAGCTGTAGACATCACCAAACAGAGACAAAGTCTTCTCAAAGATAAAAATTTTGAATTGGCTTTAAAATTAACAGTAAGTAATAATTTCACATTAAACAAAAAAATCTTTTTTTATATTGTATATTTTTTAGCATATCTCTGATGAATCTGAAGAAGAGAAAAACCAAAAAATTAATTCAATCCAAATGCTTCATGCATTGGATCTTTTTGACAACAAACAATTTTCCAAATCGATGCAGATATTCTTGCAATTGAATACTAGTCCGCATGATGTTATAAAACTTTTTGCTGATTTCATTAATCCGTCAAAATCGGAATTTCAACCTGGTTCAAAATTATCCTCAGATGTTAAACAAGGGCTAATGGCGTATATTGAATATCTTACTGAAATGCGACAGAGAGTACAAGCACCAATGAATGTTGAAGATGAAGCTGAAAAAGAGAGAATTCTAAAAAAGAATGCTGAACTTTTAGAAACCATTGACACCACACTTTTGAAATGTTATTTACAGGTTACTAATTTTTTTTTTATCTTCATAAAATCATGAAAAAAATGAAAATAATTTGAATTTTATTGTAGACAAATGATGCTTTTGTTGCATCAGTTATTCGTCTGAATAATTGCAAACTGGAAGAGACTGAACAAGTTTTACTTCAACATAAGAAATACAGTGAACTGAAGACTTTATATCAAACCAAAGGCCAACATAAAAAGGCATTGCAATTATTGCAGGATCAAGCAAAACAGTCCGACTCTTCTTTGCATGGATACCATCAAATAATTCACTATCTTCAACACCTTGGTAAGTTTCGTGTAACAAATTATTTACTTATTCAACATTATTACCATATATTTTTTTAAAGGGTCTGCGCATCTGAACTTAATATTCCAATTCGCTAATTCATTGTTGGCTGAACATCCGGAAGAAGGCCTTAAAATATTCACTGAAGATATATTGGAAGTTGAACAGTTGCCCAGAGCTAAAGTATTAGATTATCTACTACGAGAACATGAACATTTAGCCATTCCATATCTGGAACACATCATTCATATATGGAACGAAACCAATTCAATATTTCACAATGCCCTTGTTAAAATGTTAAGAGAAAAAATAATGGATAAAAAAAACACCTTCACCGAAGGACAACAAATGAATTTAAAAACTAAACTTTTAAAGCTCTTGGAGGAATCAAATTATTACACTCCAGAGTCGGTACTCGTACATTTTCCAACAGATTCACTTTTTAGAGAAAGAGCAGTGGTACTTGGAAAATTGGAATCTCACGATCAAGTCTTATCAATTTACCTTTATATTTTAGGTAAGTGTTGTTTCAATTCTAAATGTTTTGTTTATTATAAAAAAAATTACAACTTTGCTGTTATTTATTAGGTGATGTTGAAAGTGCCATTAAGTATTGCAATAATTACGCTGAAAGATGCAAAGATTCAAAGAAAATATCTGATGTGTATATAAAACTGATTCAGATGTTGATAAATCCCAACTATGATGCATTTAAAAAAGGTCCATTGAGTAAAGTTCCTTGTGATTTTAAATCTACACAACCTGATATAGACACCGCAATAATGTTACTCGACGAACACGCAATCAAAATTGATCCAGTAAAAGTAAGATTATTTGATTAATCATTTATTTAAACAGATATTGATTGAAAATATTGTTTAGGTCCTGCCAGTGCTTCCAGATACTATTCCGATATCAAAATTGAAAAATTACATTGAGCGTGCCATTCATAATCAATTAAGCAATAGAAGAAATATGCAAGTTCTGAGAGGATTATTGTATGCAGAAAACCTGCAGGTATAGTTTTTTAAAACATTTCGATTGTAAATAGTATTGATTTTCCATAAAATATGATTGCAGGTTCAAGAGAGGAAAATGATTCACGAGGCACAGAGTTTTGTAATAGCTGATTATAATGTTTGCCCAGTTTGTAAAAAAAGGTTTGGAAATCAAAGTGCTTTTGTAAGATTTCCAAACGGAGATATTGTTCATTACAAATGTCAGGATCACAAAGTTTTATAAAAATATGATTCTAAGCCAGTACATTAATGAATCAATAAATATACATATATGTATACAAATATTCATTTATTGAACTATATTCCAAAATAATAATTTTAAGATTAGCAATTGTATTTAGATTTTTTTTAAATTTAGCTTCAATTGATATTCTATACTGTGATGCACTACGTCTTAGTGGTTGTTTCTTAATATTCATACATTGTTTCTTTAATAATTAATAAACCTTTAGTATCTTTTGTTTGTTTCATAACATCTCAATTGAAATTTCGTAATTGAAAAATTACATGATATGTATATTATAAACCATTTAATAAAACATATTATTTATTATATACGTACATGACTGAATAAAATAACAATTCAAATACCATATCAAGTCTTTTTTACTTTAACTCTAGTAATTGACACCTTAATTTAGTGATTTGAAAAATTTTTACTAGACAAAAGAAGTTCAAATAATATGGTAAAACTTAAAAATCCTGAAAGATTAAATTATTCTAATATAATCAAGAGTGTCAACATATCCTTTAATGTTATGTTGTCCATTACATTACATTATTAGACTCGAAATGAAAATTAATTGTTTCAGAAGGAAAATTGTTCATTTTGAATTTACCGCAATTTGTAGTAAGCTTTTGGGGTGATCCAAAAGATGGCAGTAATTTTAATGCAGAACCGGCAGATCTATATCATTGGATTTACAGAACTTTGATCCAATATCAGGATCCAAAAATGCTTGGAAATTGAATTTCAGTTGAAAAAGGTGCAAAGAAGCGGTGCTTTCATTCATAAATCCCGCCAACGCCCACCGGCGAGGAGCACTAAACGCATCGATGACATCATCCCGCCATCTTGTGTCATCCGCCGTCGGTTCAATATCTAAAAACAACTAAAGAGCTCACGAACCATAGCTTGTTTGGTGTCTTTGGATAGAGAAAAAATTTAATAGAACATTTTATGTGATGAAGTAGGCGTGGACAGCGGACAAGGAGCACTTTGGACAGGCGGCGGAACAGTACAGAGTGGCGCGCATGCGCACTGTCAGCCGCATTCAGTTAACGCTGGTGACAGAAGCTGAACGCTGCTCTTGCTCTTCAGGTCAGTCAGACTCCATAACACTGTACAACACTGTACAATATTACACAATAACAACTATGACTGTTGGCCTGGCTGACCGCTGCTGTCCTCAGGTGCAGTCAGCGGTGCGCACGGCCATTGCCAGTCGTGTTCATTTACCCGCGGCTCTGCTTGTAAACACTATGATTTTCCGGCCGATCTCATCAAATGCTCTGTAATATAAATAAATAAAGTATCCAGCCGCCAGCGCGGGCTTGATTATTTTCAGCTGTGGCATTGATTTGTTTAGTTTTGTGGTGAAATTGTAGCTGAAGTATCGACCGAGTTGTGTTTTGTTGGGGTGGGGTTTTGTCCCGATGACATTTGGCCGCCTATCGTCTACTGCCGTGTATTTTGTAACCAAACCTGTGAAAGATCAAATTAATCGAACAATGACACAAATCACAATATGACCTTTGACTTATTTAGAATGCAAACAGAATAGTGTGTAAGGGATAGGAATTTTGTCGTTCTTCCATATAATTCACCTGTCAGTAATTAAACGATACGTTTATTTTCAAAATAATACTTTTAACCACAGAGATTATTATATTTTTTTAGAATAATATATTTTTTTAATTGTTTACATAATCTCAAGAATATCATTGACTCGTGTCACTCTTTCTAGAGCGACATATCAATATACAAACACACATTTTGAATATTATTTGTACTTGATTATGATTTTTATTGGTGTGAATGTTATTGACTTATGACATTTAAGCAGCCAATTGACTTTCCATGCCACGCCCCTTGACATCATCATCAGCTGTAGTGGTCAAGGTGCAGGAGAATATAAATGTGGTTTTTATTTTTTTTCTTTTTAATATGAATATTGCAACATTCGGATTCCGACATTCACCTGACTGAACTTCTCTATTTTTGCTCCAACACATGATGTCATTAATTCTATTTCTATTCGCATAAATGTTCCTTAGACGGTTTTCATATATGTATATGTAAACAGGCATATTTCGATTATCGATTCATTGAATTGCACAATTCTATAGAAATGTTTTCAGTGGCGGTCAGTGTTTTTTTAATTTTATTTTTGCATTTACCGAAATAATAAGCCCCAAATTTTATCACATGTATATGGGTATATGCAAAAGTGAATCTGTATTATTATTTTCATAGGACAATGTTAAGTATATTTTCATTTAGCACTTAAAAATTAATATGGTCCAAAATATATTAATCTTAAAAATATGATTGCTTAATAAAAATGTTATTTACCAGTTAAAATAATATTATAATTGATAATACAGATTCACTGTAATATATCTATTTTATTAATTGTTTTTATTTGGATATATTTGAGTTAATTATCAAAGACGACTTAAGACCATTTTTTTCGAAGTGGTTTTTATTGATAATTCTTATTATTCAGATTGTCTTCTACCTCATTGTACCTTAATATATTTAAAAAAACCTATTTAAAATTCGAGTTGAATATTTTTAACCTTATTATAAAAATTGACTCTTTTGTTCGTAATGTTAGTAATAATTTTATCGTCTTTGATACTAGTTAGATCATTTGTATGAATTAAGACTGTTGTCGATTAGTTTCACTGTTACGTTTTTTATTTATCTACGTTAGTAATAATCACCTCAGGAATTTATATAATTAATTTAAGAATCAAATAAAAATGTATGAATCAGAGTAAACCTTGATCGAAAATATCAATCGATCCATTTTTTAAAGTCCACGGTGTTTGCAGAGCTAATAAACATGATTATAAAAAGTGCTAAAATATTTTCTAACGGACAATAGGCCTGGGTTGTAAATTATATAAAATAGCTATCGTGTATATTTTTCATCCATTGTTAAATCATGCCTAAATTGAATTGAACGAAAAAATCAAGTATATTTTTTGCACGAATGCATTAGGTATTCACTATTGTTGGTGTGTTTGTATTCTCAACATTTTGCATTATAATGATTTGTTTGCATTATTCTGGGTCATCGGATATTATATTGAATCGAAAGTACGACTTCCTTATATTCCCGAGTTTCCTCGAACAGTATAACCGTTAGTTACTCTATGCCGTTGTCGAGTTGTCAACCTGGATCGTACATCCGACTGTTCAGGGATGCCAAATGAATTATTTTTTTTGTAACATTCATTAATTGTTTTTTTTAAGACCACATATAAAGGTGTGATGTGATTAGTATAAAGTATTGATGAATCTTCATCCAGGAAGTAATTCAGTGTCGGCCCTCACTACGATGTATACACTCGATTATGGCGGAAGAGGTCAATTTAGTATTCAGCATGGGGGAGAGGGGTATCCGACATAAATGGCGTCGCTGTCATCATAGTAAGTGTAGTCAAGAATAGTCATGAATATTCCTTGTACCAAACCTGGAGACAGACTTGCCTCGGGCGGTACTCCTGACTATTCTGACCTTTACTCGAACAGAAAACGAGCTCCGACAAAGAAACAGAGAAAGTGCTATCGTGTTACTAATTTCTTCCTTTACTGTGCTCTTGACCAGCTATATTATTATTATCGTTATCGTCAATGCTCTTTTATCTATAGAAGTGCCATGCAATATTACGTCATACATTCGAATATGCCCGGCATAGATATAAATATAAGATATCGCATGAGTGGCTAAATGCGTGTTTAGTTCAAGTACATCAAGTGGCCAAAAACATCAGTTACTTGAAACATCTCTCTTCAAATCTTCAGTTATATTTCACAGTAAAATGGGTAAATGCATTGTTACTACATGTCATATGGACTCAAACATACACTCTAAACTCAGTTTTTACCAAAGACTACTTCTTTAAGGTGTTTAAAATATTGAGTTTTAATCGCCAAAGTATTTAATAGTTTTGAGATATTGGCGAATTAGTGAAAAAAAGTCAGTCTTAAATTTAGAACAGAACTATAAATTTATGGTATATACTTGAATAATTTACAATGTGGTATAAGTCAATGACTTCTTTTATCTTTCCAAATAACACAATTATAAAAAAATACCTCTATTTCAACTATCAGAACTTAAAAATGTTTTTTTTTTCTCCCGAAATATTGATGATACGACTAAGTGCGTTTTGGCAATAAAGTAATAAAAAAACATATACAAAGCTCATTGGTAGTAATAATGATGACATGAATTACATATTTTTATTTTGATTTGCCAAATAATGCAAAATTTGAAAGTTATTTTCGGAATCAATTTCATCAACACCGGGATAAACAAGACCGTGAAAAATTCATAACGAAATTCCTTTCATCCGGTCGTTTCAGCTCATCCTTGTGTGCGGATTCGTCGGTTGCATCATCGCCATTAATTGATGTGAATTGGTGTAACACGGTGGCCCCAATAAGTGCAAACTTCCATTGCGATATTGGGATCGTGTGCATTTTTAGCACTAGTGAATATTTAACTAAAAGTGTATTATTGTTTTGTCGAAGTTTGAGGTTCACCTTTGTTGAACAAGTGTAACTTTTTCCTCGGTCACGCGATATTGTGTCGGTGGGGCTGTTTAGTTTTGGCTGAGAGGGGTCGATATTGCCGCGGCGAGGGTGTTTCTCCACACCCCCCTTTCTGGTTTGATACACTGTGAAGGTGATCGCGCTTTGATGGTCAGATTTTGTCGCTATTTATATAAAATATGATCAATATTATTATTATACTGACCTTTATAAATATCGGTTGTAGAATAAACGACAAGTGTGCATTCAACAAGTGATTTATTCTCTCATTGATGTATCTTGTTTCATTCATAATAATTTGTATAATCAGATGTACCGAATCGAATCAGTGTTGTGTTACTGCATGCAAATTATTTTACCAACATATAAAATATTGAACGCACTATAAGTTAACAGTGTCTGTAATGAGATGATTAGAAATCTATTTCCATGAAGTGTAACGAGAGTTCCGATTATTATATTTTTTTATTTACAGCGGGTGCAACTGGTGCACTTGTATTATTATACAGATTTTGTGTGAAAAGTTATCTGGCAAATATTATACTGTAAAAATCTCGCAATATCGTTATATTTCACAGTAAATGCATTGTAACTACATGTCATATGGACTCAAACATAGACCCAAATAGATCCAGGCTCAGTTTTTACCGCTGACTACCTCTTTAAAATGTTTAAAATATTGCGTTTTAATCGCCAAAGTATTGTCACAACCACTCTCAGTGGTCACTATAAATGTGTTGGGTGGGGGAGGCACACTTATGCCTTTATTGAATCGGAGAGAATAGTAAGAGAGAGAGAGTGTAATAATACACGGGATAAACGCGAATTATTTATATCCAATGCGATATCTAATGTTTATATCTATGGCTTTAGTATTGTTTTAAATTTCGCTTCCCGCTCGCCAACAATATACTTGCGGATGTTGTTAAATTCGTTTCTGTTTTATTCATGCCCCCGTTTCCCGCTGACAAAATGCTTACTTTTGTGTTTGTACCTACATACACTTTATGATGTATGTTTCTATATTTGTCTGGAGAAAAGCTAACCACAATATCCCACGTGTTTATCGTCCCAGTGCTGCTACTTCAAGATATGAAAGTAGTTTTCAAGTACCGCAGTGTGTCTAGCTTGAAATCTTAATTTGAATATTCCAAAACAATGCACGACTCTTTTTTTTTATTATACACAGCGGTTTACCATTGAATGATTTTTTTAAGGTTGACAGTATATTGATATTTTAACGACGAACAGTAACTACTGATGCACACGAGACCGGCTCTTTGTTGACATCACAAACAGGGGTTAAGAACCTCTACGGAAGCCCTGTTGGTGTTATGATATAAATGAACCACGCGTAACCCCCAGGTGCTACGCCCCCTTGGTGATTATGCAACTCGGTGCATTCTCAGCCAGTTGTGTCATCTTTCGATATATTGATGCTTTATAGTTCTATCCAACAGCTCCTCACTGCAATATATTTTATCTCAAGGCATTGACGTTAAATATAAACTAGAGATAGTGAGTGCAAGTGTGATAATCTTATCTTTATTTGATTTCGTCGTATTGGATTTTTAAAAAAATATTATTACTCAGAGAAAACAGTCTTCTGGGATACCAGAAAACCTACATCTCTGATGGAGCTTTTTAAGAGGGTGTTTTATACCTACAACGTGTCAATTGTCTGTCGGTGATCTTAACAATTACTAGTTACACAGGTCACCGACTTAATAATCAGTATTTACCATACAATACAGGAAATCAGAGTAAACCTGGATCAAGACGATCGATTGGGATTTTATTAATATTATTCCCGATCTCACAGTCGTAATAACCGATCAAATGAATTTAAAAAATCTTGACTTGAGCGGGATTTGAACCCATGCTCACAGTATTTGTAGCCACGCTTCTTATCCCCTGAGTTATTACGCTGGTAATTTTGTGTAATATTATTTTAATTTATACAATTCATATTATCCACTTGTGTCACTCACCCCCATGTAATCTATATTTATTCCTTGTATTCCCCCACAGTTTGGCAATTACGATATTAAAAACTATATCATAGTGACGTTCCCCCTAAATTTGATATCCAATATAAGGAGTAAAAATTGTCTTATCTCAATTTCACGATTGTTTGTTTTAATTTAATGTAGTATATTGATATTTATCAAGGCGCCACTACTTTTATACCGCAATAATATTTACTTTAACGTTGCCAACTGAGTGATATCATCGTGTTGCTGTGGCTAACAATTTTCCGCTTAACGATAATGTCCTCAATGATTTGTAATATTGATAGAAAACTTGGTAAGCCTTGATTTAGAATAATCTTCGATGGCTTTATTTGGACAATGATTATGAATGGTTTTCTCATTGAACCGTGTCCGAATGGCTTCATCGTGAATTTGACCGAAAAATATGTGTCAAACTGATACCACCGATATATTAGTAGGCCATACAATTGGCGGACCAAACAGACGAGTTTGATTGGGGCAACACTAATTGTCTCTATTATTATATTTCTATTATATCGGTTGTATCGGTCAAACACGAAATTCGTCTAATAAAACATTTATTTATATACTTGTATATAGGGTTGAATGGTTATTTAATACGGGAAATGTGAATATTGGCGTGTATTGCAATCAAATTAATTTTATTTTAGTTTAATCAATTTATATTCTCTTATCTTTCGATTAACATTTGAGGAAAATGCGATTATTTTTACCTTTCAATACGTATCAAAGGAACACCTTCAAAATAATATAATGTTAAAACTAGAAACTAAATAATTATATTTTCCGCTTAACACATATCAACCGATAATATATATGTAACCGATAAACACCGCTTTTAATTATGTATCTGCAAAAGTATGTTGTTATTAGTATGGGTGTGTAATTGTGTCAACGACATTGCTTGTCAAGGGTTAGGTTAGGCACACGATGAAGTCATATCCGTATTCAGGAATAGATGTATTCGAAATAGCTTTGATTTTATTAGAATGATGTAATTTTTTAACTGTATGTTTATGTTTTTCATTATGCATATTTCACGTCATACAACTCCTCAATGCAGACGTCTTATCTGATATACATATAAACAAAACTTGGACGTCATAGGAAGTATGGCCGGACCAACAGGCGTCGAGACGCCCTAGTTTACATCTATACAATGCCGTCGTACATTCTTATCGACATCGCTTTGATGCGGCTTAAATTAATTAAGACACCTGTATTATACAAATATTATTTCCACCTGTCGATTATTAAGTACGTCTACGGATATTCAGGAATTGGTACAAATAAACGAGGGATAAGGCACTGAGGTATATGTATGGTTTAGTCGCCGCCAGGACTCGATCGATACGAAACGGAGACCCAACGGCGACCGCCCCCTTCACTTGTATGCGTGTGTATTTACGACTATATTGTATACATACATAGATTATTGTGTGCGTGATCTGGAAAACTTTGGTTTTTTTATGAATACTATAACGAACCTAAGTAATGGAAAATGTATAAAAATATTATTCCAAATAACCAATATTTTTTTTTTGGTTAGTAATCACGTTTTGTTGGACAATGACCTCTGTCCCATTCACTGTTGTCAACCAAGGGTCATCTAATGTGACTTTCTTGAACTTAAACTTCATAAGATCGACTCCTATTTGGTTTCATCCGCTCTCGTTCTCCACTGGCCTGTTTATTTTGGGAGGACATTCTTCTTTTAGCTTTTCAAGTCGTATCGCATGCACTTTTCCCAGCAAACTATTATTATTTCGTGATACATCGACAAAAAAATATGTATTGTCTAGTGGACGATGATAATATGACATCATATACGGTCGGTGAATTCGTCACATGAATTAAATAGAATATACTTTACAATTCACGCCCACTTGATTGACCGCTTCATCATCTTCTAAATATCTAAATGCATGTATCTGGTCTCTTAAATGCCAATATATTTCAATTTTTTATACAATACTTTGTTGGTTGATACGATGGTAAATTGATTCATTTTAAAAACAATAATTAATTGTATTTTTAAGTGATGAAGCATAACATCGGTATCTAACGTAACCGACTGTGCCTCACCGTTTATCCAGTTCATTGAAGTTAATTTGTGCCTATTCTCTTCATATTCTGTATGTACCATAACCCTTATTATTATTACTACTACTGTTTTAAATAAACGAAAGAAACCCAACTTGATATCTTTTATATCGATCTTGGAATTGAAAAAAAAATTATAAATGTGTAATATTAATTTATCAAACACAGGCTGAAACGCGTGTCTGAAGATACTAGATCAAAAAGTCTGACGCTTGATATACTGACCCAAAGTAGACATATTTTTAATTAGAAGCTTCTATGGGCGTTGGCTTTTAGAGTAGATATTATGAGTTTCATACTTAAAATATATAGATATCTGTAAAGTTTTACATTTATAAAATTGCACATGTTTCTATGTAAACGCATCTTGTGGATAAACAATTCCTCATAGCCGTAGAAGATAAATATTTATCATCCATTACGTTTCCATGTCGGTCTCAGATGTACATACCAATGTCATAATGCATTTTAAAAGGATAGTTTCTATTTAACATTTGTTGACATTCTAAATGGATTAATGATTAGTAAATCGACACATTTCGGGTTGACATTCACTTTTTTGTAAATATTGATAATATCAAATTGCGGTTCGATTTTGCAAACATAATATATAATATATCACCCGTTGCTGAGGCCGCCATCGGTTGTTGGGGAATCCAATGAAATTATTTTTAGTCAGCTTCACAGACCGCCTATATTAATACACTTCTATCAGAAAAGTATGAAGAGATCGACTCGATTTAATGGAATGAACTTTATCATCCAGTCTCTTAAAAACAAATCATTCAAATATGAAAGAGCTCTTTATGTGTATAACAGAATGAATGCCTTGTGTGGCATATCACTTATTCAAAAACATTTATCATCGCAATGATTAAGATTGGGTATTGGTACACTAACATATACTGTATATGTATAATCTGTTCGGTTAAAACATATTATGGGATGGCAAAAAATATACAGCCTCCAGTCAAACTAGTCTCGTGCAACTTTCTTTCGTAATAAACATCGGATTTGGCCAGTGTTCTTTCGCGTGAGCATGCAATTAATACCGTTTACTACCATCTGTATTGAATCTTTTTTTTTTCTTATACCGTCATCGTACAATTTTCATTTCTGTACGGGTGGGGCTACCTACGCCTTCCCCCCGACCCGCACTAAAAAAGCATCATCTCGTCTTTAGTATTACACCGGCTGTCGGCGTATTAGGTTGTCGCTATTTTTATTATCGACTAGTCAAAGGTCAAACAGTTTTGACCTAATGTGATTTCATAGTGTGCTTGTGATTAACAGTTTTTCTATTATTATTGTTTACAGGAACAGTGTTTCAGTGAGTGAGTGAGTTAATTGTCGGTGGATAGCGTTTATGCTACTTCTACCGGGATAACGCTGTGTTTGTGAGGTGAGATTTTTAAATATATATTTTTCAATTTTTTTGTATAACTGCACCTATTCTACTGTATAATAATAAGATATAAACATAAGATATCGCATTGCATATAATGAAGTCGTGAAGCCCGTGTTTTGTTACACTCTTCTCTCCTATTTGATAAAGGTATAAGTGTGTCTCCCCCACTGAACACGTTCCTAGTCATCACTGAGAGTGGTTGTGAGAATACGTGTCACGATTAAAACCCAATAATATTTTAAACATGTTAAAGAAGTAGTCTTTGGTAAAAACTGAGCCAAGATGTATTTGAATGTATGTTTGAGTCCATATGGCATGTAGTAACAATGCATTTACCCATTTTACTGTGAAATATAACTGAAGATATGAAAGATGTTTGCAGTATAATGTTTGCCAAGCACCTGAAGTTTTTGGCTACTTGATGTACTTGAACTAAACACACATTTAGCTACTCATGCGATATCCTATGTTTATATTTGTGTGTATAATTGAATTCTTTAGTAGATTGACGCCACGCCCAATGATTGATGTCAATCCATATTGAACGATTTTATGTTTACAAAATTTAATATGCATAAACCTAATAATTGAGAATTAAATATTGTAGTCAAACGAACACCACAGTAAATAAATTTCGCGATTATAAGATCCAGGTCACGTTAGCAGTTTTATCTCTGTTTAAACAGGTCGTTAGAAACCCCCACCGATATTAAGGCATATCTAATGCTTATATTGTTTTCCGATAGTCTTATATGTGTATTAACTTAATGTGCATTGTGTGGCATTGTTTTACACCTAATCATATCAGGTTTCTAATAAAATACGTGTCCATTTATACACTTTTCGTATTAATACCAGTTCAATATCAACTAATAGATTTATATAATACATTAGTACTACTTCAGCAGGCTATACTTTTTATTTTATTTCTTCTGATGTATATACATCATCGCGTAAAAACGCGATGATCCGTAATTTTACTGTTCATATTGAAATTTCGGTTAGCTGCAGCAAATTATCGTGGCATTTACAATATTAACTTGTCAAAGCATACGGCCATGAAAACTATTTTAAAGCCGGTCAGCTGACTGTATAAAATCGACAATGACAATTGATTTGTTTTGCATCTTAAAATTTCAATTCTTGTTTTAATTATCAACAATGGTAGACTTGCCAAGTAATTGTGCAAATACATGCTTCATCATTATAATGCAGGTAGAGTGATAATAAGCTTACACACGTATTGCCATGAAAAATTATAATCTTAGGGCGGAAAACTATTATATTTGTATCTTATATAACTCTAATATCTGATTAATAACAAACATATTTATTATTTGAACATAATTAATTTATTCCAAAGAGTATCATTGTCATAAACGATGCCCTTAAAAGTCGCTTCAGTGGCTTTCTAATTAGGATGCGATGTGTTTAAATGTATTTATTCATGTCTACAGCCATCAATAATATTAGCATACTTCATAATTTATATTATAAATAAAAATATACAGCGTTGGCCGGATAACCACAACATCTTCCATTAAGTCACAGACCGTGTCAGGTCATAAACCGTGGATACACGAAGATTCTAACAATAATACTTTGTATGTTATGTCGTGTACGGCTTGTATATTTTTTATTAAAAGTCTCATTAATTCAAAACAAATAGTTTCTTTTTACTGAATAGGAGATGTTTTTTTGCTCACAATTTGGCTCACAGTTAGCTGTATTATAAATTTGTTTTCGTGATGCAAGAACCAGTTGCTTGACTGTCACAAATCAAGCCTTTTTTGAACTCAGTTACCACGGACAGTTCTATAACATCTTCGATGGTCCTTCTCACCAATAATATATTTTATTTATAGTATAGTGTTAAAAAAAAAATTGAGGGAATTTAAAATTGAGAGTGAGATGTAACAGGTCATATTTAGCAGATTCTATTAGTTAAGTTCTGATTATTATTATGCTCATATATATTATATATAAATTTAGTAATAAATACACTCAGTTGGCATTGAAAGTACACACCGTTGATACAACATACGGTATTACGTCACGGTTTACTATAGTCGTTATTATTCGTCGGTCGGATTTGATGATCAGTAGATGCGACATCCTGCTGCTAATAAAGCCAATGATTACGCATTCAAGATTGGAGTTGTGTTACTAATTAAATTTTAATATACTTTCAGTATTCTTTCGAGGTGTGAGTTTTTCAATTGATAATTATAACACAAAATTTCGTACGATAAATTGTTTATACATGGTTTATTATCAACACACTCTATACAAATTATTTCTCATAGCTGTGGGCCATTATGATATCACCACTATATTGCAGCATACACGAATTTTTAAGCGGTTTATTCTCTTCTCTTGCATTCTTCGTTCCTTAGTAACAAACAGCAGACTGTGTGTGGCTCTTAGTTGATCTAAAAATAATATCCTTTCTTCAGTTCAACCCGATCGATAAATTATTCATTCACTGTAACATTTATTTTTATCTATGGTTCGTTTCAGAGGCGAACTAACTTAAAATTTATTTATATGTATTCTATTTTTGCGGTATGATTTTTGTGAGTAATCTATCCTCTGAACAAGTGTAATACTTACTATACACATTTGTGAAATAAACATATTATTTTCAATTTTACAGTGCAGTTAGATGAAACACACGTAATTCAAACTTGACCACAGAAAGTGAGACTGTTTATATAATAGAATCTTGTAAATATTTGTCTTACGACTGGATGTATATTTAAACATTTTATCAACAATCCAATTACATACATACACATATTTTCACGTCTATAATCATACGCTCGTATTGCATTTGAATTTTTCTGAGTAGCATTGAAAAAATAAAATCTTGCGTCACCTACATACGTGCGATTTCATCATAAAAAATTATGCAATGTTTTAATATATCTTTTTTAATAAATTCGAATATTAATGAAGGGCTGACTATTTCGAGTAGCATTGTAGGACATGGGTCGAATTCTATATACAATGGTACGTGCATCCATCAATGTGATGTATTCACCCGTACACTTGGCTCTCCACGTGGCCTGTTTCATAATTAGTGAGCATGTACTTCTTTTGTTGTTGCTTACTTTTCTTCCGTCTAAAGATAGTGGGTTCGAATACCAGCGCGTGCGATTCTTGATCGTATGAGTTCAGTTCACAGAGTTCATATTTCATCGTCATCCTTCCTGGGCTGCCATGAGTGCCGTTATTTGTGGTGACGCTTATCAAAAGAAAAACGTACAGTTGACTAAGGATTAAAGAGAGAGCGTATTTTTTTAAATCGTGAAAATTAGTCAACCAAATTAAATTATTTCTTATACCCTTCGATAGTTAGTTTTTATGCTTGGGTGTAATACGAAAGGTTGTATTAAGTGAAGATTTTACCCTATTTATATAGAATTGTATGTAATTTTCGTTGCATAAATATACACTAATTTTGTATTGTTTTTCTATTCTCGTTCAACGTCATATCATGCATTAAATTCGTAATATGTACTATTTAGCATTATGTATATGTATACTTTAATAATCAATGTTACTATAAAAAATCTTTAAATTATTCAAATAATAATGGCATAAATTGTTAACCGCGAATTTACCAGGGAAATTGTGCTCGTTGGAATTACGGTTATTCTGTCGATGATTGTTTGGGTCAATGCTCCAATGTCATTCATTCCTCCCTTTGAAATATACATCAATTATTTTTCTGAAAATCTTTAATTTGAATATACATAGGGTTAGTGAATCCAAAGTGCCGTTAATTTTTTTTATTGCCTGATCTGATGTTTGTTTATTGTGCAATTTGTTCAAATAAAATTGCCTATTTTTGTAACTTAATTCATACATTATGCATGTACATACATACACACAGTTATCGTGATTCTGCCGAGATTTAATTCGAAACATTAGTTTTAAAACAATAGAGAACATAATTTATTGTGTATAATGCTGACTTCTCATAGTTTTAAACATTTAAATGTAACTTGAAACCGCACTTGAAGTCTTTCGCTTTCGACTATGTTTCAAGCGATTCACACGCTTACATTCTACAGAGTACATTATGTCTACCAATTTATTTTACTTTATATGTTTTATCACATTTGTAATCCTTTGCTTATTTTTATTCATAATTCATACTGTCTATTTTTTCATTACCAAAATATAAAAAAAGTTAACTTATTAGTTTGTGTTGTGTCTTCTATATTGAGTGACCTTATTTCTATTCTTTTTTCTTGTATGTCAACCTGATAGTGATTCCACCTCATACATGGTCGACCACTCCCATCAAACCTGCCCATCCCCTTTATACGAGATTGTTAGCGCAACCCTTACTATTATAATGTTAATTCTATTTATAATGATTAATTGACTTACGTAACAGTATAGTATTATGTCCAGCTAAAAAAGGTAATCCCTGCAAAATATTATTTTAACTTATTACTGCTCTACTCTCGCATGAAATATGTAGATGTCGCCACGTTTCATTTTATTGCAAATGTTATTAATCAACATAATAATAGTGTCAGCCGTACTAAAAAAAACAAAATAAACAATACACACATTAAATTTATTCTGTCGTAATTACCTATAACTTTTATATGCAAGTGTATTGAACACTTTTTCCTATCTATCTTTGAAAAAATGGTGTTATATCTATAATTGTTGAACGTGTGTGTATGTTATATGTAAGTCTATACAGATCCCTCGACCATCAGCGATACCAGATGGAAAAATAACATTTTATTACAATTAATCTCAAAACGGGTATTTTCATGATAATAATATTAAGAGATATTTAATAATGCATAATAAATGACAATTCTCAAAAAACAGTATTTATTGGGAGACTCGCTTTTTAAATATTGTGATGAGTGTTGTCATCATCATATGAAAACCGTATTAAATTATTTTTAATTTACTTTGAAAATTCTAACATCTTCTGAGTGAAAAAATAAACAATTTATTACCGTCCTAACCAAGTAGAACACCAAAAAATATTAACAAATTGAAAATTTCAATTAAAATTATCCTAGTAGGTACATGATTGGCAGATTCTAGCGGTGACTATTAGATAAGCATTTAGTGTGTTTTCAATCCATATATTATGGTGACATTTTATGTTCATATTGCGATCATTGAATGATTCTTTCGTGTCTGTAGCAATAGGTGTCAAAAGGTTTAAGATATTGAACTGATATAGGTAGTATGATTAATTAACTGATTGCCACATTTTTCTTATTATCTTTTTTAACCTTTGTTTTCTTCTTTTTTTAGTGAGGTGATAGTCGCAGCGGCAGCATGACGACTGACATCTCACTGGTGCGATGGGATCCGTCCCAGGCGCCAGGTCAAGAAAATATTATGGACGAATACGAGTACGACGGAGGAAATTCATCCTCTCGACTCTTCGAGAGATCCCGTATTAAGGCTCTGGCCGGTAAGTCTAAATAATTTATTATATTATATAAGTCTAGTAACTTTATCTTCAATATAAAATGCATAGATTGCAAGTGCAACATTAGATATCGCATTGCATATAATGAATTCGTGTCAATTTCGTGAAGCCCGTGTATTGTTGCACTCTTCTCTCCTATTCGATAAAGGCATAAGTGTGTCTCCCTCACTCAACACATTTATAGTCATCACTGAGAGTGGTTGTGACAATACGCGTGGCGATTAAAACTCAATAATATTTTAAACATCAGTGGTAAAAAGTGAGGCTAGATGTATTTGAGTGTATGTTTGAGTCCATATGACATGTAGTAACAATGCATTTACCCATTTTACTGTGAAATATAACTGAAGATATGAAGAGAGATCTTTACAGTATAATGTTTGCCAGGCAACTCATATTTTTGGCTACTTGATCCAATTGAACTAACCACGCATTAGGCACTCATGCGATATCTTATGTTTATATCTATGATAAAGTGTTACCATGATATGCAATTGTAAAATAAATTTTGTTAACTTTTTGCGAAAGAAAGTGTTTTGGGTAGTTTATTTTTCAATAACATAATATTTTTTATTAATTATCATTAGTTACGTGTACTTCTATTTGACACGCGTAACTAAACTCGTTGAATTATGCATGAACGCTAAATATATTTATACATACCCAATAACGCATTTCACTTTTCTTTATAAATGTTCACATATTATATACGTGTAGGTATACATTTTTTTTCGTTAATCGGGATGGTTATTTTACATGATTCTAGTCATGGATGTAATCTGCAACTATTGGCCAAGACTTTTAACTGGCTCCGTTAGGATACTACAATTCCTACTCACTTGCCAAACGAGAGTCTTATGTAAAGAACAATCGGATTTTACAATACTTATTCCAATATTAATTAACGAATGGATATTATTTAAAACGTTGATGTAATATTAATGAAATTAACAGTACCTTATATGTCGTTATATACTCGCTGTATTTTTAATAAGTGAAAATGTTATAAGGAAATATAGCTAAAAATATTCAATAATAAATTAACCATCTAATTTCACAGTTTGGCTCAACTGTTTTGTTAGTGGCAACCATATTTATTTAGGTTAATAATATTAAACGATACCCAAACTTCACTTTAGCATATTTTCAATAAGTTTAAGTCCAATCTGAATAGATTAATTTTGTTTTTTCGACTTTCTCGCGGAAAATAATAGATATTTATGTTTGCATTAGGTCATTTTGAATACACGTTCATAATTTTATTTAGATAGTAATATCTAATTATACCGTATGCTATAACACGTGCGAGTTAAAACTACGTTAATTCTATTCATTGGGATTTTTTAAGGTACCTTTAATTTTATCGTGAGTTATTTTTCTTAAAATTTATTTTATTTGTATATATGAATTTGATATTGATACATTAAAATATATAAGTATATACGAATAATTCAATTGCTAAGATCTGAGTTAGGGGAGCTTAATCTTTCGCATACAGATAATATGTCATACATAGTTCATTTGATTATTTATAATGAGATCATAATTTGTGACAATACTTATATTTTAACCAAACACGCGTGTGTGTCCGTTGATATAATATTTTTTTAAACGCGATAAGACGGTCTCGCTATGGTGGTTGTGGACGATTTCACGACAATCACCCAGACCAGTCGACTGCTGGCGGTGGATTAATAAACATTGTTAATTAAGTGTAAATCTAAAATATTGTGATTAATCAACGATATAGCTATTATGAAATTGTGAAGATTTTTTTTCGTTCAGGTGTTTTTTTTTAAATCGAATGTAGTCATATATTTAGTTGACCTTTAAGTATGTTGTTTACACAGAATATTGTTGATTTACAGTATGTGCAAATATTGAATAATAATTTCTCCTTTGCTTACGAAATACGCCCAATTGTCATGAAAGATTATTTTGATTTCACTTGAATCCCTTCTTTTTATAGTATGCATCACTTTTCAAATAGTCGTCGCGACTTTAGTCAGTTCTCGTCCTTCGTTACCGGTTTCGAGATTTATCAGTTTTGTGAACATTCACCGATTTCTTCGCTCCAATTGTCAATCGTATGTCATAAATTGGCGTCATATAGAATTGCATAGGCGATGCATCGTCGTCTCTGCTAAGTTTTGTCTTTCCGCGTACTTCAATAGACGCGGTTATAATTCGTTTTCATTAGCATATCTAGTCGCGGATTTTATTTTGCTTATATCTTATCTCGGATCGAAGTTCGAATGATTCTTATTTGTTTAAATTCAAAAATTTGCCATCAATTGTTTTGAAATTTCGCGGGTTTTTAAATTATATATATATTTTTTTAATTAAAATGTCGACTACAGAGTGTTACGCCTTGATCAAAATGGGCGTCGAGACTGATGTTCCTGGTTTGGATCTGTACTTTGACAGAGTTGTCGTCGAATTAAGAGGTATTTTATTTGAAAATTTGCAATGCCAATTCATATTTTAAAATAATAAAATTCAATGATAACTCTATGTAAAACCACATGATAAGACCTACCACAACACACAGGAAATTAATGAGTAATTAATTTAAAATAGCATTCACACAGAATTTATAGTTGTTTATCCAAAAGTTATTTTAATTACAATTGCATACATGGTTACTTTTTGTTCTCCTTTACAAGGCTCTCATATTTCCTCACACTATTGAGTATCATTCTCAAGTTTCTCAAATACTTTCCCATATTCACTGAAGGTGAACCTCGAAATCATTTATTGATAAAATAAATATTTTATATATAAATGAAATATTGCATTTAATTTCTCTTAATTTTAGATGAACGAGAAAGTGTACAGAAAAAAACGTTTCAAAAATGGGTTAATTCTCATCTTGTCAGAGTTGGTAGTAGAATTGGAGATCTCTATGTTGACATGAGAGATGGCAAAATGCTGATAAAACTCCTGGAAGTTCTTTCTGGAGAAAGACTGGTAATTTTATTAGTTGTTAATTTATCTATTCTCTCTCGTTATTGTTTCTTTACAAATTCTTTTATTACAGCCCCGTCCTACCAAGGGCAAAATGAGGATTCATTGTCTTGAAAATGTGGATAAGGCATTACAATTTTTGAAAGATCAAAGAGTACATTTAGAAAACATGGGTTCTCATGATATTGTTGATGGCAATCCTCGTCTCAATCTGGGTTTAATTTGGACAATAATTCTTCGTTTCCAAGTATGTACATTTGTAATTCTTTGTTTATCTACAAACTTTATTTGAATATTAAAATATCTTTTTGTAGATTCAAGATATTACCATAGAAGAAAGTGACAATAAAGAAACAAAATCAGCTAAAGATGCACTTCTTTTATGGTGCCAAATGAAAACTGCTGGCTACAACAATGTCAACGTAAGAAACTTTACAACATCTTGGCGTGATGGCTTGGCATTCAATGCTATAATACATAAACATAGACCAGACCTTATTCAAATCGACAAACTTTCAAAAAATAATGCCATTTATAATTTGAACAATGCATTTAATGTGGCAGAAGATAAGCTCGGTTTGACAAAGCTCTTGGATGCTGAAGGTTTGTATCCTTCAATTGATTATGTTATTTACATTATAGAATTAAAAATAAAACCTGTTAAATATTTGTAGATATCTTTGTTGATCATCCCGATGAGAAATCCATCATCACATATGTTGTCACTTACTATCATTACTTTAGTAAAATGAAGCAGGAAACAGTGCAAGGCAAACGTATTGGTAAAGTTGTTGGTATTGCAATGGACAATGAAAGAATTATTCAAGAATATGATTCACTTACTAGGTACTTTAATCTTCATTTTTATCACTTTATCATAAAAATGTAATCTTTGCAATGTCCGAATTTGAAAACTGGTGAAATCTCAGCCTAGATCTGATTATATCTAATGATTCTTAAATTATTTCAAGTGAATTGTTGAAGTGGATCGAAAGTACTATCGAGGCTCTTGGAGATAGAACATTTGCAAACTCCTTGATTGGTGTTCAACAACAATTGGGACAGTTCTCAAACTACCGCACTGTTGAAAAACCACCCAAGTTAGTATTGATGATTAGAAGAATGTAAAATATTTGAATTCTAAATGACATTGTATCTAATTTTTTTTAAAGGTTTGTTGAAAAAGGTAATCTTGAAGTCTTACTTTTTACACTACAGTCTAAGATGAGGGCAAATAATCAACGAGGTTATATGCCTCGAGAGGGTATGATGATATCCGATATTAATCGTGCTTGGGAACGTCTTGAAAAGGCTGAACACGAGCGAGAACTGGCACTTCGTGAAGAATTGATAAGACAGGAAAAATTAGAGCAATTAGCTGCGAGGTGTGTATTGTTTTTGTTTTGTAATAATATACTCTGTGTTGTATTGAACATATTTCTTTATTCTGCTCTGTTCTTATAGATTCAACCGAAAGGCTTCAATGAGAGAAACATGGTTATCGGAGAACCAACGTCTTGTTAGCCAAGATAACTTTGGATTTGATTTAGCAGCTGTTGAAGCTGCAGCTAAAAAGCATGAAGCCATTGAAACAGATATTTTAGCATATGAAGAGCGTGTACAAGCTGTTGTGGCTGTTTGTTCTGAACTGCAAGCTGAAAGGTAAATATGATATTAATTTAATTAATTTTTTAATTTAACTATGATATCTTTAATTAATTGATTTCATTATTTTCTGTAGATACCATGATATTGAGCGTGTAAGTGCAAGAAGAGATAATGTTCTACGTTTGTGGGTGTATTTGATTGAATTATTAAAAGCTAGGCGTGGCCGTCTTGAACTTTCATTACAACTCCAGCAGAATTTCCAAGTTAGTTATTTTTCTTATTCAAAATGATGGTATTTTTCCAAGTGTTCAATAACTTAAGTATTTTTGTATTTTAAGGAAATGCTTTATATTTTGGATTCAATGGAAGAAATCAAATTGCGTTTGCTCACTGATGATTATGGTAAACATCTTATGGGCGTAGAAGATCTCTTGCAGAAACACTCATTAGTGGAAGCAGATATCAATGTTCTTGGAGAACGAGTCAAGGTTTATAGTTTTCATTTATTTAAATTCATTTTTAGTTTAATATTCATATTTATTTAAAAATTTAATCATACAGAGTGTCGTTCAACAAAGTCAGCGTTTCTTAGAGCAAGAAGAAGGTTATAGACCCTGTGATCCTGCAATAACTGTTGAGCGTATTCAACAGTTAGAAGATGCATATGGGGAATTAGTCCGTCTAGCTATTGAAAGAAGGTATTATTTCTTATTTTACAATAAATGATGTCATTGGAGAGATAATTGACAAAACTATTTTAAATTCTATAGAAAACGTTTGGAAGATAGCCGTAAACTTTGGCAGTTCTATTGGGATACAGCTGATGAAGAAAATTGGATTAAGGAAAAAGAACAAATTGTATCCACAGATGATATTGGACATGACTTAACTACTGTTTACTTATTAGTAAGCAAACATAATGCTCTTCAGAATGAGGTCAAATCACATGAACCTCAATTGATGGCTGTTGCTGCTGTAGGCGACGATTTGATTAAGGAAGGCCACTTTGGTGCTGATAGAATTCAGGTATATTAATTTTAAGTATATTTTTTTTACATATTGCTTATGTCTATTATGAAAATTAATTTATAACTGATTATTATAGGACCGCTTACAAGAAATTCTATCTCAATGGAGTCATTTATTAGATGTTGTATCCCTACGACGTGATCGATTAGACTCTGCAGTAAGGTATCACCAGCTGTTTGCTGATGCCGACGATATTGACATATGGATGCTTGATACTTTGAGGTTTGTTTTTTATATTCACTTTTGTTTACATAATACCTATATTGATTAATATAATGTTATAGACTTGTGTCCTCTGAAGATGTCGGCCGGGATGAAGCTCAAGTTCAAAGCTTGCTGAAAAAACATAAAGAGGTGACCGATGAATTAAAAAATTATGCTGGTGTTATTCAACAGTTAAAACAACAGGTACATTATACACATATATAATAATGTAAAATGTTATGTAAAATATTATCACTAATGAATGAATTTAGGCATCACAATTGGCACCTGAGCATTCACAAGCTCCTGAAGTTATTGAGCGCCTTGCTTCAATTGATTCTCGCCATGGGGAATTGACCGAATTAGCCAGATTACGTAGACAGCGGTTGTTGGATGCTATGTCATTGTGTAAATTATTATCTGAAGCATCTGATGCTGAGCAATGGATAGCTGAAAAAGATCGCATGCTGAATACAATGGTCCCTGCCAAGGATATTGAAGATGTTGAAATTATGAAACACAGGTCAAGATTTTACAGTATATTAAAGTTCTGAAACTTCTTTGTTTACTAATTTAATTTTATTATTCAGATATGATGGTTTCGACAAGGAAATGAATGCTAATGCATCAAGGGTAGCTGTAGTTAATCAGCTTGCTCGTCAATTACTCCATGTTGAGCATCCGGATTCTCAGTTAATTCAAACTCGACAAGCAGGACTTAACCAGTTGTGGGGCCAACTGCGTGAAAAGGTATATCAACAAAATTTCTTCCATATAAAGTATTCAAAAATTTAACACATATTGTAATATTTTTCTTAGGCTGAAGCAAAACGTGAAGAACTCAACTCTGCACAGGGACTACAGACTTTCCATATTGAATGTCGAGAAACTGTATCGTGGATTGAAGATAAAAAGCGAATTCTGCAAGCCACAGATGATCTGGAGATGGATCTTACTGGTAAATTTTTTATATAACATTTTTTTATGTGTATATACATTAAAAAACTTGCCAGGTCAATCTACCCAATGCGGGAACATATATCTGACTTTCAAATCAGTATAATATTTATTGTAAATAATTTAATTTACAGGGGTAATGACATTGCAACGGCGAGTTGCTGGTATGGAAAGAGATTTGGCTGCCATTGAAGCTCGTATCAGTTCTTTGACTCGGGAAGCTGAAGCTATTGAACAAGAACATCCGGAAGAAGCTGAACTTATCAGAGAAAGGGTTGCCCAGATAAAGATTATTTGGGAACAACTAACACAAATGGTAATTATTTAGTAAAAAAAAAAAGTATTTAAAAGTACATTTTTTGTTATCCTTTTTTTAACTAATAATTTATATAGCTTAAAGAAAGAGATGCAAAATTAGAAGAAGCGGGTGATCTTCATCGATTCCTTCGTGCTGTTGATCATTTCCAGTCCTGGTTGACTAAGACTCAAACAGATGTTGCTTCAGAAGATATTCCCACATCTTTAGCTGACGCTGAAAGATTGTTGAGTCAACATCAAACAATCAGGGAAGAAATCGATAACTATACTCAAGATTATGCAAAGATGATGGAATATGGAGAAAAAATTACTGCTGTATGTATCAAGGATATGAAATTTGAAAAATACTGTTCATATGTGTATCATAAAATATTTTGTTTACTTTTAGGAACCATCTACTTTAGATGATCCACAGTATATGTTCTTACGTGAACGATTGAAGGCTCTGCGGGATGGTTGGGCTGAGCTACAGCAGATGTGGGAAAACCGTCAACAGCTGTTGTCTCAAAGCTTGGATCTACAATTACTCCAAAGAGATGCTCGGCAGGCTGAAGTGTTGCTCGCTCAGCAAGAACATAGATTATCTAAAGCTGATCCTCCCACAACATTGGATCAAGCCGAAAATCTGATAAAGGATCATGAGGCATTCCTGACTACAATGGAGGCTAATGATGAAAAGATCAATTCAGTTGTTCAATTTGCTAACCGATTGTGTGAAGAAGGACACTTTGATGCCGACAAAGTTCAAAAGCGTGCAGAAAATATTGATGGTCGCAGAAATGCTAATAGAGAAAAAGCTCTTCAACATCTTGAAAAACTTCAAGACCAGCTTCAACTTCATCAGTTCTTACAAGATTGTGATGAACTCTCTGAATGGGTTCAAGAGAAGAACCTCACTGCTCAAGATGACACATATAGATCTGCAAAGACTGTACATTCAAAATGGACTCGCCATCAAGCATTTGAAGCTGAAATTGGGGCCAATAAAGAACGTCTCGTTGCAGTTCAAAAGGCAGCCGAAGAGTTGACCAAATTAAAACCTGAATTTCTTGAGGCTATTCAACCCAAAATGTCTGACCTAAGTGATCAATTCGTCAACTTAGAAGTAACAACAAAAGAAAAAGGAGAGAAACTCTTTGATGATAACAGAGAAGTTCTTATTCATCAAACATGTGATGATATTGATTCTTGGATGAACGAATTAGAAAAACAGATTGAAAATACTGATACAGGTTCAGATTTAGCATCTGTAAATATTTTAATGCAAAAGCAGCAGATGATTGAAACTCAAATGGCTGTAAAAGCTCGTCAGGTAACCGAACTTGAAACTCAGGCTCAATATCTTCAGAGAACAGTTCCTGAAAAAATGGAAGAAATTAAAGCTAAAAAAGTTGCTGTTGAACATAGATTTGATCAACTTAAAGCGCCTCTGGTTGAAAGGCAGAAGCAACTTGAAAAGAAAAAAGAAGCCTTCCAATTTTGCCGTGATGTTGATGATGAAAAGTTATGGATAAGCGAAAAAATGCCTCAGGCTACGAGCACAGACTATGGAAATTCATTATTTAATGTTCATACACTTAAAAAGAAATTGAGATCTTTGAAAACAGAGATCGACAATCATGAGCAAAGAATCGTTACAGTTATTGGAAATGGTCAAAAACTTATTGATGAAGGGCATGAATCTTCTACCCAGTTTGAAAATTTGATTAAGGAGTTAACACTTCGCTGGCAAGAATTAAAAGGTATGTTATTTATTTTTTATTTTTATTCAAAACATAATAAATTTTTCATATTACAGATGCCATCACTGATAGAAATAATGGTCTTTTACAATCTGAAAAAGCCCAACAATACTTTTTCGATGCCAACGAAGCTGAAGCATGGATGAGTGAACAGGAGTTGTACATGATGGTTGAAGATCGTGGTAAAGACGAAATATCTTCACAAAATCTCATGAAAAAACATGATATTTTGGAACAAGCGGTTGAAGACTATGCTGAAACTATCAGGCAGCTAGGAGAAACTGTACGTCAACTTACAACCGAAGAACACCCCCAGAGTGAACAGATTTCTGTTAAACAATCTCAAGTCGATAAACTTTATGCTGGATTGAAAGACCTTGCCAGTGAGCGCCGTGCAAAACTTGATGAAGCACTCAGACTTTTCCAACTCAACAGAGAAGTCGATGACTTGGAACAATGGATTGCTGAGAAAGAAGTTGTGGCTGGTTCCCAAGAGCTTGGGCAAGATTATGACCATGTTACCCTTTTGTGGGAACGTTTCAAAGAATTTGCTCATGATACAGAGACAATTGGATCTGAAAGAGTCGGAACTGCAAACAGAATTGCTGATCAAATGATAGAAATGGGTCACGCAGATAATGCTACTATTGCACAATGGAAAGATGATCTGAATGATGCCTGGCAAGATCTTCTTGAGCTTATTCAGACTAGAACTCAAATGTTAGCTGCGTCTAGAGAGTTACATAAATTCTTCCACGATTGTAAAGACACTTTAAGCCGTATTTTGGAGAGACAGCGAGGTATTTCAGATGATCTTGGTAGAGATGCAGCTAGTGTTTCTGCCCTTCAAAGAAAACATCAGAACTTTATGCAAGATTTAATAACATTGGATACACAAGTGAGTTATTTCAATACTTTGAACTTTAACAATTCATTTATGTAAATTATTTACTATTTTCCTTTACACAGGTCCAACAAATTCAAGATGAATCGGCTAAATTACAAGCTTCATATGCTGGTGAACGAGCTAAGGAAATCACAAATAGAGAAGCTGAAGTGCTTAGTGCATGGGCTGCTCTTCAGGCGGAATGTGAAGCTAGACGTTTGAAATTAGCAGACACTGGAGATTTGATTAAATTCTTTAATATGGTTAGAACATTATTATTGTGGATGGATGATGTATTAAGGCAGATGAATACCAGCGAAAAACCAAGGTTTGTCTACTTTGCATTAATGATTAATTTTTGATAAATGTTATTCTTATATTATCTTTCTATGATAGAGATGTATCTGGTGTCGAGTTACTTATGAGTAATCATCAGTCATTAAAAGCTGAAATGGATGCTCGTGAAGATAACTTAGCTGCATGCACATCACTCGGAAAGGGACTTTTAGCACGTCAACATTATGCCCCACATGTAATCAGAGAAAGGTTGTTAGCTCTGAGTGATCAAACCCATGCCCTTTTGCGCAGATGGGAGGAAAGATGGGAAAACCTTCAACTAAGTAAGATCTAATTATTTCAAGTATCATGTAAATACATACTGAACCGTTTTTTTACTTTTTTAGTATTGGAAGTTTACCAATTCGCTAGAGATGCTGCTGTAGCTGAAGCTTGGCTTATAGCGCAGGAACCTTACTTGATGTCATCCGAATTGGGTCATACAATTGATGATGTTGAAAACCTTATCAAGAAACATGAAGCTTTTGAAAAGTCAGCTGCAGCCCAAGAGGAAAGATTTGGTGCTCTTCGACGAATAACTACGGTAGAATTACAAAATTTATGCTTGTTTTCATATATTGGTGGATGGAAATTATGTATTTTCTATAAATATTTCCTGTATTTTAACTCCTTAATGTTGCACTATATAATTTTGCATGTCATCTTTTGTTTTGTCATAACATATATATATTTTTTTAATCTTTAATTAATGCTATTTTTTTCTTTGCATGTCCACTACATGTTTTCTGTTTATTATTTTATTCATAATGCATTTATATTGGTGTTTGTGTAGCTAGAGCAATATGATCAAGTTTATCTATGGAAAATTATCACACCTCTACCTAATCACTCTTCAGTTACCAAAATTGATAGAATTCCTTTACCCAATTCGGAGCATATGGTCATTGATAGTCGTAAAAAATCAATTACTTCTAAATCACCTATTTTCAAAAGATGTCGATCTTATAAAAAACCCCATTCTGATAGTGAAATAGTACGGGATATTATTATTTTCAGTAAGAAGTTTTATAAACCAGAACCATTTAGAAGAAAAATTCTTACTTCTAGAGGGACAAAAATACATTATATAGATTTTGACAATGAAAATTTGCCTAAAAATCTATCTACTGAGATCAAGAAATGTAGAAATGATTCTTATTTGTGGGGAACTTTGTTATCACAGGGCGAAGTTGATTATCATGAAGATCACCCTAGCAATGAAATTAAGAATTCTGATTTTAAATCAATTTCTGATACTTCTCACGGAATTGATGATGAAGTATTTGTAAAAAATATTGCCCAGGAATTTGTTGAATCTGATAAGGATTCATTTGTTTATCAGAGTTCAGAAAATACCAGCAAGCAACCCTCTATTGATAATATATTATTTTCAATGGAGCAAAGACGAATATTGACTGAAAGCATGTATTTTACCTGTCCTGATGTTTGTAAAATTAAATTTGAAATTCCTACTGATTTGAAAGTGGCATGTTCAAATTTTATTCACTGGGAAAAATGTTTGTCACGTTCATCTCAAATGTTTGCATCTAAAGTCCCTATCTTGGATGACATAAAACAAAACCAACCTCTTGTGGGTAATGACTGTTTGGTAAATACCAATATTTTTCTTCCCCAAATACATTATCCAAAATCAAAGCTTGAAAAATTAAAGTGTTATAGTTCAAGTATTAATCTTACCGGTGATAGCAAAAATGTAGATATTAAGCCTATAAGGTATTCAAGTGTAGAAATATTAGTTAGCGATGACCGTATGCTGCATTCTAATGATCTTTCCCTAACATCTTCCCAAGAACTGCATGCGTCATTTTTTGGATCCGTATCTCTGGATACTTTGGCACTTGGTGATTGTGATTCTTTACATGTCAATCAGGTAGGATCTGCTTTAATTGTCTATTTTTTCAATTCACTCTTCAATTATATCAATTTTTCTTTGTATAACATGCTGTTTTAAATTATATTAAAATTTTTAACATATTTGATTAGTCATTTGATTTCATGTATTATGAATTCAACAATTAATTAAGTTATGGTATTCTTTTGTTAGTTTGAACTCAAAGAAATGAAAAGACGACAAGAAGCGGAAGAGGAAGCAGAAAAAGCTCGTCTTGCTGAAATCCGTGAAGCCCAAGAAGCAGCAGACGAAGAAAGACGGAAGGTTGCTGAAAGAGAAGCTGCTAAAGGAGATACAACAGATGCTGGACAGGATCCACAAGGTATGATAATCAGATTAAGAATTTTCCATTTTAATATAAAAATAAAACTCATTATTCATCAATTATTTGAATGGAATCTATAGTTCAAAATTTATTTACATATTTATGATAAAACACTTTTTAAACAATAATTTTGACGACAATCTCCTAAATGTTCTCAGTTGTTTTATACATAATTCACAAGTCTGCTTTATGTTTTAAAATTTCCAACCGTGTTGTACGACCAAAAAAATATAGAATAATTAAATTATTTGTTAATCTAGATAGAATTGTCAATTTCGATTTGTAAAATAATTTTATGTATGTAATCCAAATTTTTATGAATATTTGAAAGATAATTTATTTATCTCATATAATATTTAACTTAACACAACTGTGATTGCTTCAGCTTTTGAGATGCTTGTATCAATAACACTTTCTCGAATAACACATTTGATTATAAAATAAAAAAAAACATAATATATTCCGCACTTAAATCCAATTTACCCTCATCACATGAAATTACTTCACTATTATGTGTATTTGTTTCACGCTGCCTTTTTAAAAATATACATTAATTTATCTATGTATAAATTACTGGATTTCAATAAACAAAGTGGTGCGAAGGACATCCACAAAACTATCTGAAAAATCAGAAAGACCACATTCACAACCAGGTAATAATACTTCTGGGTGCATATAGTACTACCCCTAATAATACCAGCACTTTCAGTATGGAAGTCCTGTTGAAATTAATCCCACGTACCTTTTTTTTATAACTATTAGTTCCATTTATATATCTCGTTGTCTATGTCTTCAAATATCTTGTCTTTCTACTTGCTTTTAGAGATCTGTTAACAGTATACATGTGTACTGTTTGCTGGTGATGGTTTAGACAATTTGGCTCAATTGTATATACATATTTTATGTAATTTACACATTTTTTTAAAATATTACTAGTACACACAGAACATATTATTTTTTTGCATGTTACATAGAATAAGCATGTTTTTGATTTATTTTATTGCATGTTAATTATAACTATTGATATGCATGCGCAGCGATGAGACAACAGCAGTCCCAAGGTGCTTCTAGCATTTCTAAGAGACTTAGTGAACCAATACAAAGGTCTTCTACTGGTGGGAGAGCTTCTAGTGAGTATTTTCTTATAATCTGATATCTCAATTGTCATCTTATATGTGGACATTCAGTGGTCCGTCTCGTCCTAATAACACATTTCTAGGTATTGGTTCATACATTTTATAAGAATATTATTTTCTGCATGCAATGTATTTTTGTTAAGTGGGTGGTGAAAATATTGCATGAGAGCATGTTTGTAAATCTAAATTCAAAGTATCCACCATATCAAATGCATTATTTGTTTTTTTTATGCTTTCATAATTTTTGTTATGTGTGTTTTCGTTTACAATTGCATCAACAGCTCTATCGGAAGGTCGTTCTCCGAAAGAGTCTGCTTCTCCATCATCATCTGGATCGAAAATCAAAAACCGTTCTAGAAGTAAGTCACCATTCAGAAGTTTCCGTTGGCGATCCAAGAAACAGGCAGTTGCTGACGGTTCGCACAGTGATGACGAGAATTCAGGTAGCCTAATATATCTGCGCAAAATATACACCACACAAAAATGGTCAAGGTTAAGGATTATTTACCAACTAAACTTCTTGGTGATAGTGACTTTATTTTTTTTCTCCAGTTTTCACCTCTTATTTTTTTGATAATTTGATACAAAATATTTCTTATAGCACATTGAATTTCAAATTAATAAAAAACCTACTATTTTACTTATGTCAGAAATGATATTGAATTTTAGTAATATGCGATCCTCAAGGAAGCTTCATCATATATTTTAGGCGTTTTCGGTAATAAATGCTATCAATTAAATTTTATCATCTCATGATAAACTGCTTCAACAACATTTTTAATGCTTCATTTATTATTAATTTATTTGCTTAGTTTAATTCATATATCCATATACGTTTTTAGTGCATGAAATATACTTATATATGATACCAACAACCATGATGAATTTCGGAGGTTTGTAATCATCAAGTTTTGTTATGTGTGTGATGAATGTCAACATTATATTATGTAGTTCTTGCTTATATTTTTTTACAATATATTTATTTATAAAACGGGCTGATCTGAACCACACCACTAAAACTCCAATATTATATTTGGTATAATGAATATTTTGATGTTGTAGAAGGTCAAAGTCCCGGAGGTGATGATGATGTCATTGAAGGTCTTTTAGTTCGTAAACACGATTGGGAATCTACAACAAAGCGAGCCACCAACAGGTATGTCTAAAATAAATTTAATTGATTTGCCATATTTTTTTTAACTTTCGTGTTAATTTGATTTTTTATTTTAAGGTCTTGGGATAAAGTCTACGCAGTCGCTAAAGAGAACAAACTGTGGTTCTACAAGGACAGTAAAACTTACAAATCTTCCCCCGATCAAACATTCAGAGGCGAACCTCCCTTGGAACTTGCTGGATCAACTGTGGAAGTCGCTTCCGATTATACCAAGAAAAAATATGTGTTTAGAGTCAAGTATGAGTTGTCCTAATAATATTTTGAAAAAAATATTTTTTATGAAAGGTTTTTTTTCTTAATTCTTATTTTTATATTTATAGGCTGTCATCAGGCAAAGAATTTTTGTTGCAAGCGACTGACGAATCAAACGTCAACGCTTGGTTAGCTGCTCTTGGTAGTGAAGCTGCAGCGGCCAGTGGTTCTGCACCCAGAGCGCACACTTTACCCCCTCCTCAGCGTGATGAACCGAAGAGAAGATCATTCTTTACGCTCAAGAAAAAGTAATATATTTATTAAAAATAATATCACAAGATAGTCTATTAAGATTATAATTTTTCACACATTGCATTTATTTTTTCAGTTAATTTTTCTGAGAATCAGTTTTAAAGTACAACATCTCTCGAGCAAAGTCAGAAGCGACAACTGATGTCTTGAAGATTTATCAAAATACTAGATTCATTGCCACTTTTAAGATACATACATATTCAGAATAAATTAAGTATAATGCGGATTATCTATAAAAAAAAACTATAAATTGAATTGTCAACAGAATATACTCTTTGTGTTTTATTGATAAATTCTTCGATCACATAAGGTTTGGCCGTTTTTAATTAACACCGGTGATAGTAACTGAGTTGAATTCTCGATTAAACAAAATCAGACCAAACTTATAAAATAACTCTAACATTGTGTTCATATGCTTTTTGCCCTGCAAAAATAAGTAAAGAAGAGTTCACATTCATCCATATTTGGATGGGATACATGATTGAGACTCTTTAAAGCTATCTTACACTTTATTTTATTTATATGAGCTGGCTAAAAAGTAATGTTAATTAGTGTCTTTTGTCATCATTGCTGTTTTATCATCTCGAGAAATGTGTATCCGAATATATATATATATCTATAAATATTATTGATTATGTGTATGTTAATAATATTATACATACATACATTATATAATGTTAATTTATTGAGTGAAAAGATTATATTATTATAGTAAAAGAGTAAATATTTGAAAATTTAGAGGAAATAATATGTATTCGGAAAAATATAACTGATGTTTTTTTCATAATCTCGATACAGCTAACGTATTCATATCTAATACATTCTTTAATTTTTTTCCAATTTAATATATTTATAATATTCATAACTATGATATAATACTGCCACACAATGTTGTTGATTTGATTAAGTACAGTGGATTTGATTGATTTCTACTTAGATAATTAAGGTCATCGGTCAGTTTAAAGGTCAGTCGGTAGTTGAATATTCGATTAGAAAAATGATAGTAATTGTTGCATGGATATATTCTAATAAAATCACTTGTGTATTTAGCCACACTGATCCTTTTGTTGCTCTTGAATTAATATTTCTTATTAAGCCTGAATTATCTCTGAATAAATCAATCATGTCAGAATAGTGGAACTAATGAGAGGAGCAATCGCAATAAACAAAGCATTCAATTTTTCCATAATTATATATCGATAAGAAATTTTATGTTTTTGTCTCTTATTCACTTTTGTTGTAGATCACGAGAAACATCGCACTTTACGCGATTTCTGTCACAACTTGTGCACACCCTATTAATGATATATCTATTATATTATTATCATAAGTGTTTGAATAATTTTAAAATTGTACAAAAAAAAAAGAGAGAAAGATCATATAAATGATGATAGATCTATATACATTATATATATTTTTTTGTTGTCTTCGTCGTCGATGATTGCACAATGAATGTGTCGCCGCCGCTTCTAAGTAATTTATCCTTTTTAAAACGAAAGAATGAAAGTAATGAGTAAAAGGTTCTATTTTCTATGCTGTGTTGTCTCGTCGATGCTTTTAAATGCTGACTCGATGCATAAATGTGTTCCAAAATGTTTATACATGCGTACATGTTAGAGATTTCCAAGTATTTTACTTTATTCTATGACCCCGTTTAATAATATGTCTGTCGGTTTTTCAAAAGTAGCTATCTGCCAATTTTGTTTCATCATAAATGTGCATTTTCGATCATCCAATGAACCATACTTTTATAATTGAATCATTATTATAATTATTATTTTATTTATAAGACTCTCCGAGTCATGTAATGTTTAATTATTGTAATTAAATACAAGAAAGGCTTGCTTCAAGATGTGTTTTTATTTTTTTAACCCGATTTATTATAACACGCTTATTGAATCTAATATATAACAAAACTTATTAACTTTTAATTTACAGCTCGTCTTTTTATAACATTCCAAGTTAAAACATGTGAATGTTTGCATATAAAACAATTTTTTTTCACATTAAATTAACTTCTAAATATTCTGCAAATGAAATAATTGAGAATATAATTTTCCTGTTATCTTGGAGTCACTTTAATTATATGTAATTTTTTATGAGTAAATTATCATTTTTATCACCAGTTGATTGTAAAAGAATTAAATTGATTCATTTTTTTATCGATTATTTGAGACATTGTAAGCGACTGCTTATTCAAATTATACATTAATTGAAATAATAAACAATATCCATATTGCAAATAAACAACGCACAAAAAAGGTAATTATACAATTTATTTAAATTATTAAATTTAAATAAATTTCCTTAATTTGTTTCATTTCAGAATTAAGAGAATAAATATAAAATAATGAAAATTCAAGTCGATTATTAATGAAAAAAAGAAAAATTGCCGTATTGGCTTAGTGAGTTGTGCTAGAGCTGAATAGTATTAGTGCGTTTACGAATAGGTAGTTTTTGTGCACCAGATCTATTCGTATACGCACCGCATCCACACACTCATTATATTGAAATTGAGATTTATTCAAATATTATCAAGTAAGTATGACAGACATGCAGACATTTTAATGGAAATCCCCAGATTATAAATATGTCAATACAAATTATAAAAAAAAACATTTGATGAAATAAAAAAAAAATGATTTATCAAAGAGAGACGAATTTATAACATAATTAATAATCTCCAAACTATGATTTGATGAATTGATAAAACTGGCGTGTTTTATGTCACGTTGTTAAAATATTAAACCGATCAGATAGTTTGTTCAATAATAAATAAATATTAGCAGATAAAAGATGATAAATTTTCTGATAACTTATGTAAAATCGAAAATGATTATGAAATTGTAACCTGATTGAAATCATTGAATTACTGGCTTTGGATTGATAACGCGAAAAATTCCCATTCTCGCTCATTGTAGATATGTTTATTGGATAAAATTGATGGAAATACTATCCAAATTAAAATTAAAATATTCACAAGAATTGTATGTACTAGAATATCTATACAATATTTAAATAAAATATAAAATAATGCGAATTTTATAAATATAGAGCTAAAGAACAATATTGAAAGCCCATTGCAATTTCGTCTAAATATTGAAAAAGACATTTTCTTGACCAATAAGAAACTAATAAATAAGGGCAGTATTCCATTCAAGAGTGTGTGCGTGCGATGCGTATGCGTGTACACCAAACTAGTCTATTCGTACACACACGACTCGCTAACACACTATTATATTGAACACGGTCCTAATTCTCCCTAAGAATATTTAAAAATATAATACTTATGAATATAGGTTAGTCGAAAAAATATATGCAAATTGTTAAAATATTTAATTTAAAACGGCCTAAATCTTACACGGAAAATAAAATATCTATAGACCCGATACCACCGATATATTTGCAGGCCATTCAATTAGATGTATAAACATAAAGATGGCGGACTAAGTAGACGAGTCTGAGTGAGACAATACTATTTTTTTTTATATAAAATGTTTAAATTGCCTATAGGGGTGTACATCTCTCTTTATTAGTGTTATTTAAACATCTCTATTACAGTGTTGCCTCATTCAAACTCATCTGCTTGGTCCGCCATCTTGATATTTGTACATCCAGTTGTATGGCTTGCTAATATATCGGTGGTATCGATAGACCTCGTCGTTGACAGTTGACGCCATGGCCCGTGGATATGTTTACAAGTTGGAATATGAAAATATAAAAAAGAAGGAAAAATAACAAAAATAAACAAGAGAAGACGATAAACATTTGTCGTTGAAGATACTAAGCAACTCTTAATGTCGAACTTTACTATATTAAGTGAAAAACGGTGTAATATTATTAGAAAGATCGACAAGTGACAGTTAAACAGTACGAGTGGTAAAAGCAGCGCCCCAAGCGGCTGTCATATGAAACCTTTTACCGAATTAATTCATCTTTATCTCCCATGTTTTTGATTCTTGAATAACGTTTACACAATCTTCTATGGAGATGATTCATTTATTATAATAGATATAATTGTTGAACGTGTGTGTATGTTATATGTACAGTTCCCTCAACCACCAGTGTTACCAGATGGAAGAATAATATTTTATTACAATTAATACATATCTATAATCTCAAAACGGGTATTTTAATGATAATAATATTAAGAGATATTTAATAATGTATAATAAATGACAATTCTCAAAAAACAGTATTTATTGGAAGACTCGTTATTTAAATAATATTGTGATGAGTGTTGTCATCATATAAAAACCGTATTAAATTATTTTATTTATAATTTACTATGAAAATTCAAACATCTTCTGAATGAAAAAAATAAACAACTTTATTACTGTACTATTAAAAAACCAAACAGAAAATCAAAAAACATAAAAAAATTGAAAATTTAAATTAAAATGACCCTAGTTTTAAATAATAGCAAAAACAATACAAATTGTATAATCGAATATTGGGTCGAAATTGATCCTCCCTCGTTAGATAATGTGAATATTTCAATGGTCATCGAGATAATATAATTTTCGTATTGTCCAGTTCGTAGTTGAGATTAGATAGGTCGTTATTTCGAGAGTATAAAGCGAGACTTTTCCGTCGTTATTGGTTCATTCATCTTAATCGAATCCAAGATGAAGTCTTTCCTGGTAGTATTCCTGCTCGTAGCAGCCGCAGCTGCTGAAACTCCCGTAGTCAATAGGTTCATGAGACCTTCTGGTTTCGAGAGGCTCCAGAATGTCATCAGGGCTGTCCAATACTCCAAGATTGTCGGTGGAATTGAATCTGCTCCCTATTCTCGTCCCTACCAGGTAATATGTCCTGTAAATTCTTATAATGGCCTTTAAAAAACCGATTAATTATTCAAAATTATGTCGAATGGGTTATAAGCAAACTGCAGACAAGAGGGTGAAAAAACAGTTTTCCAATTGCGGACAATTTTAGATAACTGCGCGGCTTACATTTTTATTATTCGGTAAAATGTACATATTATTTTATTTGAATTTTTGGATATTAACAGAACAATCTTATAATTTGCCCATGAATATAATATTTAATGTATGATAACTCAACATATCATATATTTTTGTGTGTAAATATCGAGGATTGAAATATAATAATTATAAAGGAAATCGCTACAGAGCTCGAATAAGTCAAAGCACTTCATTACACCCACTTGGACTAGGTCTGGTCAAAAGTCTTATATAAGAATAAGTGTGGGCGTGGCCCTTTTTCACCTTACTATTATTATACGGCACTGATTCAGGGAGAAAACCTATACATACATATATATTCATAATATATACTTCAAAAAATTTCATCAAAATATTTTTTCTACGCTTTGTTAATTGTGTTTATAGAGTAAATTTCAAATAATGGCTCTGTTGGTCATGGAGGAAAACTATACTACCAATCAGAGCCGTTCGCGCTTAATTTAGTGCAATTAAACTATAAATATGACAATCGGAATGCATGCTTAATTCAATCACAGTCTTTATTTCATGAAAGTTACAATTTGCAATGGAAAAAATAAAATTAACGAGTAAAAATGTTCGGTATTTTTTAGGTAAAAAATACAATAAAGTAGGTACTTATTTTAATATAAAAAATTATAATAAAAATAGTGATTTTTAATCGAGTTTGGGACATTATCTTGCCACTTGGTAATACTTAAAATGAAGCGATTATTTTTTTATAAAAAATCGTTTAATTATAATATTGCTTTATCATTTAAACCGCCACGGGGCAGTCGCGAGGCAAACGTCACTTGTTCCAAATAATAATCTGATAATGTGATTTTTTATCGTTAGATTGTAATCAAAATAAATTAAAAATATGTGAATATTTCAGGTGGGTCTATTCATCAGCCTTTCAGGAGGCACCGGATTCTGTGGCGGTTCTTTGATCAGCACAAACTACGTCTTGACTGCCGGCCATTGCAAATATGACGGAGTTAACAACGCTTCTTCCTTCACTGTGGTCCTTGGAGCCCACAATATCTACGATGAGACTGATGGAATCAGGGTCCAGACCACTGAAGCCATCTTGCACCCTGAATGGAACCCAGCCACCCTCACCAACGACTTGTGTCTCTTGAAGTTGCCCGTCTTCGTCACCTTGACCGGTAAGTTTACACAATATTCATACATATACGAGATACAATCGGTAAATAAGCAAGCACATATTAAATTATAAATTATATGATTGCAATCGCTTCAAACTCTATATGTATACGGGCCTCCAGGTAGAATGTGTGACGTCAGAGCTGTGTGTGGAAATCAGGCGATATTATATACCTACATTTCAAGCATTACACCACTCTAATATACATATTTACACTACGATCACAATGAAAAATATATCAGCTATTCCCATATACCTACATTTGTATTAAATCAATACGACCAAAATATCTAATTGAATTCTATTAACAATCATTTTTAAAATTATTTTTGTAGAAACATTTTATCGATGAAATATGTTGATGCGTATATAGAGTTTTATTAGATATTTTGGCCGTATTAATCGAATATGATAGTTATGCGTATAAAAATGTAATGATTGTGTAGAGTAGATATATAAGACTAGGTGATATATTTGTTATTGTGATCGTAGTGTAAATAGGTTGTATAGAGTTGTGTAATGGTTGAAAAGTATATCATTTGACCGAATTCCCATACAATGTGTGCCGTTCGAACGACTACCGTTCACAGCTGTTCGGTAGCATTCTGGCCTGTATACTCGAGATGGCCTTAACCGCATTCAATTCAAGAGCTCTAGTATATTCGTACACACACGACTCACTAATATACTTATATTGAATGCGGCCCTAATTCTCCCTAAGATTATTTTAAAACATAATACTTCCATTTTTTGCAAATTGTGTAAAAAAACGGCCTAAATCTTAATAATAAAATATATATATATATATATATATATATATATATATATATATTTATATATATATATATATATATATATATATATATATATATATATATATATAATATATATATATATATATATATATATATATATATATATATATATATATATATATATATATATATACCCGATACCACCGATATATTAGCAGGCCAAAAATGGCGGACCAAGTAAACGACTCTGAGTCAGACAATACTAATTGTTTAAGCGCGCTAAATGTCAGTTAATCTGAATTCTCGATAGAGGTGTATCGCTTTTTATTACTGTTGTTTAAATACCTTGATTACAGTCTTCCTTCAGTCGAACTCATCTGCATGGTCCGCCATCTTGGCAGTTGTATGGCCTATTAATATATTGAAAATTTGAATCATTTCGAAACTTTGTATTAGGCGTAAAAGTAATTCAATACATAATAAATGTACCAATGTCAATGCTGGGTTTTTCTATGCTTTGTAAAATTGTAATACCTTAGTAAATGACGTCATTAATACGGATTCATAAATTTAATTGTATATTTTTATGTCCTAATAAACAAATAAATTAATTAGGCGTGTACCATTGAAATAACATCAGTTATCAATTGAAACCTGTTATGGCACTTCCAGCCCCTACTTATGGTGATATCCTAGTAAGACATTTACAAAAATAGTAAATATTTACTAAGCAGGAAAAAACCGACCCCTTCGGAGTTTATGTGCATAATTCTGCATATGCAATATCTAAAATTAAATGCATTATTCGTGTAATGTTCTAAAATTATTGTTTAACGGAATTTATAAATGGGTCAATTTAACGTGAAAATCCTGTAACTGTAACGATAGTTTCCCGAAACACGTGTGATAAAATTTTAAATTGTTTTTTAACATAATGTTTCCCAATTGGAATTAATATTATATCAAATTTAGCTACGAATGTTAAAAAAATCATACAATTTATGAATCGCGTTCTTCGCTTCGTTTTTTTCTGTGAAACTCCTGAACTGTATGATATTAAAAATAATATTTAATATTTTTTTTATTATCGTAGAAAAGATCCAGCTTTCAGTGTTGCCCCCCAAGAGCGCCGTCTCTGAACTCTTCGTTGAGGCTGAATCAGTCGTCTCCGGATGGGGAAAACCCGCCGACAGTAAGTCTAATAAACAAATATTTGATTTAAAATAATAAATAATGATTTAATCGATTGATTAGACGTGAACCAAATCGCCGAGACTCTTCGCGAAGTCACCGTCGAAGTCATCACCAACTCCAAGTGTAACGTCAGATATTTGGGAACCATTAAAGACACTCACATTTGCACCAACGGAGCCAACGGAAAGAGCAGCTGCAATGTAAATAATATATAATATATTAAACATTATTTTAGTTAAGTATAATTGATTTGATTGTTGTTTTTTTTCAGGGAGACTCTGGCGGCCCATTGGTCACTGAATACAAAAACCAAACCGTCCAAATCGGTATTGTTTCCTTCGGAATTGCTTTGGGATGTGAAGTAGGCTGGCCATCAGTATTCACCAGGACCACCTCTTATTTGGATTGGATCTCATCCACTACCGGAATCGCCATTAAACCATAATTTATAAAAAATAACATTCAAAATAAATACAACATTCAGTTAATTTGCAATTTTATTTACACACAACTTAGGCAGACCTCCATATTAAAAATATTCCAATACCAATAAGGCATTACGAACTAAACATTACCTATTTCGATGAAAATGATTATAAAGGTTTTTATCCTATCACGAATTTTATAATATTTGAGAGGGAAATTTTTTTATAATGTAAATCCATATGCTATATTATTAATTATTTTTCCATACATTATTGATAAATATACAGGGTGGACTCGAAATAATATATAATATTTTAGAGGGTGGTAGTGTATCTCAAGAATAAGTGAAAAAAATTAAATATTTTTATTTTATTATTAATTTAAAATAAAATTATAATTGCTTGATTACTAACGTATTTAATAGAAACCCGATTCAATTTTTTTTGCGATAAATATTCTCAGTTAGCTCAACATGATTGTCTTTAATATGTCTTATGTATACAATATGTCGTTAATTGAACTTCAAATATTTTAAACGCTTTCTTGTGATGGTAATAGTATCACATAAAAAACAATTTAACGAGGGCAAAATAATATTTTTTTATAAAAAATATGTTTAATTAATAATAAAATAATGTATTAAGACAGTATAACAATGTGTGGATTTATGGTGTCTTGTTTATTGTTATTATTGGCAGTCAACGCTTAACCAAAAAAAGCCATGAGATTCTCAACATTTTAAAAATAATCATTAAAAATTGAAAAAATTAACTAGAAGAATTGTTCCAATTATGTATCAATATATTACATACATTATTCTAATTCTTAAGTTAAAATATTTGAAGTTGAATTAAAAACAAGTTGTATGTTTAAAATATTAACGTAATGAATTTATTAAGGCACAATTTTAAATCTTTTTTTAACAGTGAATGAACCAGAAAAATAGAATGAAATCTCCAGTTTTTGGATGAAACATCATTGTCTTATAATATATTCTTTGTTTTTTATGTTTGTAGAGCATTAGACGAACTAAAATAATTTATCGCACACGACTGCGATTAGTAATTTCGCAAAATTTTAATATCACGCTTTTTTGGGTATGCCCAAAATTTAGGAACTTTTGCTTTACAATCATAAGAAATAGAAGAATAGATTGTGATATTCTTTCATCTTTTACAACTCAACATTGCTTTAAATAGTTATAAATATTATTGAGGTTCCCCTTTTAGTACATTTTTAATCGTACATTATAACCAATTTAGCACATTTTTAATCGGAACCCAAAGAAACTCATTGAATAAAATACATATTCAAATTTTACAAAATTATGCAACCTGGACTATAAAACAATAGTGTTATTCTGTATAGCCGTGTATTTAATATTATTTAAAAGGACCCCAGTAAATGGACAAACGAAATTGCCACACCAAACACCTCCAATTCTGAATAATTCAACAAATTACTTTGTTCCTCTAATCAATTATTCATCCCTTAGCGTGTTTCGGACGGGGGAGAAGATCACAACAACTTTGTACGGGGGTTGGCTATACATACATTTATAATGAATTTGATCGAATATTTTTATCATAAGTCCGCACAGTAAATATTGATTACTTGCGTATTTGGATAAAGATTTGTTGTCCTCAAAGAGAGAGTCATCAAAAAGTCATGAGGTTGAGGTAACATTATGCACTTCTACAAGATTCAATAAGGGGTGATTTTCATATTATCAAACCATGACAAAAAACAATTTATTATATAAATATTAATGGTGGTAGATAATATGTTTTTACCTCTCTAATATGAAGATTTTATTACCGTTTTAAAATATAAAGATTGGTTTTATTCAATAGAGAATACAAAACATAGTGGAAATCGACTCTTAACAAATTTTTATTAGTATTTTGGGCAGATAACAAGTTTTTAGGTATTGGTACTTGTGTTTAAATAAAAAGTATTCAATAATACTTTGTTGATCCTAAAGCTGTTCTATCGGTACCACAGATATTTGAATGCCAGACAACTGCATGTATAAATGTCAATATGCAGGACCAAATTGATCAACTAAACTACAATGAAGGTGATCAATAGTGGTTAAACAACCGTGATGAAGATCTATGTACACTTACATCGATAAATAAGATGAACTGACGATTGGCCATATAAAAAAATCAGTCAGACTCATCTACTTGGTCCGCCATCTTGATATTTATCCATAAAATTGTATGGCCTGGTAATATATTTCTGGTTTTCTAATACCAGAATATTATTTAATAATCAAATTTATTTAAAGACAAGTACATAAGAGAAGCCTTTAGCTACAAACTTCTCATCTACTTGGTCCGCCATCTTGACATTTAAACATGCAGTTGTAAGGCCTGCTAATGTATTAGTGGTAACGGTACAAATAATTATCTATACTAAGGCAATTGTTTATTTTATACATAAAAAACTAACATAATTAAAATATAAAGCTAATTAAACATGACGCGGGTTTCAGAGCTGTGCTTTATCTTTTAATTTTAAAGTTAATTATTTTTAGTATTTAACAAAAAAATAGTATATGGGAATGTTATTTTATAATTGTTATTGTATAGCTTGTGTTTGGGAATGGATGAAATTCATCTAGTGTCAAAAAATGTAACAGTCCAATTATTATCGGATTTCAACATGAAAAAAAAAACTTTCGATTTCACGAGGCGATCAAAAGCCGATAAAGGCTTCTAGTTGGTTTGTGGGGGAGATTTTGACGGTATTTCACTTTGATGCACTGGAAAAAATAATGCAAAATATTTCAAAGGACTGCCAACTTGGGCAACTTTGTTCAAGATGGGGAAAAGACTCAAAGGGCAAAAAGAATACTCTTAACAGGAAATATAGAAGACAGATTTACGGCACATACAATACTTTTATGTATTTTAATAGTAAACCCAATACAAGATGTATGGATTGACTGAAATCTTATATTATATATTGTTTTTAAAAACCTTAGCTTCCTACACCTTAATTATTTTACTTTGTGTTTTAATATTTGTATTTTTTATTTTTGTTATGTCAAAAAAAGCCTACAAGCGTTTATATGTAAATAAATAAATAATTTAATATCGAATATTTTTTTAAAATCGACAATTTGATGTATTTATAATAATAATCTTGTTATTTTATATTTTCATCTCACTCTTATTGAATTATGTTAAATATTTTAATAGAAAACGATCAATAAATAAATAAATAGTGTAGGTCTCGAACTTGTATTAGTGAGTCGTGCTAGAGCTGATAGCATTGGTGAGTATATGAATAGAGCGGCCAACTAGAGATTCTTACTATTGGTATTTTTATCGATTTTTTAGAGCGACATTGTAAGCGACTGCTTATATAAACTACTAATTACAATTCTTCTCCCATTTTCCATTTTTTTGCATTGAAACATGTGAACAATTTATTAAAGGGATTTATTTCTACATTATGGCTTTTAGGTCTCGTGAAGATTTAATCAAATTTTAATATTCTGCGTATTTTTCAATTGAAAATTGAAGTCGATTTTTTTATCAATAGAATTTTCTTATAGAACTATTTTTTTAACTGCAAATTGACATCTAAATGTTGTAAACTGTAAATGAAATAAATGGGAAAATAATTTTCCTGTCATCTTGGAGTCACTTTATTTAAATGTAATTTTTATGATATTTATCACCGTTTGATTGTAAAATAATTAAATTGGTACTTTTTTCAATAGATTTCTTATTTAAATTAAACATAAGCAGAAATAATAAAGAATACCCATGTTGCAAATAAAAAACGAATGGAAGAAGGTTATTATACAATTTATATATATTATTAAATTATCACATTAGTAAATGTCATTGATTGATATTTCTTTAATTTAATAATTTGTTTCATTTCAGAATTTATTTCATTAAATTTTACATTTTATAGACTAATATAGATATGTACACATTCTGGTTCAAATCCTATTATTTTTAAAGGTGTTTTGAATGTATTTAGTTTAGCTGAGTAGAACATATTGGTCCCAGTGGGGGTTGGTCCGGTTTGAAGTTTGGGTCTCTTCATCCCTCCAAGGATTTCAATGAGATCCTTTTCTTACCGAAAAAGCGAAGACTTTGGGGATGTGTCCAAAGCCGTTTAAAAGAAGAGTCCTGCTAACGCAATTTCCCTTTGTTTGTGGAATGAAGTCTCTTTAGTACAGGATTTGCGACCACATCCTCTAGGGATTATTGGCTTTAACCTAAGGGATTGTTAACTAGTTGTAACATTACAGCTGATCTTTGGACTTTTCATACAAGATTACAAGCTCAGCTTTATTATATATTAAAACAGTCAGTGTCATAAATATATTTTTTATCAATGTATTCCTCAATAATGAAGAACGTGCTTATTACTTGGTGAATTTAAAAAGTAGCGTAAAATCAATAAAAACCTCTTAACCATGAAGAATAAAATAAAATTAGAATTATTTATTAGCTTAAACAATCAAACCTATATAAAAATATATTATATATATATATATATATATATATATATATATATATATATATATATATATATATATATATATATATATATATATATATATATATATATAGATTGGTTAAAAAATATTTTTTATTTAATTTTACAGCTTCATTTAATATTCATTATTGTTCTGATTTCTGCGTTAATTTTCATATACAAATTATAAAAATAAAATTCAATAATGTCACATTTGGAATAAGAAAGCAAGAATCACAATAAAGTATTTTTTATAATTTTATATAAAATTCCAACTGTATTATGAAAATTCTGTGATTTTCTCTATTAAATATATAATTTTAAACGTCGATGATTCATGTTAAAACAATTAACTTATATTTACTAAATTTTATTGTTTAAAAGATAATATAAATGTGCATTTCCATAACCATAACGAACTCAAAATTCACCTGTTTTGAGTAAAACGAAATTAAATATTACAATTTTATAAACATAACAGATTATTAAAATGCAACACATGAATATACGATATTATTTATCCTTTATTAAAAATATATATAAATTATTAAGACAGGGAAATACATTTCCATGTTAAATATGCACACAAATTAAAGTCCAAATAATATACAATAAAATCCTCATGAACGTTATTGTATATTTTTCAAATGATAATGTAAAAAACTACACGATATTGAGTTCTTGGTTAAAGAATTCAACGCCTCATTATTTCAATATGGTGATTTGTAGGGAAATGGATGAATATAGTATTATTTAGTAGTTTTCAGTCGGTGTTTTATTTTGATGGACTTTTTGATAGGGCAGTATTTCAGTGGAGCAGTTTCGTGTTACAGGAAGGTTGGCAGTTCTCGTTTGGAAGTGGAAAGGTTTTCGGGTATGTTTTTTAGAACAGGAAACTAAACTGTGGTCAGAAGTGGTCTGTGAAATGAATGGCGTACTCCAAATGGAAAACGCTTGTCAGCATCACAGGTATTTAACTATAACTATAACTATAACTATAACTAACTACACTATTTCAATTAACACTAACATGTCGCGCTAAGATACTTTCTAATAATACTCAAACACACACCTCAGGATTTACATTAATAAACATATTTTTTATATCACCAAGGCAATTATTCACGTAGGATTATATAAATGGAGATATTGTCAACGAACAAATACGGTAATTAACTATTTACAAAATAAATCGACGTTTTACATTTGAGAGATATTTGAAAAAAAAGCGTGATCCTCTTGTAAAGGAAATCGAAAACCTGACAATATAAAATTTAATACATTTGATATTTTGAGTTAGGTACTTAAGTTATACATATATAAATATTTTTAATTATGTAAATATTATTATATGCCTCATGTTTAAGTTAATTACGTAAACGAAGTAAGTAGGTACCCGTGTAATACTAAAGTAAAAAATACAATAAATATGGGTATACTATGAAATTTTAAGGGTCTTTAGAATTAATTATATTGGATTCACCTTAACTAATTGAGAATATTTTAATATAAAAAAAATAAATATTTAAAATAAAAATATTCAAATTCGTTTAAGCTACAACCATTTTTATTTCCGATTTATTTAGAATAAGAACGGATTATATTTTTACTGTGTGTAAAAGTAGTAGTATAGTCCAAACATTTATTTAAAATATTTTTTAATTGTTTTGTTGTTATATTTTTGCGAAACCTTGCCTTAAAATATCCACCTACTATAGTAAATCGATAATTGCTTAACAATTCACATAAAGGATATAGTTTCTAAATTAATTTTGTACGTCAATCGATCACCCAAATTATTTATTTATTTAATACACAATATATTTGTTTCAGGATATGCTAAAAGAGGCTTTTGTGTATTTATGTACAAATATAAATATTCGAAGATGCGTAAATAGTGATCTTTTTGTAAAAGGTTGTTGAAATTTATGAAGGCATTGTGCAGTAGCCAAGGTAAATATCGATATTCTAGGTTGTTTTATTTATCACTTTATTACTATAAGGGAGGCATTTGGGGTTGTTATTGAAAGGTCCCCGTGGTGTCATACATGGACAAACATAATACACAATATTATATTATGGAAAAAAAAGTTTTTTAGTAACAATGTAAATTTTAATGTTTTTTTCAGCTTCTAATTTGCCACAGACACATTGAAAATTTGCCATTCTATACAATAATCTATGGAATGGCTATGGTGTAAATGGTCTCCACAATTTATCTGCATCTATTTTAATTTTGCATAAATTTAAAAATTAAATAATTAATTATTTTTAAGGTTTAAGTGATTTTTTGCATAAGCCATAGATTTGAAAAAAATACAGTGAATTACTTTTATCACCAATTGCTATAGAGAAATTATACATTATTATAAAAATATCTTGCCAAAATTTTGAGATATCCTTTAAATGAACACATCTAATTTATAATAAAAAAGTACTATAGTGTATATATAGTAGCATAGCAAAATATAGGGTAAGTTGACAGGTAATATGTGGTTAATAGTTTGGGTTAGTGTTCATGACATATTATTTTAACCACATGTCATATTGTTATAATATTATATTATTAATATACAAGAGGATTGTGTTTTTCAATAAACTAAAATATTGTTATGCAATGTATGTACAAGAATTCTCAAATTAAATTTATGAATTTTGTGCAGTTTGGAATATTTCTATTAAAAATGTAAGCATGGAAATACTTGGTTTCGGTTGAATTAACATTCTTTCACCTTTGCTAACATCGCTTCTCAAATATTATAGGCATGCATGTCCACTTTTATACCAAACTATACTTTATACCGATGACAAAATAATATAATAAATTGTAATTGATTTTAAATTGTATAAGAGAAAATAATCATCTCGATTAATGGTGTCGGTATGATAAAAAGTAGTATATCTAAATCATTTTTAAAGTATAAATTAAAAGCAATTACACATTATCTCATATTTATTAATATAATTAGTTCATTATATTAATAGAAAAATGCGTCCAAAATAAAATTGCAATATTGTATGTGTGACAACTGTAGATGTAGCTTTATAAGATGTATTCATAGAATACTGATTTATATTTTTACAGTATTGTTAAATATAAATTTAGTTAGGTTTGCTTAATTTGTAGCCAAATTAAAATGAAAATTTAGAATATATATTTTAAATATATAAATTATGGATTAATATTAGCCTAAATAAAATAGTTGAAAGTGTTGACTTCTTGGTAGAATTCAATAATTTAAAGATTTAAAGAAATTGTTATATGTAATTTGCACAGTAATTTTTATTAAGAAGTCGTTATTAATTATTAAGACTCATTAATAAAATAACGGTGTAAATTACAAATAAAATTATTCTCCAAATTAAATAAATGGCCACTTGAAGTACATAAAATAAATGAATAAATCGATATATATTTTTTATAAAGCCACAACAACTCTAGTCTAAACCGACACAATGTTCAAGTATTTATTGTATTACCTTTAACATGTAGTACTTCTTTATTTATTCTAATGAGATATTTATAGTGATATTCAAAATATAAAGAGTATGGTCTGAAAATGAGCGACTAGAGTATAGGAATCTATGGGAATGTCGGGGGTAGTGTGGGTAACGACCCCCTTTATTATTATTTTACATTCTCTGCTTATAATTTACGACTCGTCGAAGGGTTCAACATGAACGGACACTGCCTGCAAAATCCATAAGGTATGTTCCAATTAACACCCGAAAATAACCATCTCTATACGGTTTAAATCAATAGTGAGGTTGAACTTTTGTGTATAGAACCGCCCCCGATCGGTGGTCATTTTTTGGGGATGGCATTTGAAGATGCTTTGTTTTGCACATACATATAAAAATTGGCGTCGACATGAAAGGGAATTTGGGTGATTTCTGACCGTGGAATGTTTTGCCCACTGCCTTTTGTCCACGGCATCCCCAAAGGATGACTCTTTTTATCCGCCACCAAAAACCACCCCCATGTTTTTGTCTGCGCCGTTTTAATGTATTCGGATTATAATGAAAATATATATAGGAAAAAAAACAATGAAACAAGATACGGGATGTGTGAAAAGCCCTTCGGCGCTCAAAGGATTTATTGTCTCATCCGACACTTTACACTGTTACTAAATGTAATCTAATTGTTTACACCCTTTGTCCGTACAAATAATTTCACAATGAGATTCGATCAGCTTTGAAATTATTTATATTATACATAATAATCAGTCTACATATTGAAAAATCTCATTAGAGGATAGAAGACTTGTAAATCCAGAAGCACAAAAATCAATAAAAAATATAAATAAATGAGAGTACATAATGAAATTCCATATAAACATAAAATTATTTATATATATATATATATAACCACAAGGAGCTTTTACCGAAGGTATTCACAAATTTTTCAAAACCTGGATCAAGACAATTGATTGGGATTTTATTAATATTACTGATTAATTATTATTTTTTCCTTGAGCGGAATTTGAATCCTGGATTATCTCATGAGCTATTACCCTATAATAATATATATTTATGATTTTTATACTTTAATTTTACGCAAACTTATTGAAAATCTGACGTGCATATTCCGATCTATTATATAATTTAAGGAAAAAATTATTTAATATATTTTCATCGTTAAGTTTGATGATTTTCTAATTGAAAATTGACCGCATTATAGAATAGCTTTTATAAATTTAAATATCATACATTATTTTGTTGGTCTATCTAACAAATTTGTACGGAAGTATATTCGTCTATAAAGAGGAAAGCATATAAATAAATTATTTAATAATATATTTCCTCAAGGGTTGATTTTTTATAAAAACAACAACATATAATTTTATTAAAAAAAATATATTAAAGTGGTTAGTAATACTTACTGTTCAACTTTTATGGCAGTTTACGTTGGAAAAAGTATATAAATGTTATATTTATTAATTTGATTACCTGGAGGCGTGTTTTATATTTTATTTCGAGTATTTTTTTTGACGTTTACTTGTAATTTGTTGTATGTGAGTAATATTTTTCGATCGGTTTGACTGGAAGGGTCTCAACTTGACCCGTGCAAATTGCATTTGCCGATCGACTTCACGCTTCGTTGGGAGATTCTTTGATATTTTACCCTACACTTTATACTTGGACCATCTTATATACCAAAATATTACATACAAAATATAATTTGAATGAGAGGGAGATCTAGAGGGAAATTTACTCACATATTACATTACTGAAAAGTCAAAGATGACCTAAATAATATTCTATACGGAGATATATGAACCCCCTTTGCATATTTGATACAGCAAATAGGTCATTTATCATATCATTTATTTAAATATTTGTAATATACAGATATCAATATAATTAAATGTATTTTAAATAGACTAAATTTAAAGAAAGCAATTAAAAATAATAAAATTATAGTTAAGGTCTTTTGCCTATACCGTTCACTACTTTTAATTTCTATTTGTAGGTTTAACATAATTATTTTATTTATATATTTATGTAAATGATATCATCATCATGTTTTTTTGAATATGAATACAAAATATAATACACTTTCAAGTTAATAAAATGTGAGCTTAATATTGTGTATCTACTTAAAAAAATCTCTAAATATTTTTGTAAATTAAAAATCAATTCATTTGATTTCACTTTTATTTAATACCAAATTGAATTACACATGTACTGTATAATATGACACTTCAATAGTCAAGCCATCGCTAATATCGAAAAATATTTGCCAGTAAAATTATAAACATAATGTAAAAATAAACCACAAATCCTTGTGTAATATTTTTCCTCTTTTCATTTTAATACTTTAAAATTCAAATTTTGCTTAATCGACGGTTTGGTCTCATATGTGTCTGATTATCGAGACTACACTGTATTTCTTTTATAAAGTTGGCCCGGATGCAACATTTTATATTTTTATTCACATAGAATCAATATTTTTGTCATTTGTATCAGAAGAAAGTTGATATCCATGCCTATTTTTGACAGTGAAATATATGATGAAATTTTAAGTTCAATTAAAAAGTTAAACAATATGCCAAAAAATAATCTCGAATTTTATTATTTCGGGTTGAAGTAAGGGAGTATTTTATTTTGGCGTTTGTTTACGATGTTATAAAGCTAGAGAAATTCGAAATTAGACGTACCGATAAAATGAAATGGCATCCAATAAACTGCCCCAATTTTTATTCCCAACCCGAATTGTCGTCGCCTTTTCATTGTGTGATTGTTTCGATTTATCAATGAAAATGTAAATTGTATCAGTTCATAATTATCGATGCTGGTAGTTTTAGGACGTAGAATATTTTTGAGAACATATTATTCAGATCTGTATTATAAACAATTTTTTTGGAAAAATGGACATACAACAAGCGTCCATCAATTATTACATATTTAAGATTGCTTGATACATATATCTTCTGGTCTGATTTTATCAATATTTTTTAATTTCCAGTATTCAGATATAGAAAATATATAATTTCATTCTTAACTTTCAGGGTGTGTTTATAACACCATCAATTTTTTATTGTTGATTTCCGACCGCTAAACGCCCAAGCCAATAAAAAACCTTAATTTTGTCGCCAGCTTTACGGCGCTGTTACAATTAAGTCGGGAATTCTTATTTCGGTGATTATTCCGAATGGCTCTTTTGTAATAAATACTACCAAATAAAAGAAGATTGTGTGAATGCTACACCAGACTATTTTAAATATTATATATTTTTCAAAGAAACCCTTATCACTACATTTGATCCTCTTGGCCTTTTTTAATATTGATGCTGAGTTTTTTTCGGTTACGATTTTTATACGTTAGTAAAAGAGAAAGTGAAACTCCCTTTTATCGTTGTGATCCGACCGACTTAAGTGCTCTAAGAATCCCCGACATGCATTTTTTATTGCTAAACACTTTTCAACGCACAATTTACAGCCCAAATATAAAGTATGGTCCAGACGACGAATAAGTGCTCTTATATACGATATTCAAAGAGAGAACGACTTACACAGCAGACACCTTAAATGCCAATAAAATAGTTAAAATCCCCACGAAATATGTCTGACTCTTGTAAAATGTATTTGTAATAAAATACAACAGCTGTGCACTAAAAATGAAAATTGCATTTGAAAGTCTAATTAAAAATACCTACACTATGAATAGTGCAGGCCCATGTGTGATTTTGTGAGACTTTTGATATAATTTTTATATCAGACTATATGAAAATGATATGAATATACCGAATTATCTCGTCTCATTTGGAATTATTATAGTATCTTCTAGTTTGTGCCCATTTAATTTATCTACTAAACTAACGAGACAAATGATAAACTTGTAGCTTTATTTTTTTGCAGGCCACAAAGTACATTTATTATAAAATTAAATTTAGTAGTTGAAATTTCTTTGTTTTTTTTAGTATATACGTTTTATTATAAATCAAACAAAACAAAAAATAAAACGAGGCGTTCAGTTCCTTAATTGAGAATTCAACACGATATATTTTTTTATGATTTATGAGTAGTACTATTAGTTTTTTTGCAAGCATATTCTAAATAATATATTTTTAAATAATGTATGGAAGAATAAAAAATATGCATTTATTACAATCTGTCCTTTTCTTCATAAAGTTCGTATCAGCAAAAAGACATTTTACTTGAAACAGATGGATGTTGAGTTTGTGATTATGGAACTGAATGGCTCACGTATTTTTTTTATTTAAAAAATAAACAATCTTTAAAAATAGTATATAATGTATTTGTTTATGTTCGTTCTTTGTGGAAACAAACTATGGAGATGTTTAGGGATAAATTATTGATGAGGTGGGGAGCCAGAAAACACGAAAAAATGTTCAACGAGCAATTAGCCTGATGGAATTTTTAATAAAATATGATGATCAGACGAACACGGCGGAATCAGTTTGTTGGACGTAAACATCGATTAGGGTTGATCTGAATGACATGGACTATGTGTATCAGGGTGCAATTAAGCCTCAGGGATGGGGTGTAGTAACCTGTACTAGTAGATAAGGCGGCGTCACAATGGGCCATACTCAATACGTGAAGAGGTGCCTTCCTCTACGTGTTCAGGTATTATTAATTGATCATTTCACACTGGATATTGTTGCTAAGGAATTAACAAAAATTACATTTTGATATATAGTGGACAATTGTGATGAGAGCATAATATTTAAAATACCGTCTACGCGTAGTATCGCCACGAATTAAGTAATGGATTCCCAGGCATACGTCACCGTAAATACGATAGTAGATTTACTTAGCTACACTTATGATCGTTTTTTTGTTAGTTAATGCCTCGTCTGAGCCTCGGGCGAGGCATAACTAACAAAAAAACCGATCAAAATTACAGCAAAGCAACTCCATTACCGTCTTCACTGTGTACGTTTACGGCAGCACACGCCTAGTAAATCCATCTTTACAAAAGAGCCGCTTTAATTCTTCCGTATTAGGAAATAAATTGACGAAAAAAATAAATGTGCAATTAATAACAATCTGGAATTGCTCTTTCAAATGATGACTAGTTCATTTTTGCTTCATTCTTTTTCAAAATCCATAATTGCAAGGTTTGACAATTTGCTGAAATAAATAGTGCATTTGCAGTTAGTTATTTTTACATACATTGAATTAATGATACAGATATGATAAATACAGCTACAATATTATGTGTAAAAAGAATTTAAAACAATATTAAAATTAAAGAAAAAAAATGTGAATTCTTAAATGCTGTTTTCACTTCAATTACAGAATTATAAGGTGAACTGTGATTCAAACAAAATAAATTCATACGTTGTGTACTATCCATCAATTGGATTTTTGATGAGATATAGGAAACCCAACATAGGAAAGGATATTGAATCATTACAGAAAAAAAATATTTGGGAATATTTGCCAGTGAAAGGAGATGAATTAAGAAAGTTTGTAACCGAAGACCAGAATGATAATATAAAAATATTGACTAGAACTGAAGTTTTACGAAAGGTACGGCGTATTGGGTTTAATTATCTATTAAATGATTGAGGATGATTGAATTAATAATTTTCGATATGTTATCTTTTTGATCTTTGGTATTATAAGTCGTTGGTTCAGACAGGTCTATGATGAAATTATATTCCGTAAGAATATCATACATGGAATAGCTAATACTCAAAATTAATATGGAACAAATTGTATGTATCAGAATGAATTTCAATTAGTGTGTAGTTTATTGAATTAAAGACAATATTAGTGTGATGTTATCAAACATTGTAGTGGTATTCCCGCATATTGGTTGTCGTCAGATAGGTTTGATTATTATAGAGGAACTATGCCCACTCAATTACAGACCACTGACTCCAACTACTCACTGGTCAACTGAGCTACAGCAAACTATAAGCCGATTATAATTTATCCGTACTACAATCAATCGACTAAAACCATTAAAACTGATATTATCAATACATAAGACACACAGAAGCGCTCTTTCATTAATTTATCGTCAAAAAATCAAAGTAGCCAATTTATTTTACTTACTTATAGTTGAATTATATACGAGGTGTTTCTTTAAATGTCATAAATTGTAATTAATGTGGAAACTACCGAGATTGCTTCAACCACTAATATATTTTAATATTAATAATTGTTATACAGGTGGACTTGAATTAATTGAGAATATTTTAAGGGATGGTAGAGTATATAATTTTATTTTTAAATTCAAAATATAAATTACGTATTAAATAGACACAATACACCCGGGACCGTCACTAATGAGTACTTCACAGAAACAAATGATTCCAACTCCATTCCAATAGCACTTTTAATATTTTTTAATTTTTATAAGTAATAATATTTTTTTTTCTTTTTTCACTTATTCCTAGGATACCCTACCACCCCCTAAAATATTCTCAGTTAATTCAAGTCCACCCTGTATAAATGAGTTGAGCATAAAACACATACTTCTGTTTGATCTGTCACAAAACTGTCAAAGTGGCTTGTATCGGAAAAACTTATGTATTATTCATGACATATGTGTATGTATTATTCCTGAATTTAGACTTGAGCAGTTCTTATTCAAGCTACATATATTTGGATAAAATTAACCACAAAATCTAATTCACCAATCACAAAATAAATACAATATAAGAATATGTGAAAGAGAATAGATTTTTTGATTTTTTTTAATGTAAATGGTAATAAAGAATATATAGATATGCTTTTGACACTTAGTAAAATCAACAATGATATTTTGATATAATATGATGTATTTCGATTTGAAAATTCAATTAAGCACATATCTGGCTGGCCACATCTCATACCCGTTTATTAATATCAGCACGGAGTATGTGCAAAGGCCGAGAAGTTTCCGTCAATTTGAGTGGCAATCTAAGTGCCGCGACTGAAATTAGCGTCTGTTGCGGCTACGCGGTGTAGCACACTATGGCGTAGCACAGTACGGACCTTTGATGTGGCCGTAGCAGCCAGAATATCTAATTAGAACTGAGGAATTTGACACTAACGCCTCTTGCGTTAATGTTTGCCTCTTTCTAGAAAGCGATACCGCCTCGTCACCATCCATTATTGGTACCATCAGACCTTTCATCTTCGTGTCATCAACAATTTACTAATTAAATAACAAATGCATAATGGATTTTGAACACAAATAAAATAACATTTAAAAACTATGTTGTTATTAAATAAAGGCAGTGAAGAAATATTTAAATTTATTTTATTTATGATTTTTTTTATATAAGTGCTCTACTTCTGGACGGTTTTATCTCTGGACAGTCATCAGATCTTCGGTATTCCAGTACATAAAAATAATATAAACATACAATGAGATAGAGCGTTTTAAACCTGTTAACACTATTGTATTGAAAAACTATCACTGCTAAAATAATTCTTATGATATTGTTAAAAAAAAGCATTTTCGTTCAAAAAGTGTGGACATTTTATAATATTTTTCATTGTCAAATGAACTCGTTTTCAAAGAATATAAATCTGTGTACATATTGTTTTGATCCATTGAATGAAATATAACCTCATATTGAAATCACAGTAAAATTTAAAAAAAAACAGGGTGTCCCGTACGACACAAAACTAAAAAGACGAAAAAGTGGGTTTTTTTAAAATCCATATAAAATAAAACAAGTAATTATTTATAATAAAAAAATAAATATATTATTTAACTAATTTCTGATATATATTTATCTTTATTCATCTTTGAGAAAAAAATCTTTAATTTGAAAAGTATAACATGTCTATAGGAAGAGCATCTTGTCCCTACAAATGCCCTATTTACATACACAATATATTTATAATAAAAAGATGTACAATATTAAATCAGAGATTTTTATATTACTTTGAATGATAATTAAATTATTTGATAATAATTAAAAGAAAAAAGAAAAATACTTTCATAATATTTATTCACATTTATTTAAAGAAAGGTTTATCAATTTCGATAATCATTAGTGAGAAAAAAATGTATGCATGATGTTCAATACATCATGCATACATTTTTTCAAATATCGCCAATTCCATGATTCGAAATATATTATGATGATTTGCTTGTTAAAATATTTATTTATTCAAATAGATACATTACAACCAACGTTAGTAACCTTACAACCATTTCAATAGGTTACGATGGTTTAAAAAAATAAAAGTTGATAAAACAATATATATATATATATATATATATATATATATATATATATATACATTTGTATATTATAATAGTAATTTATTTTAATAAATAATATTGTTTTATAAAAGTTTTTAATAACAGGACAGAGCTGTATGCATTTTTTTGAATACATCCTTCCTTGATTTAACAGAGCAGTTCTGAATTATGACGTAAGGCGTGCTATAGAATTGAAATGGTATTTTTTCCGTTACGTTCTTTGTTTTTATCGTTTTAGAATTGCTAGGTAATACTAAGTGCTGAATATGTAATGAGGATGTGAAGGTGTAGAGTTTATTTGATTGATTGATTGATTAAAGTGTTTTCAGTGACAGACGGTGGCGGGCTATTTGTAAGAAACCGATTGCAAATACTTTATACGCGTCATTCACCCTCCCGAGATTATAATCTGAAGCTCCAGTCCATCAAAAACCTATCAAAGTACTGCCATTCCTCAAGATTGATGTGAGCTTCAAACAACATAGCTCCTGTCTCATTCCAAATACCTTCAATACAACATCTCCGACTAAATTATAATCATTCCTTCCAAACTTTCGCAAGTATCTTTTCAAACAGATCTGCTATCAATAACACTAGAAAAATAAAGACTATTATTATCATATGGAAAATAAAATAATTATACTATTATATTAAATGTCTCAAAATCAACACTTGTCTTGGTGTCTTCTAGAAATTCTCTTCTCACTCATTAGTTTTAACTCTTCTTATTTAAACTCTTCTTATTTGGTTATCATATAAATAAACATAGATTAGTTCTGCTCTTATGTGGGTAACATTTGCTTACAATGAAATCTTTATTATATTATATAAATACTTAATATGTTTGAATATATAATGATTATCATTAAGCTGAATATTGTATTCAATTAAAAAATGTATCATTTTTATTTAAAAAAAATCTCATGTTTTGTAAATTCTCTTGTTCCAAAATTGATATCATTAGAAAATTTAATAACTTTGAAATGATTCACTCGATTCAAATTTGGTTTTACCCAATCAATCTATTATTTAGTTTTAAGCATAATACTTTGTAAATATTTTTGTTAATGTAGAATCTTTTCTTGTTTATTAATATTTATATCTGTAAATGGGGTTTTTTCCCCATAATATTTATTATTTTATATTACCTCCCATATGAAATAAAAAATGTTATTAACATTCTCATGTTTTTTAAAGGTTAAAAGATTTATATACTCTGTACACCTAAGTCTAATTCATAAGGTGTTTTGTAATTATCAAACAATGTAAAATTGAAATTTTATTAAAAACAAAATAAAAAATTGCCAAATGTGTGGAATTCTTATTTTTGATCATCAAATTTTTCTTACAATAAATATTATATATAAAAAATCGAATTTACCGGATCCAAAAAATTTGAGTTCTTGTATTTTTTTTATTGAAATGTATTTTTTTTATATTCTAATAACGAAATGAAATTTTGAATGATTTAATTATCTTATGTTCTTGGTTATAATTAATATAATATTGCATTGTTTAGGTGGGTACATATTGTGTTTAATGATAAACCCAGCCGTTAAGTGGCAGCTTAGAGTTCATAAGGCTTATAATAATAATATTTGTAATGAAGTGTTAGCTATTAAAATTTGCATAAGGCAAGTGTTTGGATGCAGGCTGTGTGTATATTTTTTCATAAAGTGGCAATACAGCCTTCTCAGGGGAGAGCTTTATTAAACGTCATCGCCATGCGGCATGTTACCACCCCCTACACTTTAATATCACTTCAATACCATCATTAAACATCTTGATATTGTTTTACATTAATATTTATACGATTTTCAATTCAGCATATACACAATAGCGAGGTCAGTGTGTCGACCACTACAAATTGAATATTGAATATGTATTTTTTTGGTCAGTTTAGAATTGGAGCGATTGTTTGGCACATTGACCGTTGGTTGGTATTGGTCAGGAGAGGGAACAAAGGGCTGGACATTAAATAAAGGTCCATTCATATTGGGGCAGCTGTTTGCAGATCGAAACATCGATAACGTTCGTCCATCGGAAGTGCCTTTTGTTTCGATTCAAAAGTGAAAAAAGTACACAGGAATACGCATGTATAAGCACCCTGGGTCTTCTCTATCGCCATGTGAAATCTGAAACCTGACGACATGGTTTCCTTTACACAATGTCCTCATTCACGATGTCCGAGCGGATGGACGATTTTATTTTCGCATGAGACAGTTTTTTAAAACCTTAAGATAATCATCATCATCATCACAAGCACTCCAGTTCAGTGATGAACCAAGGCTTCCCGCACCAGCATCTTCCACTTAATGCTCTTCCAGTTATCAATACCTAAACTCCTAACTACCTTATAGAACTCGTCCGCCCACCTTAGCCTAGGTATACCCTGCCTTCTCTTACCCACAGGCTTGCTGGATAGTATTTCCGATACTATCCCTCCTGCTCTTTAACCCAACCTAGTGTTAAAGCCCTAATAAATTGCACTACGTTCACGCTCTTATATAATGAGTAAATCTCATCGTTCTGTCTAATTCTAAATAGTCCCGGTGCCTCCTGAACAGGACCCAAGATCCTTCTAAGAATCTTCTGCTCGAACCTAAGTAGCCTATCTCAAGATAATATCTAAGGTTTATTGCTTAAAGTGGTGAACTAATCAAGGTTCATTTCGTGAATGTGTAGAGTAAATGACACACTTCCTCATAAGAGAAACTATTCATCAAAGGCTGTATTGTCACACCACAAAACTACTATAAGATTTTATTGTATTTCGATCAGTGGCGTAGCGTGAATTTCTATCGTCTAGTGCCAACCCTAAATTTGTCGCCCCGTCTATATATTTTTAAAAAATTTTAGGATTATCATCTTCTTTTTATTCCGAACATTGATATATATTACCTATGTATTGGATTAGGTTATACCTTTTAGTATTTTTTAAAATTTATTTATTTTACATATAAATACATATATTATTATATCATACTGCAGTACCGCTAGAGCATTACGGGGGATCCCAAGATGATAATGCAGCACTCATCAGTTGGGACATGAAAAAAGAAGATTATACAAAAATGTAACGATATTAATAATCACAGCCGTTAGCGGTAAATTAGCGTGTATTTAGATATGTGAACTTAAACTTATTCAACTGTGGAATAATTCACTCATAGTTCATCAGTACACGCACTTTTTTAAGATTTATCGCGAAATTGATTGCGATAATTAATATATTAATATTTTTAATTTAATAAAGTAGTAATATATTTAATTATAAGTTTTAATTTCTCATCATATGAAAAAATATTCTTGGAATACTTGGATAAATGGATCTTAGTGTAGCAAACACAAATGAATTATTTAAATAAGGTAATTAAGTGGTTGCTATTTCGCTTTTTTATGTTTAGACAACCGTTTCATAATTTAAAAAATATATATAAATAGTTTTAAAATATTCATTGTATTATTACAATGTCGAATTGTTTTTTGGCTAAAAGAGACGATATTAATTAAGTAGAAGGAGAATAGGCTTTGGGGGGATGAAGTGCTACGACTAAAAGCTGCTTTGAACGCCTCGGACAGCTCTTTGTGCATTTGATTGTTGCTTTTTGTTTAAATAACCCCTTTAAAATACACAGTGCTATCGTTTTACCTTGAAAATATTTCATGTTTAACGCTCAAAAGCTTCTTTTTTTAATTCTTATTCCCCCGGCTTGAAAATGAGCCCTGTGAAGAGTATATAGTCAAATCATATTACTATTAGGGATTAAAGTACATTTCTTGCAATATATTATTCAAATCGATATTTTGGTTTTCATTTTATATTAATTAATGCATGCTAAAATTTTCAACATGATGGTTTAGTAACTAATTCGATTCCAAACCGTAATAAATTTTGCGTTGTTGTTTCGTGTCGTACTTTAGACCAAATGCATAAATTTCATAATCGAATTATTTACAATATAATATTTATCATATGGATATGGCATCCGCTTCATGAAAATAATAATCTATATTGATACAATCGCGGAAATTAAAATTTTTATAAATTCATTCACCTTTGGTTGTGGAATAAGATAAAATTAATTAAAACTATTGATAAGCCGATGTTCATCAAGATAAATAATGAGAAACGATAAGATCTATATCGTCCGATTATTTATATTATTGTTTGAGTGTTTTTAAGATATTAAAAGTGTGCCGTGTGAAATATAATAGTATGTAAAAGAGAATCAATAGAAATTGGATATGTCGTTATTTGTCATGGGAGGTAGTCGAGTTGGCGATATCTTAGCAATAATGCACATCTTTGAAGGCATGCAAACGCAGTATCAAGTTTCCTAAATGTATATTGAAAATTAGCGTGTGTAAAAAAACTTTCTAGTATGTGAAAAATAGAGGTACCAAGATGCAAAAGTCACCAGTCTTATTTGATTAAAATCCTTTAGTAATAATTAGTATAAAAGGTGCAGAAACAATGGAGGTGGGTTGATTTGGACGCATTAGACTAGATAGGGATAACGAGGCAGAGAAAAATAGCATATGTGAGTCAGTCATGAATAGGAAAACAGATAGATACAAGCAGATGGAAATATCTAGACAGAAGCAGAGAAAACCTGGTTGATATACACAGGAAAAAAACTCAAGTAGTAGAAGCAAGGAAAAATCAGGCAGGTAAAACAAAGCAGAGAACACAAAGCGGGAGCAAATACAACTAGGAAATGACATAATGACATCCAAGCGGTGATAGTCAGTCAGAAAAGGCCAAGTGGATACAGGTAGAAATAACGAGATAGAAGTAGCCAGGCAGAAGGTGAAGATATTGAATTGGCAGATAATATGTTCAATATCGGTTAATGATTTTAATTAACACAGCCAATATAGCAGGCCATAAAACTGGATGGTAAATGTCAAGGTGGTGGACCATTCAGACGAGTCTGAATGTGGCAACACTGTAATTGTTTACATATGGTAAACGTCAGTTCGTACTGAATTCTCGATAGTGTATATCGCTCTTGATTACTGTTGTTTAAACATTGTTAGGGCCGGGTTCTTCAACCCGTGTTAGATCTCGAGTTCGTGTCACAAGGCGATTTACGCGCGAAATGCGTTTCTTCAACTGTCAAATCCTAGATCGGGGATATCAGCGTGCTATATAAGCTATCTTGAGCTCGTGCTATATTTTTCCCTCCATTCCAGTTTTGTGCCGAACTCGCCTATATACAAGTTCTCCCAAATGCTTGCAATACAAAATTTTTTAAACAACTTGAATAACACGTCTTCAAGAAACGGAATATTTGTATAAGAAACGCGATTCGTACAATCTGTTTCCACATAGTACACGATTTAAACCGGCCTTTAATCATCTTGTTCGATGAATTTTTGAAGAAATCCCCTAAAGCTCACTGCAGCACCTGTAACTCCTGGAACTGGATCTTACCATCATCGACACAGCTCGATCAAGTTCCAGCTTCAGGAACAAGATATGATTAATATTAGTATAGTCTCAATCATATAATATATATACATCAGTTCGCAGATGTTTTTTAGCTACTTTTTCAATGATCTTGTTGGTTGGGTGTTGATTCTAATTGTTTTATTTACAATACAATGATACTAGTTCTGTAATATCTAGAGGTTTTGGATAACTTAAAGTAGCACACTGATTTGCATACTAACATTTTCTATAAACAATTACATACAGATTTCAAAATGATTGTTCACCTTGTTGATATAAATCAAAGACAGATAGTTGAAAACATTTGCTTGGGGCCACCCCCAATGGCAGTTTGAAATAATATTGTGGTGTGAGTACAACAAGCAAGTTTTGCCCGTGGACAAAGTTTGCCATGTGCTATTTGCATTATCTGTTTTAAATGACATCACACTGCATATGGGAGTTTGGGGGTGGAGAGGGAGTGATATTCTTGAGGGGGGAGGCACTTTGAGGGTGGTCGCTTATATAGGGGTGCGTCAATCAGGTGTCAAGGGCGGCTGGGGCTTGCTCTCGCCAACAGAGATATACAAATATTAACCACAATTATTTACATTCAATATTATTATATGTGATATCTCAAAGTATGAGGGTAGATACTACTAATTAGTATTTTTAATCAAACCCCTAATACCGATGACTGTCGTAATTAAACGTACCAAATCTAGTTTTGCGTTTTATTGTCACAGTGCACCTGATTAAGTATCATAAGTAAAATTTTTTATTTATGATCCTATAATTGTGTTCTGTCGCTGTACTATTCCGAATTAATATAAATATATTCAATGTTTTAAGGGTTGACTAAAAATAAATAGGAATGTTAAAATTGAATAGCCCTGTGTATGATGGGCAAACCGTGTAAATATTACATTGACTTAACAAAACTACGAATGCAACTTGGACAGACGTCGTTCTTTCGTCCAGACTTTGTGTTATACTGTATTTGTATAAAGAGCGACTCGAAGACCGACTCAAGGAATTTTTAATCACAATCTGCCCACTTACAAAACAAATATTGCACAAAAGCTTGTTTAATCAACAACAGAAGGGAACAAGCAGCTCTACAAATTAATAACAGAGCAAGATTTCATACATAACAAGATGAAAAGTGATGTTTTTATTAAATCGGATTTTATTTTTGACAATATGAAATAATTGAGGGTGATTTCATATAAATTTTCTGGTAATTAATTGAACAATATTGGATTAGTGTACTGAAGTACATAATAACGTATATTTTTTTAAAAATGAATATTTCAAGTGTCAAAGATATTTTTATGGTCAATTTGAATGTTCCAATGATCCGAATGGTATAATTTAGGTTGAAGTGCAGAGTGGTTTTGGCCTGAAAGATGACCCACCTGAAATATGTATTGAGAGGGTGCAGAATAATTTCAATTCAAGTGGACAATTTTCAGATTTAACAATGAGGGAAAAAATTCGATCACAGACACATTGGTAAGCTTGGTCTCATCTCCCTGTACCTTGAACACGAGAGGGTAGTTGTATTTACTGTTTGAACCACCTCCCCCTACAACCCCTAATGGAAATCATAAAACGGAGATGATAATGCGTAATTTCAACCGAGTCTCCCCTAATCTGTGTCCTCGTGCCAAACAGCGACAAATTTGTTTCAAACCAAAAATATTATAAATATTCTTGTATCTACATTTATAATAAACATTATCAACTAGAAGAATATCGTCTAATATTCGTAAAAAAATTTGTTTTAACAATTCGAAGCCACTTGATGGTATACTTTTTGACGTCTTTAAATTATTTGGAATAAAGTAAAATGATACTTAAATTAATTAGTATATAAATAGATTATTTACGTTCATAGCTAAAATAAAATCTGGACTCTCAATAACCGGAATTTTAAATATAAGAATATTATTTTATGGGTAAAATATTAAAAATTATTTATTCAGTTAAATATTTGGGTTTTAAGATATAATAATTGAATATAATTCACAACAAAAATTCATACTTAATGAGTGTTAAATCAAACCTATGTAAATGTTTATTTTGTATTTTTTTTAACATGATGTGCATTATCTTGTTATTAATATAATATAAAATAAAAAATGACAAAAACCCACTTGTGACATAATTGATGACTAAAAACTTAATACATATAATAAAACAAAACAGGCGTTTTTATGTTTTTTTTTGAGATTATTGAGCTCAAACATATTCATATAATACTTTTATGAAATCAGTTGAACCAATCAGACATTAACATACTTTAAAATTATATTAATGTGTATTAAAGCGAAATAATCCTAAAAAATGAATTAACCTCGATAAATGAATTAACTTCATAGGTTTTCGGAATAACAATTCATTTTGTTTACATTATTTTTTAACCACTTAATAAATCAATACTTCTGAACATACTGCTCAAAGAGTCTTCTTAATAATTGTTTTTTTAATATAATTGAATATTCAATATTTATTTTCAAATATAAAGTGATTCAAGTCGATTGTTTGACAGTAATTTCATATTGAAAGTGGGCAGAGACAACAGAACCCCTCTGTTATTATTCCTTCCAATACAGTCACTGTCACTGTTTAGCTACACCATTCCTGACAGAGTGACAGGATCATTCTTCCTGTACACTGATTGAAAATTGCAAGTACACACGTACGCAAAGTGTACCAAAATATAATATGAAAGGGTGGCCGTTAAGGGTTGGTAAACGGTCTCCGGGACTCCAAAGTAAACAACACTGATTTTGATATAAGATTATTTATTAGATAATTATTCAAATAACGAGAGCTTGTAGATGCTTTTTAATTTCAGAAATCAACTCTTCATACTAATAAAAATATAATATATTTACAAATTTATCAAAAGATAACATTTCCGGGAAGTAATCGCATCACTATTTTGATCTTTTCAAGTACACTTCACTTGATGTGCGCCGAGACTAACTTGATGATTCATTCTATTTGTATGCAAGATATTCAATTATGAAACTGATATTAAATTAAACGAATAGTTAATAATATAAATTATTTTAATAATGACTCGTCATATTATAAAATCGCAAAGTATACGAAATTCAACGCTGTCTTATTTTACGTTTATATCCTCGGCTCAAGCCTGAGGGTGGCCACTTTTTTACGACTTTGCGGCTTTTGCAAATTTTTTGAATATTTATGAAAGTTTTTTACGCCTTTGACTACAAGATTCTCTTAGGGCAGTGCATTTCGGCACATTCAATAAAAAGCAAGCCGTCTGTATTAAGGGTTATAGATTTTTTAAGGCCGTCGTAAAAGAGGCGATGGGATGAATTTTGAACAGTGTCGTCTGCAAAACTTCGAAGATAATTAAGTGATGAATAAATTAAATGATATAAAGAAATTTTTAAATTCCCTTTGAAACTCAAATCTATCCATATGTTTATTTTATCTCTATAAACAAAGTTTTATTAAAAAATATTGACAACGATATAACTAATTTTCGTAGTTCGTTTTGTGCAGCTTAAAAACCGCCATACAGCGAAGTTTTATTTATTTTAGTATCTAGGAAAGCACAATAATAGTATAATTTTATGATTTTCGCTATATTAATTTATGTGCACCTACCTATTTTTCATTTTCAAAGGTTAGGACATATCTATTATGATATGAGTGCTTGTGAACCTCTATATAATGAAGTTTGTAAAGAAAAACCTTAATATATCGACATTTTTTTATTCCCCATGAGCTTAGTTATATCGAGATTCCACTGTATAAAAATTAAATTGTCGGCAAATTTATTGAATCAATATGCTAAACCTTTCACAATACACAAAGTAACTAATAATAGTATTTAAGTTAATTATAAGTTATTGGTTCAAGATTTGAAATTTCCTAGAGCGTGAAGTTTCGCTCTAGTGGGATTCAACCCCGTGAATCATAAATGAAATATATATAAACTAGGGTAATTTTAATTGAAATTTTCAATTTGTTAATGTTTTTTTATGTTCTGCCTGGTTTTTTAATAGGACGTTTATCTTTGAGTTTTGATTTCATTTTTGCTTTAAAGTGTTTTTTTTATCGATTAGAAGAAATTTTTGATTTTAAAAATGAAGTATGAAAATGTAATGCATTATCAAATTAAATACATCTAACAATATTATGAAATTATTTAATATTTTTAAATGCTCTGATTTGTTTTTAATACGAAGATAATACGTTGTTTGTTTTTTCATTCGAAAGAAGTTTGAAATTTTATTAAAATTATTAATAAAATAATATAACGCGGTTTTCATATGATGACAACACTCATCACAATATTTAAAAAGCGAGTCTCCTGATAAATACTTTTTTTGAGAATTTTCATTTATTATGCATTATTAAATATCTCTAAAATTATTTTGAAATTAATTTAATAATAATATCATTAAAATACCCGTTTCGAGATTTTAGATATGTATTAATTATGATTAAATATTTAAATTGAATTATTTATACACCTGGCAACACTACGTTTCAAATGTCAAACAATTTGAAGAGTATATATAAAATTTTACAGATTACGATTAACTACCTTCTATTGACAGAGACATGAAATGTGTTATAGATAATGGATGAATCTACATTAGTTGCCGGTCAAATAGGACCATTTTACTATTTCAAAAAAGCCCCATTTTATAGTTTAAACAATCATTGAAAATGAACATTTTTTGAAGTTTCATACATTTCGAACTAAACTGACAGCAAACATATTTCAAACGAAAGTATACGATATCTCGAAGGTATTCGATACATATTAGGGGCTCTTTTCGCATATCTTCAATAATCAACAAATTTAAATGCAGTCTCACTACCAAATATTCTATTCTATTTTGAATATATGGCTCAGTTCCATAAAGACTTAAGAGCACACGGAATTTTAATGCTTGTACCCTGATATATTAAGGACTATTTTCTGTATATAGCGACTCTGTATACGCTGAGGATATTTGAAAGATTGACCCGTACAGACAGACAGACAGACAGACAGTTAGACAATTATATATATTATATGTATCAGACATATATAAAACCAAAAATAATAGATATCATCTAAGATAATCTTACGATTTTAAAATAACCACATGTTTGTATTTATTGTGGGCATAAGTGTTTCCTGGGATGTTTGGCATGCGGGTGGCATTTCTAGGCACTTTTTACAGCCGAAAAAGGAAACAAAGAAGAGGACATAAGACTTCTCCGGTGGCGTTTGCCATTCGAAAAGGCTGTATTGTGGTTTTGGCTTTGTAAGAGGATATCTTAAGAAAACAAACAGAGGTGGTGTCGTTTCTTATTTGGAGTATAAAAAATAAAGTGTATCGTCCAGTCGAGTGCACGACTTAACCTGAATATCAGCTCCCGGAATACGCTCTTCTCATATAATAATAATAAATATAACAAACACGGTTTCCAGCTCCCCTTTTTAAGTAATATTATAAAAATACACTTTTTATTATATAGGATACCCCCTAAAGAATACAAATAAAAATATTTTAACATATTTTAAAAGGTCTTAAAAAATTATTAAATGTTATATGCATTTGGATAGCGTGATGTATCAAGTATATTATTATGACAAGCCGTGTTCATTAGAATGGAACAAACTCTTCTTCTCAGATGGATCAGACTGCTTTTCCTAGACACTTGCAGTCACTGGTTCGATTCTCGGTTCGACAACTTCTTGGAAAGGCATATTTGAATCATTCACGCGGAAATATAACCTAAAAGTTCGAGCAACCGTAACAAAGTCAGGCTAAATTTGTCTCATGGAGATAATATTAAAACCAAGTAAATAAATTAAAAATACGAGACACAAGCTGGACTTTTTGTTATCACAAAATTAAAGCCACTTATTTCCAACGTGTTCGCTTTGAACCAGGTTTACTCTGATTTCCTGTACTGTAAGGTAAATACTAGTAATAGTTAAGATCACCGATAGACAATTAATTAACACGTTGCTGTGTATAAAAAACACTCTCTAAAAAAAGCTCCGTTAGAGATGTAGGTTCTCTGGTATTCAGTAGAATTAATTTCTGTTATTCAATGAAAATAAAAATATGTTAACTTGATTTTTCAATGATAAGAATTCATACGTTTATAGGTTCTTGCGATAAAAAAAAACTATTTGAATTGTGGGTTCAAAATTATTGATATTTTATGCGTGTTTTTAAATTAAAATAATTGAATCTCAAAGGAAAGGATAGAAAAAAACAATAGAAAATAAATGTGTTGAATTTAGTTCTCAGAATCAATTCCTACTATTTTGAAATCTCCTACAAATAATTATCATTTAAAAAAATGAGGAGCTTGGTGGAAAAATAGCAATTTTTTCACGAGAGGCTAAGAATATCATTATCTTTATGTAGAAATATATAGGAGTATTTTCATGGGTTTTTTAATATGAAATATGCGCCTTCTTCACAAGTATTGTGTTTTAACGATGGAAGCGAAATATTATTAAAAAAAAGAAAACCAATATTAATTTATTTATGATTATACTATAACTTATACATATAACTATTTGAGAAATTTATTTCAAAGGTGGCAATAATAAAAAAAACAGCATTTATTTATTACGAAAAAATATTTATGTTGATAATGAAGCATGATGATGATAAGATGATGATGAAGCATAAAAAAAACATAAAAGAATTATCCTACAGCAAAAGGGTGTGATTAGTGATATTGTCTTTCTGGGAATAATTAAATTGCGAGATTTCGACTAGAAACATAAGAAAAAATAGTTAATAATAAAACAATAAAGACGGTGGATAATCTTTATAATATAGAAAATAATCATGGTAAAAAAAAATCTTTTAATATTAATAAGAGTACGGTCATAAAATGCGAACTAGGATATTAATATATTTTTACGGGGATGAAACGACGTCCTCGTGGGGCCTATGGGGGTAAATTAAAACAGCCTTATCACGTGTGAATACCACCCCTTTATGGTGCCAATTAATCAGTCTTATGCATCGCTTCACGACACCCATGAGACAATATGCATTTTAAAATGGCCATATTGGAAAAACACATACTCTTCTAATTGATATATAACTCCCTCGATGTCGTACAAATGCAGTATTCAGATACAATTAAATGAGTGACGGAATTCGATATGTCGCATTTATGTGAGCAAACAAGAGTCGAAAACAAATCTCGCTATTGTTTGAAGAATGACACATCCCAATCGATCAGATTTTGAGGGTGCGAATTTAGGGGATTGATCCTCTTCAAAATGAACTATGTGCAATGCCAACAATATTTATTATATACAATATGATAGACAGTAAAAGGGATGGAGTCACCACCCCTCCGCTGAAGTGTCTGACACTCCGGCCATTATTTATCCATTAGCCAAACTAAAAACCTGCCAATCTTAATTTGCCATCCGACTGCCGCCCACTTTGAATATGTATTGTGGAATTTCAAAATCCGCAACCCGTCAAAAGTGAACTTTGGGGGGAAATATACTGCGGTTTTGTTCGGAATGCTCATATTCATCAAGTGAATACATTTGCGGTACAAAAATATTTAAAGGATTCAGCAAATACGCTTGTTTGTTTGAAATGTTTTATTATAAGCACAGGTCAGCTATGTGTATGCACAAAATTCAAAATTGGAGTATTTATTTATTTAAAAAATATTTATTTATTTATTTATATACCGGCTTTTTGAGAAGGATTTTTTTTAAATTTTGGTATTTTAGACACAGCAACGTCTTAATTCATTGTCTATCAGTAATCTTAACTATTAGTAGTTACATAGGTCTCCGACTTAATAATCATCTCAGTATTTATCTTACAATACAGGAAATCAGAGTCAACCTTGATGAAGGCGATAGATCAGTTTTTTATTTATTTTTGTTGACTTGAGCAGGATTTGAACCCTAAAAACAGTATTTTTAACCACAGCCTTATCCATTGAGCTATTAAGCTGGTTAATTTGAATATTCATTTATTTAAATTCTCTAAATACTACCCAACAATTTTTTTTAATAAAATAACCTAATTAATAAATAATTAATTCCTATATAAATAAAAATGTAAAAACATTTGAAACTTCTATGGAGAATGCCTTTACTTGAATATTTATAATATATTATGATGTTACATTAGGTTATTTTATGAATAACCGAAAATTTACATACAATAATAAAAATTAAATGTAAACAATGTCCATAATTGAAAACACATTTTTGGACCAGGTTTGATTATAAGCTATATATAGGTTTATTTTCATATTGAAATAAACATAAAAAATCCCCCATATCGGATGATCGTATAATCTAGAATTGATAAAGCCTGTAATTCGAAGGTGTTTGCGCTTCGGGTCATAATCCACCCTCACCGCTGACCATTTCGGAGGTTTAAAAATATTTCTCCACCCTCAAATCACCCCCTTTTATCCCCCAAAATCGGGAAAAATCACGAACGAGCCGGTTGTTTGGCAACGATGAAGAAGAGGCAGATTCCCTCATCTGTCTCTTGGGCGCACTCGTCAATTGCGATACCCGTCAATAATGGAGATTAAATTGATTTTTCCCCCGAAAGCCTTATTTTCAATGTCTTTTATTTTTCAACCCCCGACTCCTTCGAGATGGAAAGCTTTTAATGCGAATTATTCGATCCGCTAATGGCGGAACGGATTGTGATTTTTTTTTGATAGACGAAAAGTGTTTGCTGATGTGTAAAATGGACGAAAATTACTTAAGAAGACATTTTTGTATTTGAAACATTGATTGAAAAAATAATGGTTTCCAGTAAATCACGGCTGAATTTAAAAAAATATTTTAATTGAAAATCAGATAAGTGCTTAATAAATCGAAATAAGCCCTGAATCATATTTAAATCATATTTAAACTGTCATCATTACATAAAAAATCTAATAAAATAAAAGCTCCCTAAATATATGAACGATATAAACATAAGATTCCACCTTTTTTCAATTATTTAATGAATAAACTACCAATATTTAATCCTTCTTAATCACTTGTATAATAGATAACTGCTTAATATATTAGGTATTAAATTAATTATAAATAAAATTATTACTTAATAGGTTAAGGTAGTTAGGTAATATACATATACGTATATATATATATATATATATATATATATATATATATATATATATATATATATATATATATATATATATATATATATATATATATATATATATATATATATATATATATATATATATATATATATATATATATGGCCTGCTCCATAATATCGTAAGCTGCGTATAATATCGTAAGTGCAAAAAAATAGTCCTTTTTATGTATGTTTTATATTATATATATATATATATATATATATATATATATATATATATATTATAATGCTTAAAAAATAAATTACCTCTATACATCAATCAAATAATGCAGGACTCAAACCTACGTCTCCAAATTGACATCTCAGTGCACTCAGTGCAATCCATTAAGCTAACGAGATGACTGATTTAACAATTCACTAGAAAACTTCCCATTAAATCAGTTTAAATATTTTTGTTGACAGTGAATACTTCCTGCATGATTTGATTTGTGTATTGATGTACATAATTATTTTTTTTCCACGATTATATCGGCTAAAATACATTTTGATATATTGTTTGTATTTCAAGCCTCATAGATGGGTAAAAAATTCAAATAGCAAAATTGAGTGAGTGAATGTACATAGGCTTATATTGTTAGGATTCAGTATTGGTTGCATCAGGACGGCTTGTTTGGCGAAATCCGTCAATATTGTAGTGGTAAGCCTTATGGTACAACGTCTTGCTTTCAATTTCATGGGATTTATAAAGACACAGGTATAGGAAGGGTAGTTTGCAACTACAATACTGTTCAGGGAGGACCACCATGCTATAAATGCAAGTCACGACCAATTTTACCAATCTTATCTGAAAACAATACGTGAAATCACACCCAACTGAACAACGGAGCCTCGGGACTTACTACCTTTTGATAGCCTGTATACCTATATTCAATAATTTAGATGAAAAATGTACAATGAAAATTAATTATCTATATTTTTAGATTTAAGATACGTGTTATTTGATTTTTCGTGGGTGATTTTAACTATTAATAGTTACAAAGCTCACTGAAATCGACAGGGCGGTTCTGCCCGACTTATGTAATCGCCTCAATATTTACCTTACAATCCAGGAAATCAAAGCAAACCTGCATCAAGATGATGAATCGCATCTCCCATTCGTAATAACCGATCAAATCATTTTTACTTGAGCGGGGTTTGAACCCATGACTACAGTGTAGTCACTTGAGCTATTACGTTGGTTAACGTAATGGATTTTATTAAAATTATTCATGTATTAAAGATCCCTTTAATAATAATATTACTGAAATTTCAACCCAAAAATGAGGATTTAAATTATACAGGATGAAATTAAGCTAATTGAGAGTATTTTAAATATTAAAATAATTAAATAATCACACAGTGTATTGTTTAAGATAAAACCATTTATATTGCGAATAAATATGTATTGATATATATTTATTATTATTAGCCAAAATTAATATTTTTGCTACTCTAAAATATGAAATTAGTTAATTAATTTATTATTATAAAATTAAGGGTATTTTTGCGATGATCTACCTTATCTTAAATATTAAAAGAAATTCAAGAAGAAGTGATGAAGAAATAAAGCCTAGTTTTAATTGTATGATAATATTTAAAAACTTCTTTATTACCTAACCGAAAATATCATGTAGCAATGACCAAGTTATAAATTAAAGAGTTTGGCTGGAAAAACCTTAAATATCATACAAATAAAAGGAACACTAACAAAAATCCATATTTGATGACTATTTTTCATTTTTCAGTTAATAAATATAAATAAACATAATATTCTGGTATAAAGTACGACCATTTAGATTTAAAAATAGAAGTTTATTGATATTAAGGGTGAATTCGATATATATCGAGGAAGGTTTGTTTGTCGTCTTTTTTACTGAAGATTTTTTTACTTCACTGAACGATAAAATGTTGAGTTTTTTATATCTGTTAATAATATAAACGCCTTATATAGGAAATATTATTTTTGGATGCGTATTAGTTTATTTTTATATATTTTGGGGAAATCCGAATGACAGAAGGAGGCTTAACGAAGTCGTATCGGAAAAGTTAAATTGAGAAAAAATATGTGTTATGAATGGGGAAAAACCATTTTGACATGTACTAAATTGCCATCAAACTGATATAGTGGAATCTAAACCACCTGCGGTTTTTATTCCACCACAATATTTATTACATTATGTTTGAAATATTTATAAAATTATGAAAAATAATCAATAGATGCGTTCAATATGTATGAGATTATAAAAAAATTGCACACATTATCATAATTGATTGGATAGTTTTTTTTATCTACAATAATTGTACGGGATGTGTTTATTCTATATGTTATTTTTAATTATCAGTTTGTTTCTTTTTAAGGGCAGTTTCATAATATACTGAAACTCGTTGAAGTTGTAGAGTGCATTTGATTTAGTGGCGAGTTTCCCCAAAAATGTCGCTTGTCAGAACCGGACAAATCATAAATCCCAAAAATACTTTTCAAACGTTGCAAATTGGACAGTTTTACGGTTTTTTTCTATAGAACCGTCGAAATTTCTTATTACTATGATACTGCCGTATGGATTTAATGGATTTATATTTAACAAGATACGATATACAGATTTGATATAATATTTGCGACTGACCATTTAAGTTACATATTTTAAGATTAATAATTTTTGTAAGTTTTATGTACTATAATTATTTAGTAATCTCATTTTCAGTGGCAAGTAATTGTTTATACATTTATGTTTTTTTTTATAAAACGGGTAGAAGTCCCGCTACCATCTTGGTTATGTGACGCTTAGATCAGCTTTCACCCAACCAATCAATTTAATAAGCGCCCCAATCAAACATTTTATAATGGATTCTGCAGTGACGTATATTTAAAGGCATAAATAATTAAAAATATACTATTTTTGTTACTTGTGTTATCAATTACGTATTTAATTATTAATTATTAGTATCCAAAACAACATTTTATATTAAAAGAGAAAAATAATTTTGTTTGCACTTTGGACCAAATGTTACCTTTAAAAAATATTTTTTACATAGTATAATAATAAGATGAAAAGGTGCACTAAAGAGCGAACTTTGGATGCAAATGTTGCTTTTCAAGACGATTATTAACTTAATAAATGTAAAAAAATACAAATATCATTTAGAGGATTAAGAAGTGGGGTATTATATAAACTGTACTGATCTATAAAATATTTTTATTATTAGTTTGAAAAATTTCCCACAAGATTAAAAAAAAGGTGGATTGCTAAAAAAAAAGAACCGTTTCTGAATCAGAATTAAGTCATGTTAGTTTCCAGTAAAAACTACAATCTTGAAGTATGTTTTATCTTTTGATTGATGTTAATGTTAGTCAAGAGAAAGTTGGTCGATTAATCAAGTGATTGTTAATTGCGTATAAGTAACAGTTGTCGCAGGAAGCTACTGACAAATTGTGATGGATTGGTGGTTGTGGGTGGTTTTGGGGTTGAAGAGGAGTTCACCCTGAGCTAGCACAGCTAATTTGACTGCACAACCATCCCCAAAATACACCCCCGTTCATACACTTGCGATTCCCAACGGGTCAAAAAGCATACCCCGCTAATCAAGTACCACTTTTAGCCACCAACTTCGTATCGTATCACACACATGCTCGCTGAATATCGAAACTGAGATTTCTAATAACCGAACCTTGTCTAAGGGAGATTGAAAATGATGGAAGACTCAATATATGAAACCTCGCAAGGAGGGTGTTAAAATTAATTTGATCAGTATATTCAAATTAAAATGCATAGGGGGAGGATTGAAAAATATGTATAAGTAATAAAAATTGTGCAGCATTTGTTAGGGGTTGTTGCAAACTTGATTAGCTGCAACTGTCGTTCCAAATTCAAATTCAAATATATTCGATTCGATTGCCCATTCATATTTTAAATTAGAACCACTAATTCAATTCAATTCTGTATTAAATCGGATATTGCATATTTTATTATATAAAATAATAATATTTTTATATACAGATTCCTTTCTAAAGATTAGATTATTTTGCCAAGAAGATATATATTTGAAGGAATGATTCTCAAAATTCTCTATATGTTTGTTAAAAAAATTAAACATTTACATGTTACCAAAGACAACACTTTATCATATTAAATATTATCTCGAAACTGACAATTTCAATATACGCCCTTATTCCACCCTCAATTTTTACCGAGATTAATAATACTCATTATGACATCTAATGCTGATTTAATAAATTGTTGATTAAAAATACTGATGAATTTGAGTAATTCTTTTTATAAAATAACAACTGTTTAATATTCTAGGAATTAATATTTATAGTCTCTTATTGTGAAAAAAAAGAGAGATATTTTGATACATAAACACAACATTAAAAATTATTATATTTGATGTGAAATCATGTACTTAATTTTAAACTATTATAATTTATTAAAAATAAATATATTTTATTTAATGAAATAAATATTGTTAATAAATGTGTAGGTGTTATAAAAAATACCTACATAATTTATTATTATTGATTGATTTTGTATGTATACTTGTAAATTTTATTTTTAATTAGTCTCTGAAGATGCCAAGCGGGGACTTGTTGAAAGACCTTAGGCAAAATATAAATTTGTTAAACTATTGTAGTTTTTATTTTACTTTTTAAAAATAAAATATAGTTCCATCAAGTTAAAGGTGTCTATCCTGATCTATTCAATAATACTTTGATAGTATTTCTTGGGGTAATTAAGAAGCAAGGATGTGACCATCTAAAATCCATATTTTAATTGATTGATTTTATTTTTGAATGGATCTACGAGCTTTTGATAGTGGATGAGAAGAGACACGTTCAGTAGGTAGGTTGTATTGATATTGTTGAGTATTGATGGACCAATCCACTTGGTATTGCGGTGCACCCTCAATCAAAGCAGAAGGGTTGGTTGGTCATCAGACAGACGGGGAGAACCCTCTATCAGCCTGTTTGGAATCATAAATCCCTACTACGACACCGGTGACATATCAAACCTATCTTGCCATCGATATTCCCCATCAGCTCAAAACCCATTCACTAATGCACCCAAAATACCGTAACCATCATACATACACACAATCATTTTGACAGGAAAAAATTACTGCACTTTGTAATAATGATACCATATTATTCATTGTCAAATATGTATTCAAATACCATTTTTGAATTAATTTTATAATAGATACCTACCTACCTAATCAGTATTTACCTTACAATCTAGGAAATCAGACGATCGATCGGGATTTGAACCCATGACAATATATATATATATATATATATATATATATATATATATATATATATATATATATATATATATATATATATATATATATATATATATATATATATATATATATATATATATATAAATATATATATATATATATATATATATATATAGTATTCTTTAATTGTCTATAATGTAAATATATTTTTAATCCTTATTCGACGGGGTGGATGATGTGATAATGATGGTCTGTTAAGAATCGAGTATGTCAAAGAGATTAACGTTAATCACAAGTCTCATTATCACTGTAATAGGGTGGGACTTGAACTGACAGTGGGGTGGTATATCAGGTCAAGCATAATACCCCTTCCAACCCTTAGCACAGTACGGGGGTGGATAACTAACAGGTATTTCATGTGAAACATCCCACCACCCTTCCATACATTCAATCACCGTTTTCGACAATTTCAAATCTAGCGTGTAATTCCATTTGTGTGTCCACTTTCGGTGAACTGATTTCGTTGATTTTCCAATGTCGAATGGAAAATTTTAATACGCAATGTATTTTGCGTCCCAGTGTTGTATGTTTTAAAATACGATGATGTGATCATTTGGATAGTTCTAAATTAAATATCCATTTAAACGTATTGTAATAAATAAAGCATAATAAATATTTATTATAAAATGGGAAAGAAAGTATGGTATTTTTTATTTCAAAGCACCCAATATACATAAGTAACTTAATTAAAATAAACCTTATTTGCCTCTCTGAAGTTGAAACACATTTATCAATTCTGCCTGATTTGCAATACTTGTAAATAAATTATTTAAATTATTTTACTCAATTCATCAATTCATAAATTATTCAAATTGTACATGGCTTTAGATCTTCTTAGAATCAGGAACCTCAAATAAATCAATAATTGTGTTAAATTGTTATGTATAAATACAAATAAGAAACAATAAGAAATAAAACTTCTAAATGATTTATTTTCTTTTATGATAAAGAAATTGTAATTTCCAAATAATATTAATTATATATATTACATTAGATTAAGCAGTGTGTGTGTTAATGTTTTTTTATTTCGATTACAAATTAAATTATTTATATATTAAGCAAATATAAGAATTGTCTGACACTCTCAATTTCACGGGTCACATTTCGTTTGTTAATTAATGAAATCAGCTTTGTAGTCAGTGTTTCATCGAATGATCAGATTTGAAGTGAGTACAAGGGCACTTGTATTGGCTCCCAGGTATATTTAATGGCAGAATCAGTGCACAGTAATGGATAATATCACTTTGGAGTGGTATATTGATTTGTTGGGTGAAATAATCAATTGAATATTCAACATTTCAATAGGTACATGACTTGGATAACAACAGCCGTATTAGACTGAATTCCTAATATCCACAAGTACACCAGTTACGTCGTAGTCATTCCCAAAACTATCTCAAGCACGCAAACCGCCCTGCCAACTGATAAACAAGGTTCATCCACATATATTTTATACTAGATCAAAATTTGAAAATTATTAAAAAATATATACTCTCTCCAATCCGATGAAAGCTTCAATTTTTTATATTTATTATCATTATAATTATTTTGAAAAAAATGAGAACGTTGAACTAGTTTATTTATATAAACGCCCCCAGAAGCTTTTTAGAAGATTTAAAAAAAATGTTTTTTTTAGACACGACAACGTTAATTCATTGTCTGTCAGTGATCTTAACTATTACTAGTTACACAGGTCACCGACTTAATAATCAGTATTTACCTTACAATACAGGAAATCAGATTAAACCTAGATCAAGACGATATATCGTGATTTTTACTAATATTATTCCCTATATTTAAATCGTAATATCCGATCAATCCTATTAAAAAAATTACTTTGGATTTGATTTAGAAAATATATTATAAAATTTAGGGAAATAGTAAGTTATTTTCATCCTTAAAGTTGATGATTTTTGAAAATGAAAATTGACAGCAGTATAGAACGTAAAAATCGATCAAATATATATTTTACTTGAGTGGGATTTGAAGCCCTGATCAATCACTTGAGCTATTAAGCTGATTGTGAAGTATGTATCATAATAAAATATGAAATAAAAATTAGAATTCCTTAATTGATTAATTGAATAGAGTTTTGACATAAGGGTGATTCGAAAAAGGAGAGTGGATTTAAAATCAACTTTAAATACTATAATTCATATGCAAACATAGGTTTAATTTAATGAAGACAATCATGATTTATATTCTATATTACTTTATAATCTATTTTTATGACATTATTAAAATATATGCTATTCGTTTCCTATAAGGTTACAATTAGTTAATATCATAGCGAGTAAAGCTACATAACTAGTTAATTCAGAAACGGATTTCTGTAGATACGTTTTTATTTTACTGACCCATTCCTTATGAATTATATTATTTTATTTGAAAATATTGATGATTTTAAACGCTATCCGGAATATTAATAAATTATATATTATTTCAATGGGTAACCCTGAAGATATAACGACAGTTGTCTAATTTGCAAAACCTCAAGTCACCGTCGATATTAACAACGATACCCGATAGTTTAAACTTTGACAACTGCCCTCCTCGTTAATAGCAATAATTAATAACTAACAGATGACCCGGTCAAACTTCCTCTCTTAACTTATCATAAATTAGCCCGACACTGGATTCCAATTATCACATTCTCCACTTTGAGTTATGCCTTCCTTGAATAAAAGGGACTATAGATTATTACTAAGCTTAATAAGTCTGGCATCTATCGTATTTATTTCAAATATTTAATTTTAAAATATGTATGGGGTTAAAATATCTCGGTGGTAAAACAATGGGGTTAGGATTTGAAAGGTTTTCTATGCGAATGTTTCCGGTGATCTGATTTTAAAGATAGTGAGAGCATTCACGTGTCAAGTTACCCTCTAAGAAGAAGGCTTTGATATATCAAGGGGTGATTTACCCATGGGTGACTTTACCACTGAACATTTTATATATTAAATTACTTCAAACAATAAAAATTAAGGTACATCATATGTTCAGAAGCCAGTATAGGGACAAATAATCTTCTGATAAGTGAATAATTTGATGTATCTTTGTATAAAATATGTAAATAAATAAATGTTGATTTTTACACCACTCATTAAACCAAATTGACAAATTACTTAGATATACACTGAAAATAGATAATATTGGCTTTATTTAAAATAAACTTTCAATACAAATCAGACGTTTTAGTTTGTTCGTTTTCAATTATTAAAATTGGCCTTTCAGAAATTATTGTTCGTAAGTAGATAATGATAATAAAAAAACTATACTCTCTACCAAGACGCGTTAAAATGTTAAGAATGTCAGACAACTGGATGTATTAATATCAAGATGGCGGACCAAGTAGGCGAGTCTGAGTGAGACAATTAATGTTGCCTTTGTCAAACTCATCTGGTTGGCCCGCCATCTTAATATTTGTTTATCCATTTGTCCGTCATAAATGTTATTATTATTACTGTACAACATTAAATTTTATACTAGATAATATCGAGGGTATACTGCCAAAATGCATTTTATTTAACAACAAGTTATATTTATGGTTTTGAGATTATGGCGAATTAACGAAAAAAAGTTATATATTTGAATAATTTTCAATGTTGTATAAATTAATGACTTTTTTTATCTTTCCAAATACAACACAATTATAAAAAATACCTCTATTTTAACTAATAGAACTAAGAAAAAAAAAGAAACTAGACTTAGCTATAGTTTTTTCTTCTGAAATATTGATGATACGACTAAGTGCGTTTTGGCAGTAAATAAAGCAATAAAAATAATATATACAAATGCATCCCTAACTCAAAATCGTATATTTAAATTTAAAATATAAGCTACAGGGTAATTTTATAACTCAATGGTTGTATAAGAAAATATTTTTATTTATCTGTATAATACACAGTTGAACTATAATATGAATTATAAGAAAAGTAAAATATTTCTCATACATTATTTGGTATACATAAATCCTGAGGTATTCTGACTATGAATATATACAATGTTTTAGAAGATCGCATTTCACTTTCGCAGAGTCAGGTTCGACTCCTGGTTGGCATCTTTATTTATGGGCCGCGAGTGCACATACATATTACGAGATACGATTGCATGGCGTAGAGGGTGGCTGGTATTTTTTGTATCATCCCTATGGAGTGCACGGGGCAACCTCTAAAAGGGTTTCTCTGTACGCGGTCCAAATAAGGCATTACCTTCCACCACCCTCTGTCAGGGTGCTTGGCCACATGCTAAACAGGACATCCGATTCCTTTTAGTATCTTATACAACCCCCTCGCTGTGTGACTCCTACTGTAACCTCGGCTACCCTTATTCTGTCCACCGGGGTGCTTAAAAACCCAAGTACCGTGAGAACGCCACGAGCTTAATTGAATTGGATATATGCGGATTGAAATTGTGGATATAAGTATTAGGGTTATTATTCAGTATGGCATTTTTAAGGTTAATGCACTTCCCTTATTTGATGATGTCCTAAAAGGTGTAAATGCATTTTGGCTTGGTGTAAAAGCTGGTGGAGAGGCCTTTCCATGACAGGGTTTTATTGAATTATGTAAATAGTAGAGAACATGGGCTCGTGGTTGACTTCTACATGACACATTTTCCTACACATTCCACTATGGAAAATTTTGCAAATTGACCACACCATCCAACCCCATGACCAGACACCACTTCACAATTTTCAGTGGAATTAAAATATCTTTCATGATCTTATATGTCTAGATTATTTTAATTAATATTTTCAATAAATTTTAATACTTCCATTCCTTCCAAGAAATGTTTACCGTCCATACACTTCAGGCTATTATATACATTATATTGGTATATTATTACTAGACCTAGTTCAAGTGCTTTGAAGTATTCGAGTTCTGCAACGATTTTTGCAACGATGTACAAACTATAAAGTTGAATGCAAGTTTCAAAAATAGTAATTTTATTTTATTAATATTATTATGTTATAATACAATATCCCAAAGTTCAAATATAATAATAAGTTTTATCACATAGTAAAGCAATATTATAAAAATGTTAGCCGCAAAGTGCTCATTAATTGGAATAAATTGAAAACCTGATTTTGCACCTTCTTGGCCGAGGTTTGATTATTACTAAAAAATAATAAAACAGTCGAATTCGATAAATATAATATTATTAATAATAATATATTCGTATAAAAAATCCTACAAGTGTCCTTTATTGAATGAATTTATATATATACATATATATATATATATATATATATATATATATATATATATATGTATTGCATTCTAATAAAAATATCAGGGTCACTACAATTGATAAAAGTTCCCCATGATTTTGATACATATATTTTATAATTATATGTACGTCTTTAAAAACGCAGATGTATTAAAAATTGATACATTTATGAAACAATTTTTAAATAAATCTGGCTTAAGAAGGCTGAACTATAAAAAATATTAGTTATAGTTCTTTTATGATTAATAAACTATAATTTTTGTTAGATAGGCAGTGTAGCATATTATTTTTTTAAATAAAGATGTGTTTGGCGGACTTTAGGTGATAGTTTGATGGATGTGGTACAGGGTACGTCAAAAGTGTATGGGGTAATTTAAATAATTGTTCACCCTTGACTGGCAGACTCCCGCCCATCATGTCAAGTGGTCACCCTATTCTGTACCGCCCACTGTGGTGCACCAACTAGATTCGATGCGCTTGCACTGCCTCCTAATTTATGGTCACAATATACATCTATTACCATATTCTGCAAAGGAGCCTCTAACAATTAATATTATTAAGAATCGAGAACAATATATCAAAAGAGGCGACATGGAAACGTGTGCAAAAAAGCACACCCTTCCATTAGGGGTAGTTTTTTTAGAAAACGTATACAGTAGGCCGTTAAAATTCCTGTCGCGGAATTCGGGGTTGAAACACTCATTTAATACTCTTTATACTGGACAAATAGTTTATTTATAGCGGCTGGAAATAACCATTACTCCCCTATTAATGGGGATGAATTTAAAAAGAATAGTACCTTTATCAAAAGACAATTTTTTATTGATGTCTTATATGCATTTTTAACTTTGAATGAATTGATATATTTTGTAAAAATACAACTAGAATAAAGCAACGATGAAATGATATATTAAAATTTAAATAATAAATTGAGGCAGAACTAGGATTTAAAATAATTATTAATATAAACAAAATTAATTTGAATTTTACATAGTTTGAATAATACAAAACATAATATGAATTAGACTTGGGTGTACACATTATATAAATCTTTTTACATATAACTAATATGAGTATTTTAATAACATTTTTATTTAACATGATATTATATTAAATAATAAAAAGTATGGGAAATAAAATAAAAACATTTACACATATGAAGATTAATAAACAATAACAGGAATAGCCTCTAAATTAATCAAAATAATTATACAGTATTATTATGTTACAACTAAATAACAGATTGATTGGGTAAAATAATTATTAATAGGATAGGGTTTTTTTTATTTATTATTATTAAGAGAGCACAGTCGTCTGGAATACCAGAGAACCTACATCTCTGATGGAGCTTTTTTTGGGGAGGTTTTTATACACACAACGTGTTGATTGTCTGTCGGTGATCTTAACTATTACTAACCGACTCAATAATAATCGCCTCAGTATTTTCCTTACAATCCAGGAAATAAGAGTAAACCTAGATCAAGACGATCGATCGGGATTTTATTAATATTATTCCCGATCTCCCAGTCGTAATAACCGATCAAATCAATTTTAAAAATTCTTGACTTGAGTGGGATTCGAACCTATGACCACAGTATTAGTAGGCACGCGTCTTATCCCCTTAGCTATCACGCTGGTAAATATAGGAGTATTTTTATTAATACCCAATTATCAGAGAATAAATAAACTAATGGTTAAATCTCAGGACATCCCAATTAGACATAGGAAAATATTTAATTGTATAAATAAAAACATTTTTTATTATCAATTTTATCCGCAGGTTCGTTCAATGTTGTTGCTGGATTAAATAGATGTTGTATTATTACATAATGGCTGAATAGGCTGTTTTAGGTAGATGTGTTTCGATCTTGAGCCAAGTGTTGTAGACAGTGAGTGCTAAAGTTAAACCCTGTTTGGCTTGTGGGGAAACGTATTTGCGTTTTGCTGACAGGGCTGCATTCGTTGCCTGGTTGTAGAAGTTTTGCCGCTACGTTTGGTTTATTGTTGTTTTAGATCCACACTTACTTGTATTTGATACCTACACCATTAATACTCTACTATCTTAGCACTGGGGAGTTAAACTTTTATGCACTGTGAAAAATTGACAAAATTGTGAAGATGACGTTGAAAGCATTGTTGATTTCAGTGGGTGATAGATATGTTGTATTTTAGTAAAGCAACATTTCTTGTAATGGAAAGGAAACAGTAAGAAGAAAATTCGAAAATTTAGTAGCAGTTTCTAGTAAACCCATTCTTCCAATTCCATTAAAATATTTCCACCTGATACTCTATACAAAATTTATAAAAATAATTTCACAGTCGTAGCCACAAGTAGACCAAGTGGGTACTTTGAAGTGATTTGTTGAATTTGAGCACTGTACTTTTATATTTTGATAATTGTATTATTTTATTTCAACTTACTGATATTTACACAATGTTATTTGTATTTGTGGGGGGAATTAGAAATTTAAATGTGCTTGAATCATGCATAGATGGGCAAATTTCAAAAATAAAATTTTTATTTAAATTAAATTATTGTGTTTATATTTAATTAAGTCATAATTTGGAATTGAAATACGCTTACCCAGTGAATGCAAGAAAATGTGTATAATATATTTTTAATTAATAACTACTCAAATTCATGATAAACCCAAAAATATATATAGCTATATTATTAATATGTATATTTTCATTTAAATCAATTTAGCAAATAGCATTCAAATCTTGCGATGGATGTTCAAATGCGCGTCCACCGGTTACGATTTATGTATGGAGAAATTCCGATCTCAATCAATGTCAATTTATTTTGTACCCTTAAATAATAAAAAAAAATCTAATCCAAAGAAGCGATTGAATTTCTATTTTTTTAATATTTGTTTACTTACATTTATGCCCATTGAATCAAAATATTCAAGATAAAAATGGAGTATGGCTGCAGTGAGTAAATTTCTTATAAACATAATAATAATTTTAGCTAATTCTGTGAACAGTCATACGGTTAGAATACTTGAATGTGCCTAATAACATTAATGATTGTGTAAATGTTTTTAAAATACGATTATTCAGTAGGAGGCAGAAGGCGGTGACTCGTTTAAAATGCGTAATGACTTAGAAGTGGTGTTGAAGTTTGTTACTTAGGGTCAGTTTCTTGAGATGGTAATTCATGTGGAAGACGACAAGGTTGGTGGAGGGTGAAGAATAGTAGTTCAGGGTTCAGTTCCCTGGTAATCAATCACTGTATGCCATGTGCAGGTGACGTCTTCATGCAGATCACAAGCTACCTGATACAACCACCGTCACCCATGGGATTTCAACTCTTTATACTGTATCTTGATTCACTTTAAAATATATCCTGTCTAACTTTACACCCACCAAATAAACTGCACTATATACTTCTTCAGAAAATATGTTAAAAATACAGTACATTTCGACTAAAACTTTACAGACTGCATCCAACATAACGTACTCAAAATTATTCTAATTCTAAAATTTTTAAAAATAAATATGTGTCTTAAAATAATATAAATAAACTCTTTTCTTGCAAAGTACCTTAAAAATATTCACTGAAATTATATTAAGCTAAAAAATAATTTATTGAGAATTTGAGTTAAAAAAACATTAAAAAAAATTCAACTAGTCAACAATCCTAATAAATGAAAACCAAAGTGTTTCAATTATTTTTTATAAAATAAAAATATAAGACAATTTTATGATGATTTTGTCTATTCCTTATATTTGTTGAGATTAATTTATCCCGTATAAAATATTCATGAAATTTTATTATATCAATGGGGATGGAATCTTTATAATAACATATATATATATATATATATATATATATATATATATATATATATATATATATATATATATATATTTATATATATATATATATATATATATAAATAAAAATTAATTTTTAATTTATAGACTTTAAATTAGTGATAATAATAAAATAATATTAATCATTTAATTCAATAAAAAAAATCTTCCTGATAAATCAATATTACATCCACTACCATTTAAATGCCTCCAAAGTACATTTGATTCTCATTTCTAATAAATATAATTAAGTAACATTTCAAATAATTGTCAGTGGAGGGATTAAGGGTTTTTTTTTGCTGAAAATTGAATTAATTTACACCATTAATTGTATTGTATAATAAACGAATATGAAATAATAATTTATAAAATATATTTATCATTCAATATATGCTTTTATTATTATAACTATCAATCAAGAAGCATAAGTAGATGTTATGACAAGTTCGCCTAGTTCATATTAGTCATATATTACAGTCATAAGAATCGGATCCGCACCGTTTCTTCTGATAGTTATGGGACATTTGATAAATGCCTTCTCCAACCCTGAAGATCACCCCCGTTTCTACATATTATCCAAGGGGCGGACTACCCTCATTCTATTAGGGTAACACTGCCCAATGTGTGTTTATCAAACACTATCGTGCTTTAAACGAGCCTTTCTCAAACTAAAACTTAATTTGTACATATTTATCAAGATTCATATATTTTTGTAGAACTGATATTATAATAAAAATAGGGATTTAATAATTAATTCAATAATAATAAAATGTTTTGGTTGGGATAAGCTTTGTAGATATTTAGTAAGGTTGTCGCCGTTCAACCCCCGCTGAGTTGTAACGGCCGTTAGGGGATGTTCTGAAACACGATACTTTGGCCTACCATTAGCAATAATACCGGCAAAAGACTCAAAATACCAAGACAACTTTTCAAGTGCCCATAATTTGAAATGACGTCATGGGACTGCCTTTATCTATTCTACCCATATTCAATTTCTCCACGTGCCCAATTACAACCATTTCAGATTGACATTACAAATAACGAAATTAACTATTTCGAAGAACAATTACTTTGACACAATTTTAGACGAAGGCGGTGATTAATTTTCACCAGAATGTATTACGATGGTGTTATCAAATTAAGCATGGAAATTATTTTGGTCCATTAGTATTTATAGAAATATCGAAGTGATCATCTTTATTAATGTCTATACATTCTGATCCAACTAAAGATAAAATAACCAATTCGTACAATAAATAATGTTTAATATTTACAATTTATATGTAGTGCTACTTATTACACAAAAAGGACATTACGAATAAATGATTAATCATTATCAGAAATTAACCTATGGAAAATAAATAATAATTTGAAGACATAAATCCTAACTATTAGGATAATTATGGATTCAGTGGTCTTTAAACATTTATCTATCGAGACTCGTCAATTTTATTCATGTTTGGATTTAATAAATTATTTTTAAGTAATTTAATATATTTGCCGGGAGTTTTTTTCATTATTTTTTTATGCTTACCTACAGTAGTTACAAACACCTCTATTCAAAATGTATTTAGTATAGTATATGTAATTTACTATTATGAATGATTGATTGTATATATATATATATACATATATTAAATAAATATATATATATATATATAGTATAGGGTCATGTATAATATAGCAAATAGGGGTAAATGCCCAAGAGTTTTTTACAATTGTCATTTTTCATTAATAAAGCTGTTAATTTACTCTCCTAAATGTTAAATGATAAACTATAGACTTCATAAAATTATCAATTGATAAGATTTTAAATCCAAATTAATTCTTGCGTGAATTTTAGGACGCTTTTTACAAATGGTTCTGAAAAAATTATGTATTTACATACTATAATCCGAACGGGGTATAAATAAAGAGTGTTTGGATTATCGAGGCTATAGTTTAAAATTGTAGGAGTGTCATTTATTATAATAGAATCATGATTGATTTATAATAAGAGCTACTTCCATTGAAATATATTATGTATGGATTTTTTTATTATAGTTGGGTAAGAACATTTTGTAACAAAGGCTCTATTATTATGTGGTCTTTTATTCGTGTTCAAAGTCTAATGACTTAACATTTAAATGCCAAATTGAATAAAAAAGACCTTTGACGAAGGGTAAGAATAGAAAAATTGTGCAGGTGACAGGGTGTACGTTAAAAAGACATTAAATGAAGCGCGGGTCATCCATCTGGCACATCCTCCCCATGACATATCATCATATAAATACTGCACAACCCCCATAACAGCAGCAGGACCTTGTGGTCACCCTTCTTAAAATAGGTATCATGTGAGTGCATTCTGTGATATGACCGAGGATGTATGCTTCCGTTTCCATTGTGGAAGATCAACCAGACTGAGTCACACACAATATGGACATACTTCCAGTGGTAAACTTTTACATTAGTGCACTCTCATTGATCACACGAATTCAATGAAAAACTTCAATAAAAATAACAAAAAAAAACAACTTGAGCCTCATATAATAGGGGCAAATAGAACATTGTTACCATAATATATATAATTGTCTAACTGTGTGTATGTTATATGTCTGTCTGTCTGTCTGTCTGTACGGGTCAATCTTTCAAATATCCTCAGCGTATACAGAGTCGCTATATACAGAAAAATAGTCCTTAATATATCAGGGTACAAGCATTAAAATTCCGTGTGCTCTTAAGTCTTTATATAACTGAGCCATATATTCAAAATAGAATAGAATATTTGGTAGTGAGACTGCATTTAAATTTGTTGATTATTGAAGATATGCGAAAATAGCCCCTAATGTGTATCGAATACCTTTGAGATATCGTATACTTTCGTTTGAAATATGTTTGCTGTCAGTTTAGTTCGAAATGTATGAAACTTCAAAAAATGTTCATTTTCAATGATTGTTTAAACTATAAAATGGGGCTTTTTCGAAATAGTAAAATGGTCCTATTTGACCGGCAACTAATGTAGATTCATCCATTATCTATAACACGTTTCATGTCTCCGTCAATAGAAGGTAGTTAATCGTAATCTGTAAAATTTTATAAATAATAGTCAATCGAAATCCCATTATGACAGCTAGGTGTTGCTAGGTGTTGCCAGGGGTATAAATAATTCAATTTAAATATTTAATCATAATTAATACATATCTAAAATCTCGAAACGGGTATTTTAATGATAATATTATTTAATTAATTTCAAAATAATATTTTAGAGATATTTAATAATTATATATATAATATATACAGAGTCGCTATATTATATGAAATGCATGGCATTCCTTGCACTGGCAACAATACAGATGCTGACAGCCGCGTCATTCGCGTTGTTATTAACATCTTATACTCCGCTCCTGTTATTTTGTTTATTCGTCATCAACTGAAGCTCCAACATCATCACCATCATCATCATCATCATCATCATCATCACAGGTGGACCAACATCTTCTTGCATTTGAATTTCACCCCGTCTGACACGTAATACATGTGTTTAATAATAATAATGACTAGCTCCACAAGATTGAATTCGCGTAAAAAAGACAACCTAATCTATTATACGTTTTTAAATAATATTGTAAGCCCTTTTTAACTTTGAAAATAGTATAAAGATATATAGTAAATTTGAGTGGTTATAATATACCTATTCGAGGAACCTTCCACAATAAAAAAAGGGAATGCATCATTTACAGTACCTCAGTATAATGATGCAGTGAAAAAAAATATATATACGGTTCTACTTTTAATATTATTTTATTCTTCTCTTTTTCCAAAAAACCGTTAAACATTTTATTTTTAAGTTATAATAAAAAAAATAAAAAAATTATGTTTAAGTTTTAATAAAACTACGATTAAAAGCTCAAAATAGAAAATTTCCCATTAAAACAAAGCAAAAAATCAGAAATATTTACCATTTAAAATATTAAATAAATTTCACATTTTTTATAGATATTTATATAATTTGATCATGCATAAATATTTATTTATTATATAATCAATTTTAAAAAATCAAAAGAATATTTTGATTGATAAAACACTTTAAAGCAAAAATGAAATCAAAACTCAAAGATAAACGTCCTATTAAAAAACCAGGCAGAACATAAAAAAACATTAACAAATTGAAAATTTCAAATTAAAAATTACCCTAGTTATACGGCCAAATGTACTTACCTGCTTAAAATCAATATTCAAAGAAGCGAAAGAAGTGAATAGTCTATTAAATTTATTTACTTATTTATATACCCCCAAGGGGCTTTTTGAGTTTTGGTTTTTTAAAAACAACAACGTATTAATTAATTGTCTATCGGTGATCTTAACTACTATTACTAGTTACACAGGACACCGACTAAATAATCGCTTCAGTATTTACCTTACAATCCAGGATATCAGAGTAAACCTGGATCAAGACGATCGATCGGGATTTTATTAATATCTATTTATAATCTATTGTATATTATGTATGAATCTCGATCGATTAACATTTATTTAAATTATGATTCCTCATCTGGAATTAAGGTTAGGTTAGGTTAAAAATGTAAACGAACCTTAAAATCCAGCCTATTTTATTGAGACTTGTTTTGTCGTATTTTTATAGTTATTAAAGACATTTAATTATGATTTATTCCAAGAAGACAATCACGTGTATGTTTTATTATTTTTAAATATAATACTAATAATGTATTATCGGATGAAAGAGGGCTTTTTATTTGAAGGGATCCGAAAATGACACATTTGTGTAGTCTTATCAACATTTAGCTCATTCATAGTTCACTGCTCATACATTTATGGGCGTTAGAGTTCTTTAGAAGCATATAATGTATAGACTATCACCAGGTTTCCCCTCGGACGCCTTCATCAATGAATCAGGGTGGACTGACACGTGTCCTAATCCTAATCTCTGCCATGGTGGTTGAACACTACTTGTGCACTTCCTGTACTCCTACAGAACCTCAACAACCCTCACTAAAACCACTTACACGTCAAACACTTTCATATAAAATGGCATCTCGAGTGAAAACAGAAGTGCTAATATTGTGCACTCTGAAACAGCACCCCCTTCAAAATTAAACACACTTGAAAATATATCACAGTACATATACGAAATTATACAAGATGCTAATTAGGCCAGTACTAACCTACGGTGCAGAAACATGGGTTATTATCAAGACTGAAGAGGATAGGCTACTTAGGTTCGAGCGGAAGATTCTTAGGAGGATCTTGGGTCCTGTTCAGGAGGCACCGGGACTATTTAGAATTAGACGGAACGATGAGATTTACTCATTATATAAGAGCGTGAACGTAGTGCAGTTTATTAGGGCTTTAACATTAGTTTGGGTTAAAGAGCAGGAGGGATAGTATCGGAAATACTAACCAGCAAGACTGTGGGTAAGAGAAGGCAGGGTAGACCTAGGCTAAGGTGGGCGGACGAGTTCTATAAGGTAGTTAGGAGTTTAGGAATTAATAACTGGAGGAGCATTGAGTGGAAGATGCTGGTGCAGGAAGCCTTGGTTCATCACTGAACTGGAGTGCTTATGATGATGATGATGATGACATATACGAAAACTAGCTAATTAAACAATAATATGTACCTTTATTAATCAGACCTAATCCTAACCTAACCTAATAATGATGAAGTGTTTCGACTTATGCGAAGTCTGTAAGGATTATCTTTAAAATATTGTTTTATTATTTGAACTCTCTGATATTTACACAATTATTATTCATAGAACCAACTACAAAGTATATTTTTTATTTTAATAATATTATTTTCTAAGATTGTTTTGTTAATATTGAAAAATTCGAAATAGAATAATACATATTCCCGAATAACAATGCAATATAATAAAAATATAAGTCGCGCAGTGCTCTACGATTGTAAAGAATTGAAAACGTGTTTTTTCACCCTCATGGCCGAGATTTTATCAACGTACTCTGCTTTAATTTAATTAAAATTTATTTGCTGAAATTAGTCATTTTTATAATAATAAGTAGAAAATATATATTTTTTAAATAAAAATTGTAATGTGTTTTTAACTTATTTTTGTTCATTTGAAAAGTAACTTACGAACAATCCGAACGGTAATATCTTCATTAGGTTAACTAAAAAATATACATAATATTTATATTTTTAGTTATTTAAAATAGCGCAAATTATGAATATAAATATTATGTCAATCTTTTTCATCAATTGTTGATGTGTTGGACATAATTAATGAAATACTTGTTTGGGAAATACTTCAATTAGGAATTTCCACAGATAACAATTCAGGGTAAATGGCGTAATTAATTTTAAAATTTCCAATTTTTTACTTACCATAATTGTTACAAACTGGACTTCTCATTCGTGGAATAAATAAAGTAAATAAAAAATGAATTCGAGTGAAATTATTTATTGTACAAATCATAAGCTTACTAAAGAGGCACAGGTGAACAATTCAGCGTAATCTAAAGTACACGTCCTCTTTCACAATACAATATTATTATTTAAAGTCGAACAACACTCAAAAAGGCATCAATTACAAATTCGCCTCTTCTTAACTCAACTACTCACCGCCGACCAACTAAATCTAATATCTACAGTATATTAATAACTAAATACATACATATAGTTATGTGTTTCTATTACTTGAACAATATCCTCGTTATTTAGCTGTAAGCTAAACGGGATCGAATTTGGACACTAAGATAAGGCCATTTCAAGATATATTGTCGTGTCTTGTTAAATTATCTAAAACAAAATCGTGTACTCAAGTAACAAGTGTATTTGTATAAAAAATGTCTTAAGGCAAAATCGCTGATATGGCTCAGGTTGACAAATGATATAAATTTATACATTCACAATAAATTACACACGATTACAATATGTATGTGTTAAGTTTTCCTGGTATGATGAACACATTATTATTATTATTTTGATTAAACACAGCCTTTATCCAAATAAGACTAGATTTTCTCCATATCCACAGAATAATCCTCAGTTTTCCTTCACAATATTCACATCGACATGACGGATGGGAAATATGTTAATCCTGGTTTAATTTGCTTCTTATATGGATATGTTACAATATTAGGTAACTATGTATTTCTCCCTTCATGCATATTGTTGGCACTGAGTTGCTTATTTACACGAAAAAATATATTTACACAATGGGATGACTAATAATCTATATACACATGAAAAGAGCACAGAATCTGCACTTTCTCAGGGGAGGATAATAAATTAAAATTCTCAAATATCCAGAGAATAGGTGGGCAATGAATGTTAACATTGATAAAATATGTACACTCGATAATAAATAATAATAATAGTTAAAACACAATATTATTAAGGTGTGCCGGGGTGTGTATCCTTTTAATCGTCTTATTCTGAACCCGTTTCTCCACCTCTCATTTAACGAAACATTTACAATACTTAAATCTAATTTACAATCATATCAGTTCTGGGTACATACATATACATAATTATATTAATAATTAGCCATACAGGTTATTAGGATCTTTTTCTCTTCCTCCTTTTTCTTTTACGTCTGCAGCCCCGTTTGCTAGGACTTGTGCTGCCTGCTTTGTCGGCCGATGTCGGCTCAGGTGATTGGCACCCAAATCCGGCGACATCTTCAGATGTCCCGGGGTGCTCCGCTTCTCAGGAAGGTTCTTCGGATGATTTATTTTCATCAACCGGCGATGACTGGCGAAGGGTCTGTTCGAGCTCCACTAGTTGGCCCATGAAATTGAGGTTGGGTGATATTATAGGTCTGGCTGATTTTACCAATTTGTAGGCGTCCACCATGGACAGGTGTTGGTAGCGCATCAGGTAAGCTATCGCTATTGTGGCGCTTCTTGACACTCCAGCTTGGCAATGGACTAGAACTCTGGTACCGGCTTTTCTTGCATTTTCTATAACAACAATAAAATAATACATTAGTCAAATATTCTGGGTATATAAATAACACAATATTTACTACACATAAATAAAATTTGTATTTATAATTGTGCGTTAATTAAAAAAAAATCATTGGCAAAAAGAAGACGTCAGAGTGAAGACAATAACAAAGCAGTGCAGCTGAGCGGGCAGTAACAGATGAGTCATCTAGCATATGTATGTGAATAGCACATAGGTTATAAAATACAGCCTCCATACATACTATCTAGTAACACTGCTGATAGTGATGATGGCCAACTTTCACGAGAAGACTTACGCGCCAGTTGTCAACAGATGGAGTAACGAAAAATTAAATTGGTATGTGATGATGTCATTCAACACTTGAACCAATTGACCATGTCGACATACACACCCGAGGATTTAAATACGCCAAAATAATTAAATACTAACCGTGCGAATTAAACTTTTTTCGCGCGGAAGTAGATAACATTATAAAAAGAGAGAGAGAAGTCGTCATACGATCGATGATCGGTTCATGGCTGAAGACTGAGTGAGTCACATAAAGACCGCAACAAGGTTACGAACCTGATACCCTCATTGAACAAGTGTTTATCGATAGCGCGAGGTCTTTATCTTAATGCGCAAAAATTAGATAACACGCTTATTAAAAATGAATCATTTTGCAAAAAAAGGAATTATTCGGTATACTATTAATTGAGTGAGGTCGAGACAAGGCCGCCTTGGCTAAAACCTGTTAACTAGAGCCTATTACAATATTCAGCCTTTCGGATCGCATAACGAGACTCCGTATTTGTCTCATATAAACTGGACAGTTAAATACAGGTAAGCTTTAATACTATGAATGGAACGAGATGAGAAAGAAAGAAAGATCGCCGGTTCTAAATACCGGTTTTAATGGCAGATGCAGGAAGCACTTCGAGATATGTGGGTAAATTATCGAGCCCCTGCCACATCCTGGCTCCATGGGAAAGGAATCGAAACGACTTTTGCTCTTTAGTTATAACACCTGAAATACGAAACCTGTCGAGACAACCTACAACTGGCCGTTGCATACCGTAACACTTATTCAAAACATTAAAAAATCATATACTTAATCCCGCTTATATATTTTTAGTAATTTTATAATCTGGGCTTAAATAGAAATTGATTTTTTATATAAATGCATATTTTCAGATATATTACGTATGCAGTGTTTTTAATACCACCAATATATGTTTATTTATAGACAAATATTTATATCGGAGAACACAGTGTATATTTGGTGAGGAAAAATGCAATCTAATCATAAAACATAGCCGCTTCTTATGAAATAACAATAAACAACAATTTTATCAACGATAATTGCGTAAAGTGATTTTATTATTATATAAAGATATGAATCACTTTTTTAAATATTTGATGAATGATACAAGTACTGTTAATTCAAGACGGAAAATTGTGAGGATTAAAAACCGCGCAGCTGAGATCATCGTTTTTATAATATATTTTGTGAGACAAAGAACGAGTTGTTCAACTATGCTTTCTATTACAAACAGCCTGCGGCAAGGCAGCTATGTAAGTATGGATATTAAAACAATCCGGAAAGGATATTTACAGCAGTAATGTGTTAAAATATTTAGGTTGACTAGACCTGGCGTATTCGACCTCAAGTTTTGCGCAACGTCCTTTAGAACAACAAATGTGACGTATAAAATAACAAGAGAACTGGTCGAAACCAGCCTTTCCACATCGCATTCCACTACTATATATAAATACACCCGTGAGAGAATCCAATTGAAAACATTCTAAAAGTGTACCGCGTTAACCGCGAGTATCTATCTCGATACACCATGAATACGCGTGTGTGGGATGGGATGTATAAATGAATGAGTTTGTTTCGCAGAATCGTGGGAAACGCGACCAATTCACTAATAACGTTTCATGAATGAAAAAGCTGAATTCATTGACGGGTGTCGCGTGTCCTTATTTGTGTGAATTAAAAGTGTGGAAATATTGTAAAAGTAAACAATGAGCGTGAATCACCCCGAGAGCGAGCAACAGATGTTAAAAGGGTGGTGGTTGGTTGGTTTTGTTGGTCCTAGGTGCACATTTGGCCATAACGTTCAGTGGAGTATGCGTCATCCATACAACACTCCTATGAATGGTAAACGACGATAAAGGGGACTCTCTTGTTATTACATACACACTAACATATATTGTAGTCGTAGAGGGTACTCTTGTTTGTACCAGCATTCTGATCAGCACCACTTTATCAGCGATCGGCCATGACACGGGACAGATCCTGATAAATTATTATTATTTGATAAAACCAGCGTAATGTGAATCAACACTAAGGTTTCTCCAATATACATTTTTTTTACAGTAACTTCTTGTCCATGTCAAAAGTCAATCCCTTCTGAGGGGTTGTCCAGGCCACCGTGGCCTTTAAGGGAGAATATAGTAGAGGTGGTTTCCCAGGCCACCACACAGCAATAAGTCCAAGTGACACCGCCAGCGCCGTGGATCGAACCTGAGAGTCTCACTCACTAATCGTCACACTAATCACTCGGCCAAAAGGCGGATCTAGTAATTTTATTTATTGATGTTCAATCATTTGTGACATGTTTGTGATAGAAATTTATGTTTTAAGTATAAGGTGTATTTATGTATGTATTAGTGATGTAACGAATGTCATTTTTTTAAATTGCGTGAGAAATGCGAACATTTAGTTTTTAATTATTTACGATGCAATATATATTTTATTTTTCAAGTTGTTATAAAAATTAATTGTTAAATTTGATTTCCCAAAATAAAGAAAATAGATAAATAATGCCAAATTCTAAACTAAGAATGTGATTACAAGGTTAAGTAAAGTGTTCTTGCAATAACAGAAGAAATTAATGGATTTTGATTTTATAAACATACTTTTATTATAATACATTTATTATCTTTTACATATTATGTGTATGTATATTTTTAAGCCATCATAACGTATTGGATTTCTGTAAGATTAAGATGATTGTAAAAAATATAATGAAAAAATTCATATCAATAAAAAGTTAAGTTAATGGATAATGACTTAACAACGGCGATATAAAATATTTTTTATGTATAATAAATCCATCTCTGAGGTCTTTTTAATGCGAAAGTTAGAGTATATTATTTAACGATGTAAAAATTCAATAAATAATCAAAGCATATTATGCACCAGGTGCTTGTCGTATTGGACGACATCCCCGAGCTGAGTCATCTCCAGCTCTCCAATAATGCTTAACCCCCGGGGTGTAAAAAAGGCCCCACCCTATCTAAATTTCCATAACAATTAAGCGTCACAGTGTATCGCGGGTCGCTCTATTAGCCCGTGAGTATGAGGGGGACTTTTCGACTCAGTTTCCTGTTTATTAAATATCCAAACCCATTCCATACAAACAATTAGACCCAACGGTCGGTGGTGAATCACCGCGAATCTATTCATACGAGGGTTAGCAATTATTCTTTTTGAACAATTTCAAACTTAAATGTGGTGAAAATCCGGTTTATTCACTCGACGAGTTGGAAAGTAAAGGTAACAGTTTATGTAGGTACATCTGCTAGCATAGCAAGAATATCGTGAAAGGTCGGGTAAATAATAGGACACTGAACATGTGTAAAATAATGATAAAGCAGATAAAGGACACGTCATGGCCTTATCACTTGTACAGTCATACGGGTGTTGCATCAAACAGGTGAAATTGAAGAGTAATTAGTCAGAATATGAAGCCGTTACACCTTGTTGGAGACACCTGCCACCTGCTCATACTGCAGTCAAGTATACTGACCATCGCGTGATTAACTATTCTGTGAGGGGTTGTTGATGAAGTCATACCCTTAATAATTTACAACGATCCAGTGATACTAATGGAATTTCGTATATAGCAACAAAATACGTCACAATCGTAATTACGCGGAAGAGTAACACGGCTGACTTTGATTATTAATTACACAACAATTAATTTGAAAACATTATTTTATTATCAGTACACAACGACGGCAGTTACTATCATTTGCGGTTGGACATATTGAAAAAAAGTGCGGATGCCGGTCTATTTATATAAAATTAAAGCAAAATGCATTGTGCAGAGGAATGAATGAGAACACGCTACTGAACATCCGGACTTAGATATAATATGTAGTTTCAAAAAGCAGTTCATTCACAGAAGTCGGTCGATCTACATTATAAAAACAAATATGTAAGTCACTCCAGGGTGGATAAACTATGCAAGATATTCTATTATCGTAAACGACGTTTAAGCATATGTGTCGGTGAAGGCAATTTGCACCCCCGATATAGTGGAGGGACTATTAAATTTGCCATTCGAGGGGGTGGAAGCCAGCTTGAAAAATGTCTCTTTTGATTCATATTATTACCGGGGTGTGTCGACCCTTAATCAGATGTATTATAACAGAGATTTGTTATATTAAAATTATTGACATTGTCTTCGCGACTCTAGATATATTTAAAAGGAAGTTATATTTTGCTATTACATAAATAGGGGAGTGTCTCGTTTACAAATAGGGGATACCACGTGGCCCCAGCACTCGTCTACACACGTGGATGGCATCTGGCTGAGTCACCAGAGAGGCTGGACTAAATCTGTGCACCGGATTATATTTAAAACACCAACAGCGTCCGCCTTTAGAAATAGATCGCTTTGATGCGAAACATATGAACAGGGAATATTAAATTATCTCCAGCCTCCCGCCGCTACACTACGTACACTCTTATAGAATCAAATAAACAAGCTGGGGAGAATAATTTGTAGTGTCAATAGTGACGAAGGAGTCAAAAATGCAGTGTGCAATTGTATACCAATTAGCTTCGGTAAGGAGGTCGCAACATAACTATTGCATAAGTGGCGTTCTCCGATATAAAAATAACAGCTATATGAATAAAATGCATTCTTCCTGCACGCGGCTTACTTGCGAAGTATTTAGTTCGGTGATATAAGAGAGACTCGCCGACAAATGTGTGTAATATTATTATGCGAATCGTCCAGGGTGGATTATGAGTCATGTAGTGTAGTTTATTATGGCAGTAGCAGGCGACCTCAGAGGATGTCTCGGGCCATTCACCAGTTGGCCATGAGAGACATGCATCAGCAATGTTCAAATAAAGACAAAACAAACCAACCCTCCTCCCTGCACGACCTGTTCCGTGTAAAACCTTTCCGGTGAGAGAGGATGTGTCGGCCTCACTTTTATACTCCATACATTATTAAGACGGTTATTGGTTCGTGAGCGTGACTGAAGTCTACTTCGTGCATATGGACGATTTAGTATGAAACTAGTGTGGAGCTCCACATCAGTTTGCTCGTAGTCGTTGTCACATATCATATGGGCACAAAGCATCTCATTGTTATGATATCTGGTAGGTATATAATGTGATGGCACGCGCCCATTTCGGCCAGATTCATCGGCGGTGAATCAGTCGGTTAACTTTGGCTGACCTCTTTTTATTTTCAAAAGCGGAGCTGCATTTTAAATAAATACGCGCGGTGGGCACCGTTTTTTTTTCAACCTGCTCGTTGGTAAAAGCCCAGCAGGTGGATTGTCATTAATCATACGATTAATCGCATTTGAAGAGGCGCGAGAGAATTTGGCGTCGACTTTAGTACGTAGTCGACTATAAATTACAACGTGTTTATCAAGGTATTGCATAGTTTGGCGAGTGTTATAAATTATACAAGTACGTTGAAAGAAGCTTAATGTATTATTGATCGGCATTAGCGAAACGTAAAAGGTGTGTAATTGGGTAATATAAATAACATGTGTAGAAACAGTGAATCGAGAATAGCCAAGAGAGTGAGTCAAGTTGGCAAACAGCCCGATTGAGCAGACGTGGTCGCTCGCTAGACTAAAATGGAGTTGGTTCGACGAGGGGCATGCGGCCAAAGACCCTGTCCTATCCAATCATAAACAAACACATCTACCATTGATACTAGATGCTAACATTTATATACCAATGACAACAACTTATCACTGCCGGAACAGGAAGCATACGCTTCAACTGTTATAAAATAAACCGGTTAACACACTTCAGCGTGATTTTGAGTACGGTGTTGGGAAGTTTTGTATATATATGTAAAATAATATACAACTCACCGATGAATTCGAAGGCCTCTTCGAAGTACTGCTTGAGGTTCTGCTGACCGGAATCACTGGCGGGTATCTGTTTGTAGGTGATGCCTGTAGAAGAGGGAAGTCCCGGTAAAGAGCAGGTAACGTTCAATACACAAGTCGCTCCCAGTTCCTTCAGACGGGATAAGTCGGAGGCGTCCCTTCCGTTGCCCAAGTACAGAAAAGGCAACACTCTGGAGGCCGGGTGATTGTCTATATCTGCCGAGTGGAAAATAACATCGGATAAGTATCATACACGATGACGCCATTACTTCTAGAGAATATTTTATATTGTGTTGACCGCATCGGTAAAAAATTCCGACTGCTTCCGATGGACCTTCTCGAAGATCGTATGGGGAAAATCTCATCTCGCGATCGAATATACAACATGTCTTTAATTGAACTTCAAATAATTTAAACGGCAATAGTATTAAATAAAAAATAATGTACCGAGGGCCAAATAATATTTTGCTATAAAAAATAATTAATAAACAATAAAATGATTTATGATGACGTGTTGTTTACTATTCAATCAACGCTCGACCCTTCACAAAGTCACAACATAACCTCTCAAATATCGTCGTGTGAAAGCGTGACACAGCTGTGTTCCTAGATTACTCTTAGTAGTCCTGTGACTGTAGAGGCAACTCAGTTCACTGCGGGAATACAGATGTGAGAAAGTGCGTATTTTGCTGCTTTGAGTGCGACATAAGGGTTGATGATGATGGTCATTTACTAGTATCAGTGTATAGTGAGGATATCTACACATTGCCAGCTAGCCTCAGTCACCAGCTATCAAAATGACTAAAACAATGAGAGGTTATGTGTAAATGTCATTACATGCGGCGTTAATTCTAAATCTCGCGCCAAAATGATTGAAAATGTTAACTAGCAGACTTGGCCCAATTATGGATGTATCAATATATATTACATACATTATTTTAATTCTTCCATTTTTATATTTGAAATTGAATCAAAAACAAGTTGTAGGTATAGTATGGTTGTCGACTAACCTGCAGGTTCAACGGGGCTGGCGATGGAAGGCTCTCCTGCTCGTTCTGGAGAACCTGGAGCTGCAGAAGCACATCCATTATTCGACTGCGGTGTCCTCGGTACAGCTCCAGGAAGCAAAGCATCTTCACATAACTCCCTATGCCGCCGGTGGAATTCCTTGTGACCACCTGAAATAATTGTAAATTAGTATCGTGTATAACTAGTTTAAATCTCGAGCGCCAAATGCGTTTCTTCAATATGTAGCTCGTGCTACCAACTGTTAAATCCTAGCTAAATCTCGTGCTATCCCCCCATTCCAGTTTCGAGCCAAACCCGAACCACCGATATAAATGCCTCACAAATTGATGTATAAATATCAAGACGGCGGACATTGGTGCAGATCTGAGTGAGATGATTGGTCGAGTTTACCGCGTCTGATTGGTGTAGTCTCTGTGAAACTGACTGTTCCGTACTCTATTCCGATCACTTGTGGGGCCTACTAATATCTCTGTGGTTCCGGCCGAACGCGAGACGCATGTAGTTCTCTTGAATGCTTGCGATACACACATTGAAACCGCTCGGCTATAGCTTTAACATGCCCTTAATAAACGGAATATTTGCATATTACACGAGATTCGTACAATCTTTAACACAAATATGTGTAGAAGTAGTGTAAGTGTCTAATTGCAAAGCTGAACGACCCCAGACGTCCTCGAGAGGTGTGGGGAAGAAGTGCGGGATGAGGAGGTAAGGTCGGCTGGTCCAGCACAGCCTTCCACCATGACTCATGCACCGGTTCCATGCAGCCTCGAGCTGCCATTAAACTATCACTACACCGAGAGGTTTACACTTACTACTTGTGAAATGACAAAACACTTTTCATTTAATACAGACACCATTGCTATACGTCTACAATGTAACAAAGTGTTAAATGCATGTCGAATATGCAATGACCGACGTGGAAACCAAACTATGCGCATAAATTTTTGCAAAGGACGTGGCTGTTTGTACACTTAATGTATGTCAACTCATCATATCATGATTGATGAAAACACCACTGAGGGCAGACTTACTTTCTCCCACATATGACAATAGTTTTAATTAACTTTGCTTTGAATAGTCTCTAATTACTGGCAGACTAGTGTGTGATTCATCGTCTGTTATTCGAGACGATAAAAAGACACCGGCTTTGTTTACATCTAGTCTCCTCTACGACATCGTTTTACTTCACACATTTAATGTAATTTATACATATTGACAAATTATTTAACAATACAATTAGCATAAATTCAAATATCATAAATAGTGAGCTATCGGTGTATTTTTTTTGCAATCTATTGGTTTGTATTATCATTTTAAACACTGAAGAAACCGGCCCATATTGTCGTATTAAATATAATGAGAGAGTCGTACTATTGGTGCGTATAGGAATAGACTAGAGCTGTTGGTATTGCTACAATGCAAACTATAGTAAAGTTTACTCTTCGTAACTTATATTTATAGATCAAATGATAAACTATAAACATGGTTAGAGGAGAGTTTCCTTTCCAATAATCGTGATATCAAATTATTTAGTTTAATTTTTGAGTTCTGCATTTAAAAATGACACAAGAATAAGAAACAAAAAATATTTTATAAATTAAATGAACGATCTATGGAATGGAATCATTATTAATTTCTCCGAGTATAATATAGTTTTTAACTTCATTTCAGAGAGATGAACGATGGCTTATGTCGAAATATATAGTTAAAAAAAACGTAGTCTCTCTAATCACAGACTTAAATCATCATCAGCACAAGTGGACAATGTATTTATTTGTGAATAAGTCTGTTAGAAAATGTAGAGAGACATAATATTATGACAGGCAAGAAGCACCGTAGTGAATGAGTCATCGGCGTAACCTTGGTGTCCCGTACATTACGAGTACGTTGTAGTAAGTTAGTACGTGATGGAAGAAACAGGCAACAGTAATACAGTACAGTACAGTATATTATATAGAGTAAGAGATCCTCACCGACAGGCTGCAGAGGCATGAACCTGAGCACCAGACAAGGCGACTGCCGCTTCATCCTCATGGCGCAGTCTCCTGTCCTGGCACTGCGCGCTCCTTTCACTGACGGAATCTTTACTATTAATCTGAACCACTCGCACACTAAACACTCGCTACTTGTTACTTGCACTGACACTTCTCTGTCTATTCTTATTATTGTTATACAAATCGTGCTTTTGACAGACTCGCGTACTCTATGACGTCCAGCGTGTAACTGAGCCACTCTTGTTGACGGACTCGGGTAAATAACTATGGCGGGCGGGGAGAGGGGAGCGGGGCGGCGGGGCGCAGGGGGGAGGCGATGTGTCATAACGGAGCGAGCTCATTGGTCAGAATCACCACCAATACTCGCACAATATCCTATACGGAAATACATACAAACACACTTCCCGCCTTTTCACAATTCGAATGTGTGATATTATACAAATTTATATTAAAATCAATAAAATTAATATATTAAGCCCTTTTTATATGGTAATTAATATATCGATTTAAATACATGTCATAATAACAACACCTGACTATTATACGTACATACATCTACAAGTAAAAATTATTAAACGTTTAAAGATTTTATGTTATTTCACCTGTTTATACATTCTTTTACACACGTCGTAAACAAATAAATTAGTGTATTTAGGAAAACTATAAATTTAGTATTGTGTCGTTCTTCGAATAAAAAAAAAGTATAATCAGGGATGGTATTGTAACCATCAAAGTTTACCTGTTTTACTCAAATTAAAGAAGCACGAAATAAACAGTACAACAATACTAATAAAAATATCAATGATTATTGAGATATTGGAGACTCTAGATTTAAAAAAACTATAAAAACAGTATATTTAATAGTAAATAACAAAAATTGTGCGTAAAGTCACGTAAGCCTCGAGCAGAGCTGCATGCATACATGCTATTCGTTCACTGGGTTAACGACTGTTCCAGACCAGAAAGATCTTCAGGGTTATCCATGCAAAACATTTAAATCATTTGGACCTGAATCAAGACCTAAATGACAATCAATACCACACTTTTATATGGAGCAAATTTATATTATTATACATTCAGTATGTAAATATATGTAAACACAACCCTGATAAAAGCAGCGTCGTGCTGTCTACTCCACAAGTAACTTAAGTACTGAGTACACATACAATTGCAGACCACATGTGGAGAGCTTTTGTCGTGAAACTCCAAGCAAATAATTCTTACACATGTGACAAACACGATAATGTTACTAAAAATAAAATCAAATCAAATAAAAATAGCTTGGGAAAGCTCATAATCAAAAACCACACGCTAAACCGCTTCAGATAAAAACGAAAATATTATTGTTACAACTTCACAGATGAAACTAAAAAACACAATTTTATTGACATTTAGTTTGCGGCCATGATGAATAAAATAAAACATGGTAATTTTTTTTTACATATTTAAAACATTACAGTCACTATGAATAGCTGAAAAAAAAACTTCTAGATAAGTGTCAAATGTACGAGTATTTTTATTGAACAACGTAGATAAAATTATGACTAATGTCTGTATTTTTAAATGCATCTATTGATATATTTGTTTTCGTGATGAAAAACGTCGATTTTACATCAAATACCGATTGGTATATTTTGTAAAAAAAATCAATTATTATTCGGTTGTAAAGTCGAACGAGTGAGTCATTTGTATTAATTTTCTTTTATATCGCACGTTTTGCATACATCATTATACTTTAAAAACGATGACGGTTTTACTCAAAGTTTAAAAGAAAATATATTCCATTTTATATTATTAACTTGATAACGAAAAACATTGTGATTTTTTTTAAAACATGTCTCATTTGTTTGTATTTACATATTGATAATACGAGCATTGTAAATACATCAAATAAGAAAGATACACAAAACGATTCGGTAGTTTTATTTGATGTCCTTTTTATACATATAAGGGGAGAGTTTAATACCAGTTTTAGTGATTGGAAAGTACGCATACAAAAGTCCCTCTGTTCAATTATTACAATGACCTAACGACAATCGTGTCATCCATTACTATTTTGTACAATACGGGTGATCGATTCAGGATATTCAAGTTGAATTCATATCAATTAAGTATATTAAAATAGTATTCGAAGGGGTGACTATAAATACACTTAAATAAAAACCACCACGATACTATTTAAAGTAATGGATGATGACGAAATGACATCACACCTTATTTAATCATTAATTTGATAAGATCTTATGTTCAACTCGTGTAAACATCAATCTATCTTCTAATTTTATACTACAATCTATAAGATCTTTGCTGGTAAGCCAATGTTTTTATAATATAAAAAAAGCTTGTTGATGAAATCATTTATCACACTTATTTCCATCACATATTAATATTGGCCATGCTTATATTTCAATGAGGTGTACGTAATTATTGTGTTATTTATATATATTTTTTTAAATTATAAAATATAAAAATTCCATGGAATCTTTTTCGGGAGACACAAAAACAATATGACGACTTACAGCAATTCTTTAATAATCATAACAGCGTCCATGCTAAGTATGACATTGACGGCTGTATTCAACGTAATGAGAGTGTGTGCGTGCGGTGCGTGTGTGTACACCAATACTGCTAAGCTCTAGTCTATTCCTATACGCACTATACTATATGTAGCGCAACTCACTACATTATTAGATTCATACCAGCGTAATAGCTCAGGGGATTAGACGCGTGCCTACAAATACTGTGGTCATGGGTTTAAATTCCGCTCAAGTCATTTTTTTTTAATTGATTTGATCGGTTATTACGACTGGGAGATCGGGAATAATTTTAATAAAATCCCGATCGATCGTCTAAATCCAGGTTTACTCTGATTTCCTGGATTGTAAGGTAAATACTGAGGCGATTATGAAGTCGGGCAGAGCCGCTCTGTCGGTGAGCTGTGTAGTTACACAGGTAATAGTTAGTATTAACTAGTAATAGTTAAGTTCACCGACAGACAATTAACACGTTAATAAACGTTAATTACTCCTCGGGGGGTAAATAAAATAAAACTAAAATATTGAATACGGCCATTGATCTAATACAATTTTTGAAATCCCAGACTGTTGTGAATCCCTTATAAAAACCGTATGTATATCAATATAATCAATAGTAATCACAATCCCAAATTAATTTCACTATTTTCCATTAAAAATCCCATTACAATAGGTTGAAAAGATCTTGGCTGAATGAATGTGTTTGTGGAGAATTTAGAAAGGCTTAGATTGAATGACACTTGCTTATTTGTTTTCGCCCATTTAATAATTAAAAAACCAATTGTTTTATACAGATAATAAAATAGCATTTTGTCTTCAATTACAGGTACTTGATTTGTTTTGAATAGTTGTCGGCACGTTAATATATCAGGACACACCCTCTTGAAAAATGCAAATTCTAAAAAGAGGATCGCACTCAGAGCCACATGATTGCAACGTGCGTCATTCATTCTCCTCACAGAAGATAATCTCAGCATTATAATAAGACAATCTATAAGTGCAATTTTTATGACGGATATCATATTTGGGGTCTGTATCATTTCGCTTTCAGGTTATTATACATTTGTTTGGGTTTTCCTCAACCGCAAATTTTTGACCAACGCTCGACGTAACGGAAGCTTCCAGATTCATATCGTGTGACTATGACTAAATTAATGGGATATTTACCCTATAAGATAACAAAAAATACGTAACACATATTCCAAATAATATGTAAAAAATAATAATATTAAATAACAAAAGAAATAATTTATTAATTGTAATCTAAAGAAAACCGAAATATAAGTATGATAGAGGTGGTAGGGTATTGTAGGAATAATTGAAAAAAAAATTAAATATTTAAAAATAAAAACAAATTTTTATTAATTACAAATTAAAAATTAATTAATAATATTAATAGTGCTTTTGGAATCGAGTTTGGACCACCATATTGAAATCAGCTGTTTCTCTGAAGTACTCAATAGTGACTGTTACGTGTATATTGTGTCTGTTACACATAATTAATATTATTAATTATTTTTTAATATTAATTATTTAAAAAAAATATATTAATATTTTTTTCGATTATTCTTACGCTACTCTACAATATTCTCAGTTATTTCAAGTCCCCCCTATATAAAACAATTTCTTTATTTAATTTGAATTTTACATCGTTCATATAAAACAAAACATCTTATGAATTGGACTTGTGTGTACGGAATATATAAATCTTTTTATCTATAACTAACATGAGAATAATATTTTTATGTGAAATTAGAGATACTTAATATTAAATAATAAAAAGTATGGAAATAAAATAAAAACCCATATATTACATTCAAATAATTGTTAAAAAAATAGCGATTGAAATACCACGATTGTAGGTGATTGGTTTTTTTATGTGTCTACATTTTTCTATATTAGGAAATAAATATGAATAATGTAGAATCTAGTTGTAATCTAATAAAAAATATTATTAAGCACACGGCAGAATCAACTTTGGGTTACGAGACGAAAAAGAAAAATGGCTGGTTTAACACAGAATGCGAGAGTATTATTAAGGAGAAGAACAATGCCCGTGCACAAGTTCTTAATTGCAATAGCTTAGAAAATAGAGAGAAGTACAAAGAACTTCGTAGGAGTAGTAATAGAGTCATACAGTCGACGAAGAGGACATGGCTAAAACAGCAAATTATAGATGCTGAAATGTTTAGAGATAGGAATAATGCTAAGGAATTTTACAGGAACGTTAACAATAGTAGGAAAACGTTCAAACCTAGACTAAACTTTAATAGGAATAGCAAAGGCGAACTTCTCTGCGATCAGGAAAGCGTTTTAAATAGATGGTCGGAGTACTTTAGCGACCTATTAAATGATAAGAATAGCGATAAGGTAGCCAATAAGAACGCTAGTCTGTACCAACACGCCGCGCAACCACAAATACCACCACCCACCTACGAAGAGGTGTGCCACGCCATCAGAGGACTGAAGAGAGGGAAAGCCCCCGGGATAGACGAGATCTCCAGCGAACTCATAGCATACGGCGGGGATGCTCTATGGGCGCTATTACATAGTTTAATAGTATCTTTATGGGAAGGCGAAACGCTACCGAAGGATTGGGCAAGTTCGATAATTTGCCCACTCCACAAAAAAGGTGACGTTAGCGTGTGCAGTAACTATAGAGGGATATCCCTACTATCAGTTATGTACAAGATATTCGCCAAGGTTTTAAAAAATAGGCTAGCAGAATACGCGGAGGAATGCTTGGGAGACTACCAAGCCGGATTTAGACCAGGGCGTTCAACAATGAACCAAATATTTACAATTAGGCAAATATTAGAGAAGTGTAATGAGGCCGACGTGGAGACTCATCACTTGTTCGTAGATTTTAGGCAGGCATTCGACACAATCGATAGGGATATTATTTACAGCACGATGAGAGAGTTTGGGTTTCCGGAAAAACTCATAAGTCTCTCAAAAATGACGCTGACAGACACCAAAAACTACGTACGGATAAATGGTGTACTGTCGGAGTCTTTCATCACCAGAGCAGGCGTTAAACAGGGGGACGTGATATCCCCCCTGTTATTTTCATTAGTTTTAGAAAAGGTTATGCGTCTTGCAGGTTGTAGCAATAAGTCTAATATCTTCTATAAGTCTTTTCAGGTACTCGCTTTCGCAGACGACGTAAATATTATCGCTAGAACTAAGAACGTGTTAATTGATAAGGTTAGAGCAATAAGGGATGCCGCTAAAATAGTAGGATTAGTCATAAACGTAGATAAAAGTCAGTATATGCATGTGACATCCAACTCGGAATTGGTAGCACATCGTAGCCTGAACATAGACAATGACCACTTTCAGCAGGTTGACTCTTTTGTATATTTGGGAGCAGTGGTCACTAAGGAGGCTGGAAATAACCAGGACATCAACTCTCGCCTGCAAAGTGCTAATAGGGCGTATTTCGGCTTAGTACGCTTGCTCAGATCAAGATATCTAAGTAGAAGTACCAAGGTAGAATTATACAAGATGCTAATTAGGCCAGTACTAACCTACGGTGCAGAAACATGGGTTATTACCAAAACTGAAGAGGATAGGCTACTTAGGTTCGAGCGGAAGATTCTTAGGAGGATCTTGGGTCCTGTTCAGGAGGCACCGGGACTATTTAGAATTAGACGGAACGATGAGATTTACTCATTATATAAGAGCGTGAACGTAGTGCAGTTCATTAGGGCTTTAACATTAGGTTGGGCCGGACACGTGGAAAGAGCAGGAGGGATAGTATCGGAAATACTATCCAGCAAGCCTGTGGGTAAGAGAAGGCAGGGTAGACCTAGGCTAAGGTGGGCGGACAAATTTTATAAGGTAGTTAGGAGTTTAGGTATTAATAACTGGAGGAGCGCGGCCTCCAATAGAAATAAGTGGAAGATGCTGGTGCGGGAAGCCTTGGTTCATCACTGAACTGGAGTGCTTATGATGATGATGATGATTTTTCTATATTAATTAGAGTAGTCGTTAAAATATGTGTAATATTTTTTTTCAGAATAAAATGCACAATTAATGACGTATTATTGTTAACTATGAATCATTTAAATGTTTCATTATAAATCGTTAGAGATAATAAGTTCGGTTTTTCCACAGTTCCATCTGATGAAGCCGCTTTTATAAAAAATATTTAATTATTGGAATTGTCTTCCATTTGAGCGAGTTTATAGTTTATATAGGAAATGTTAATCACTTTTCGTAGAAAAAAATCCATCAAATATAACCACGTGACAAGATATCCTCTTTGGTCTTTTGAAGATGAATGAAGCATGTCAAGCAAAACGGAATGATATAAATTAAACCTAAGAATATCCTGTTTGGAATACTGATTTCCAAAACAGCTCCCCGTGTTAGCTATCGAATGTATGAGGTTGCAAAATATAATCGCGTTTTAAAATTCAGATCACGAATGTCGGCAAACAAATCACAAATCGCTACCGGTGCTGTTCTCCCATTCAATTTCATAATATGACAAATACAATGATTCATTCTTCGATTTAACTAAGGGCTTTTCGATTGTAGTGAACATTAATACGATCACGACATCAACATTACCAATACGTCATGCTCAATCCTGTTGCATTGTCTGTAACTGATTCATTAGAGTAACCTCAATAGAGTGTTAAATAAAATTCAATACAAAAAGGCTGTCATGGGTCATCCACCGTGAATGGTGAGGTCATTCAAGGCAACTTACTGAGTCACTCTTATCCTTACTACAAAAATACAAACAGGTATATTCCACGAATATTTTTTTTCATAGCTCCTACTGCTTTCTCAGAAAGATCAGTATAACGTAACGGAAACTATTCAATGAAAACTTCATTTATCACGTGACAAATAATTATAAACAATCTAGGGTCAGCTATGACTTTGATGATAAAAGCGTGTTGAATTTAAATACATATGTTTGGACATATCGTATTACTAACACATTTTATTTGTCATTGGGTTTAGTCACCGATAATACTAGAGAAATTTACAATAGATTAATCACCGAATTATTAAAAAGGATATTTTAATTTTAATTCGATAAGTCAATTTCTAACAATACAAAATCTTCGATATTTTATGGTTAGTAAGATTTTTTTATGAAAACTGCCTTATATTAATTGCAAAATTTAATTTCAATATCATATTTTATGACATTTTGTCAACCCAATGGATACATAGAAACATGAACTCAAATCAATTTTAGGTACAAATAAATACCTTTTGAAAATCAGTGGAAATAAATTATGTACTAAATTGTATTCAAATAATTGAAATAATCCTAAAAACAATCACCTCAATATGAGATGCAGGTTTGATTCTACACTAAGCGATTGGTGTATTTTTTTTTAAATCCCTACTTTCATACAGTATTTATCTAAATGTTTAAAATAATAGTCCATTTTTAGGGTGTTCATTTATTGAAATTAATAGACTGATTTAGCCCAAAATATTACATTCGTCCTTTTTCAATGTGTCATTACGCCACCATATATGTACATGCTCGGATTTGGTATCTTACTCATTTCACTGTTATTTTTAGCCTCGAGTTATATTTATATCCTCGAAGTTGTTTATTAACACGACCTTGATGCAGTATTGTGTGGTTGTATTGAAGGCTTTATAGTGTTAGTCAAGTAAGACGAGAACAAAAGGATGTGTTCCCTATTAATTGTTGAGTTTCTCACGGCCACATGACTAATTGGTCAGGACGATGATGAAGATCAAATAGCGACATTTTTTCCCTCTGTATCACAGTGTATTAAATGCAAATATGAGTAAGCAGCTGTGATTCGAGAAGTCAAGATTAACTCTTAAAATATATCTAGATAAAGTAAATAAAAATTGTTAAAGTAGGTACTAAGTCGCGTATGATTTATTGAACAATTCCTGTTTATGAATGGTATTCTAAAACTTTAGTACATATGAAATATTTGCAAACGCTTTCAAGATTCTCCGCCGAATACCGAAACCGATATTGAAATTCTTTACATACCTATCGATAGTCTATTAAGATTGTGGGTGGTTTATAAATATTATTAATATATGCCACTTCACCTTTTTTTAACCGAAAATAGAAAAAAATTCTCGTCGAAAGAAGAAGATTTTAAACTAATTAAATGTGTTTGACTTTATACAAAAGAAAAAAACGATTTCAACGGTAATTTAGTTACTTTAAGTTCTTGAGATCATTTTCAAATCAATAAAGTTAAAATCAAAAAAGGTTTAAACTTATTATACAGGTGGACTTAAAATAATTGAGAATATTTTATGGGGTGGTAAATTTTTTAAAAATATTTTTATTGTTATTTAACGAATAAAAAATAATTTTAAATATTAATTACGTGTAATAGACACAACACACACGCGACAGTAACTTCTGAGTACTTCACAGAAACAACTAATTCCAAGATGTTGGCCCAAACTGGATTCCAAAAGCACTATTAATAAATTCAAATATTTTTTAAATTTTAATTATTAATAAAAAAAATCACTTTTTAAATTTATTTTATAAAATTATTATTATTTAATAAAATATTTTATTAAAAAAACCCAGAAAGAAAGTATCGGGAAACATATAGTTTTATAAATGTAGTTTTAAACACAGTTAGTAATAAAAAAAACAAAAAAGAAAATTGAAGAAAGTGAACATAGAAAAGAAATAAGAAAACAAATGAGATAATAATAAAATGATATATAGGAATAACGATTTGCGATACCCTAGCACCCCCTAAAATATTCTCAGTTATTCTATATTTCACAGTCGACTTTTTGAGACCCTTATTGAATAATAAACTACAGTTTGGTCATTCGTCCTATAATTACTAAATATGTAATGTAAAAATCAACCCTAGTTAAGGTTAGGTTAGGTTACTTTTGCGCCGATATTTCAGTGCCTTTGCGCTTTATTCCTTCCACTATAAATGTAATTAATAGCTCAGGATTGACTTATAAATAGCAGATAACAAGGATTACCGGGAAAATGTAACAGTGGTCGAGTGTTGCATGTGACCAAAGAAGGTTCGCCGAGTGTGACGACACGACATGAAGTCTGGCGTGACAAATTTTCTTCCCGGAAAAGTTGCGGCTAAAGACAAACACCACGCCCTTTGATCTTTCCAGCATCACGATCGTCCAACAAAGCAGTTATATTTAAGTTACACTGTAAAATATCCCTTTAGTCTCGGCCACAGTCGGCACCGGCTGAAAGATCAACGAACGCCATTGTGCACAACCGAGAGAAAGTTATTGAGAAACTAACCATTCATTTGCGATGAAAATTGTATTAACCAATAATAATGAAACTCTTTGGCGAAGCATCATGGCAGTAGTAATACCTTGAACTATAACACCAAATGAAAGTGAAACGCGTTGATGATTTATGAAGTTCTATTTTGGCTGGAGCAAGTCATTGGGATCAAAGAGCTTCTGTAGACGGACAGTCTCTTGCTAATGGAACGACCAGACCAGAATCATACACTCATCCCTGAGGAATCCTCCTCTCATTGCTTCCTTAATTACTTTAACAGAACACAATCACACTAAAATGACTCAGAATTTTTTGGGAAAAAATTAATACATATAAACGGTAATAGAAACACAGTTACAGTCAATTTTCCATTTTATAAAGAAGTAAGCAAGAGTGCAGTAGTTTTCTTGAAAAATGACGTAGAAGTTTTTCTTTGAAAACCATGTATATCTACCACATGTTTATTTGATTCCAATGAAACATTCATTTATAAGGAGTATTCTTTGGAAATGCATCGATTGATCAGTAAATAACAACACATATTCCATCTAATTATACTAAAAATATGTACACACGTGAAATAAGTTGGATTAAAGCGAATCAATGTGTATTGTTTATATTTCTCCTAGCAACATATTTTTTCATCATTACCTGTCCAAACGCTTCTATCAACACGACTTACATTTAAAAAAATATTTAAAGCATTTTTGATATTTCTATCGAGTGTATTATTTTAAAAGAAGGTCTATTTCGAGTAACAGAAGCACGCAACTTTTTTATTTTGCAAAAAAAATGAATGACAAATTAACTTCACTCCTGAACGATTATTTGCCCTTTATATTTATTTTTACTAGAAGTCGACTTCCATGAAGTTAACCTTGTAGACAAACGTTTACCATAATCATAAACACCATGATTCACCCATCGGTTAATACCTGCAGTTGCATGTTGACTTCAACACATATACTCAAATAACACAATGAACATATTGTTAAGTCGTGCCATATAAAATAATGGACAAGCCATCTTTATTATTTCTAACAATTCGATTGTCAACATTTTTAAAATACGGCCGTGTATTTTATATTATATCCGGTCTAATTATTTATATAGTCCTTATCGGCGATTAGTATCATCAGGTGATTTTTGATATGGCTATTGCCTGTTTGATTCAAAGGTGAATTGTTTTTTTAATTGAGGTTGATTTCCAGATTATCAAACGAATCAAGCAGGTGATCATTTCTCGAATAATACATGTTGTAATCAGGAGTGTACAAATTGTAGTGACAAAAAACGTAAACAATGATGACTAAGAATACACGGCCGAATCTCACAAAGGCACACATTTCACTTAATTTATATACAAACAAATGTATTCGATTGCCAATTTGTTATATCTTTACGACTATTTTATACCAGGGACAGCATTCCACAGAGACCACTTGCTCATTTTGCAAAAAGAAGAAAATAACCCCCACTCGTTGATGATTACCAAAATGTACCCAATAATATGTGACGTGAGTAAATAAGTAACTAAATAATACTAGGTAAGAATATGACAATTGATATCTAATAATCGGTTTATTTGTTTAAAATAAAAATAATGTATTTTAAACAATCCCTTACATGTATAGGTAGGTACATTTATCAAATTTATAATTTCATAAAAACCGTAGGTACATTTACTATTTATTTTCAGAATATTCTAAAAATCAATGAACTTTCACATGATTTATAAAAAAATATTATTTTTAAATATGCGTAAAATTTCACTGCTGATTTTTATTGATCCGTAAATTTAATTCTTTTCTCCTTTAAAAAGCTTGCTAAATACACTGCCGTATTCAATATAATAGTTTAATGAGAGTGTGTTAGTAAGTCTTGCTAGAGCTCATAGTATTAGTGCGTATACGAATAGAGCTGGCCGACTACAGCTTGGTAGCTCTTTCATTACATTATTGTATTGAATACGGCGGAGAAACTCCTTAATAACAAACGTAGAGATTTAGGCCAAACAATAGTTTTTTAGTTAGGTCTTTCAATCTTAAATTAATTATTTCAATCAAATACTATAAAAAACAAGGATAAGATAATTAATTAATTAATTAATAAATATCGTAATTCTTCAGTAATGTGAACTTGATTTATAAACATCCCGAACCAGCGCATTCTTATAAATAATTATTTATCATGACATACTATTTTTAATAATTGTATTGTGTGATGGAAAATTTTCGTACGGTCACCATGTACGGCCTACGTTCTGCATCAAAATGACGTCACCGTAAACCATGAGGTCACACTTCTTGTGACGAAACAGCTCTTCATCTTCTACAAAATGTAAATAAACAACTTCACAATACCTTTTCAAAACTACAAACACCTCAAAAGATATATTCCCATCGAACCGAGATAAAGGGTGACTAATGGCTTGGAATAATATCCCTAAAATATTCGATCCACATGATTCATTCACCGATTGATTGATTCATTAAACAAGCTGTATCTTTCTCATAAATAAATGTTTCATTAGACCAATAAATAATTATTGAGTCATTAGAGTCGATGATCTATGACAATATTAACCACAAATATTACGTGTCAAACTTAATAATTAACACACCACAGGGGAAAACTAATGCTTTATTTTACTACGTGAACGGATATCGTAGTAAACGAGAATAATTTTCAGTTTTATATAAGTACATCGTATAAAATGTAATATTTAAACAAATTTATGAGATAGTTACTTCAACATTCAACTGGCGTATAAATTAATGAATTGGCTAATTCATTAAACTGATTTATTCCTGATTTGGCATACTAAAGATCGTGTAAAACAGGATGATCATAATATATTTAGTGACGCCATCAGTAGGCGGATGTTTATTAGTCACGCATAAAAATTTCTGAATATTATTCTTTGACTTACAATGGCAATCATTATCACTAAAAACTCCAAAATAAATTCATTTGAAATGAGGTCCTTGGCTTTCGTATGGGGTCAAGCATCAATGTTGAAATAATATCATATTTATTTGGCATATTTTGTGTTGCAAAAGCAATACACCTCTTTCTAAATAGTCTATTGAAACGGGATTGAAAGCACACTGTGTATATTATTTGTGTTTCTAAACACACATATGCAATATTAGATATTTGTAGAAGAAAGAAGAAAATACCGCCTACGTTAGTCACGAATGACCGAGTCAAAAATAACACGAAACAAATGTCATCAAAATGTGAGATTTTCTGGACAAAAGAGAAGATTTGATGATTCGCGTTAGTACGGACAATGAACTCTTTTTCTAGGATATAGTTATAAATATCGAACAATGGTTATTATTATGCGTTTTCGAAATGACGTTATTTTTATTTCGATTATTATTGATATAATATCTTGGTCAGCATTATTATGTCCTTGAAATTGACATCGTAAAGTACTGCGATGATGAATCAGAAAGTGTCTTTGTGTCTATGTAAGGTATGTAAAATGCGTAATTGAACACCTCACTTGAATTATGATCAGTTATTTGAACGATACGAATGTGATATCCCAATTTGCTGAAACACCTGAAATAATATTTTTGCACATCAACATCCGAAGGCCGTAATTTAAAAATAAATGTGTATTTGATTGTAAATCGTACAGATCTATCGTGGTGTATTTCAGGCTGGATCATCCCGGGTGGTAAATGCGGAAACACTTACAGATATATATCGGAAGCAGGAATGACTATTTCTGTTTATAGTCCAACTGCAAGGTTGTGTCTTTCTTAACATGTTTTATATCTGACAGGAAATGTTATGTGAAGTGTCACTGTTGAGGAATTTATTCAAATTTTACTCGACGCGTGCGATTACAGAACTCGCGTCTTCTGAATATCTATCACCACCAAACAGTTTATCAAAAAACAATGAAAAATATATTTAAATAAACACTACAACTACCATTGTTACTCTTAATAATAAGTTGTATATCTTTATCATAAATTATGTTTATGTTAATTAGAATTTATTAATTATTCTAAATATTTAGAGAACTCGATGCATACATAATATTTTTAATTCCAGCTCAGGTGCCACCACCAACATTAGAAGGCCGGATAGGTAGATGATAAATATAATGATGGCGGACCAAGCAGATGAGTTTGACAGATGTAAAACTAATTGTCTAAATCGTCTGCTTGGTCCGGCATCTTGATAAGTTGTCTGGTATTTTTTTCGACGGTACGACTCACGTGATAATTTAGTCATATTTTTGAGTTATGATTGAAAATTCCAATTATTGATTAATTAATATATATAATTCACATCACAGGTAGTTGATGGCATGGCACTCTATTTTATAGTTATGAAATAAATTGCTAATTATTTTTAAAATATCCAACCCTGATTTGTGCGTAACACAGAAGTTCTGTTCAACGTCCATAGGTTCCACTACTGTTAAACCTCAAATATCACGATGCTTCCATTTATGTTATTCAAGAACAATAAGTACGTGATTTGCTTACTAATATGTTTCAAAAATGAAACGAGTATTGTGGATAAGAAGCTTCCGTATTATAGAATAATTCTATTCGGCGAAATAATGCAAGCGACTATGACTTTGCTGTCGTTTATAATATCGTCGGAAGTGTTTATATTTCGCAAGGTTCTTTGTATTAGCTACTTGCCAGTACGATATATCAAATTTTTGATACTCCGGTTTAGTAACATTTTTTTCTAAAACAATAATTTTGTAATTGTGACTCATTTGTGAGACTTTCTCTGATTGTTACGGATGTGGGTTGAAATGGTGCAAGTTCGATTGAAACAATAATGCGGGCTCTAAAGTGCACCAGAATAAAGTAAAGTTTCTATAGAAACAATAGTGAGTTGTTTGGCAGGATGTGTCGTAATTTGTTATATCCTCATTGGGAGCCCTTCTACTACTTGTGCCCTTCTTTCTCCGCAACCTAATTCAATCGAAAACGACAATTGACACAAAATGACTAACGCCACTCCTTTGTCTTAAGTTTTTTTAAAATATCGATCATTATTAATTGTACTCGTGTTTATCTAAATACATTAATATGATGGTCCCAGTTTAGAGTGGATCGGACGTCTTTTATTTTTTCACCGGGTGAGTCATCGCAATGAAAATATAACCACCTCAATTTGGCCCGGACCAATTCGAACTTAGACCATCAAAAACTCAAATTAATTAATTTATCCCAGAATCATCAATCTAATCCAGTCCCTAATTATAACAGATGATAACTATTTCAAAATACTGGAGACATTTATGTAGGTAACCGAGTTGATATTATGTTAGTTAAACATTTTTAATATAAAACAATTATGCACCCATTGAGTTAAGCAAGATTCAATCCCATCACCATTCAATGAAATTTACCCACATAACCACAAGAATAAAAAGTATACATATATACGTGTAAATATAGTCAACTGATTAGTAATAATTACTACACATTCTGATAAAACCCCTATTTATGATCATCATTGATAGATTATGTGTATACGATACGTAAATATATATACAAAATTTGAAATCAATTAACTTGATAATCGGATTATTTATCACTATATGATATAATATTAGATATCCAAATGTTAACGTTGAGATGCAGGTAATATCTTTTAAATGCTTAAAAAAATTCTTTTATAAGTGGAAACAGGTCGAATATCGTAAAATCGGGCATTGCTCTATTTCTCTACAATAAAAGTGCATTCGCATTTATTACGACATATAATATAAAAAGTAAATCAATACATGGAAGATCACATTAAATATCATATGTATTAAAATCAACAAATACATAATTAGTTATATATTTTGTGAATTCTTATCGTCTTATTTTGCAAAGGCATCATTAAGTACGGTCACATTAGAGAGCATGTCTTTGACAAATTTAGCAGTCAACTCCAATAATACAATTATCAAATTATAACAAGTATATGAAAGGCAAATAAATCACTACGTATGATATATTTCCATTGACCAGTAACAGGAAACAATTCTTTATATCGAGTCAAAAATATTGATGACATTAATTTATTACTTACAAACCGAAAACATCTGTTCAAATTATCTCGTATCACGCAACAAGCAAATTTCAAATTAAAATCTCAAATAAATGTCGATTATATCCACGGTATTTAATATAATAATTTAAGATGCATTGCAAATAATGTAAAGAAGTCCATGCATCACAAACGCATACGTATCTCGATGAGATCATTCGTATTTCGATCACTGTTCAATGAACACGCTGCGCATTCAACCGAGTATTTTATCAAGAAAATTATAAAACTCAACGAGTAGTTAAATAAAGAACTAGTCTCTTAGCTTAAGACTGTCCGTTGACATTTTTGACGCGGAGCCGAAACGACGACGAGTGCAAAACGTACAATAAAACAGTGACGTGTGCAAAGTATTAATATTAAATTGTTCGACGGATTGCAAATAATGAGAGTTTAATTTTTTTCAAATAGGAAGTGTTCTTATCAAATAATTCACACAATATTATATTAAACGAGGCGACATTTATCAATGTGATAAGTCGGTCGGTGGAAACAATTAATAAAAACGAGCGGAAAATCACACAATAATTTGATTGTGACGTGTGATTGTATATATTAATAATCTGTATATTTTTACTCACCCACTAAGAACAAAGGCTCACGACCATCTTCTACCAGGCTGTTGAGTACCAAGTATAGGGGATGACTGTTGGGAAGGCGGTCGATATCTGAATACGATTCGTCGTACACTACAACCTCCCTGATGGACTTCCTTCTCATAAGCTCCTTGCCTTCTTTGCTAGTAGCCAGGTCGGCCAAGGCGGCTTTTCCTTGCTGCAAGCGTTTTCTATTGAATCTATCCGAGCAGTTGACATTGATAGCTCCTCGTATATGGTTGATATTGTAAGCCAGAAAGGGCCTACAATCGACAATGAGGAAAGGCACATTTGATACGATGGAACGTTCAATTTTTCTCCTGAGAGCATCAGGATGGAGACAGGTGACTCTGGTAGCTAGATTGGGTGGTTGTAAGGGCTGCAGAGGCCTCTGAGGCTCCTGCAATGGCGCCCTTTGTGTGTCCAGTGCTGTAGCCAGCCTGTAGGGCTCCGGTGAGCTGAAACTCCGGCACAACCGAAGCTGCAACCCTCCCCTTTCACGCCGCCCTCCGCCACCTAAAACAATCAATAAAAATATATTATAAATAAAATCAATACACAGCACTCCCAAATGTCGACTCACCGATTTCTAGTGAAAAGCGTGACGTTTTGACACAATTAATTCATACTATTATGACACTGCACAAATAATTATACAAAAATGTGATTTATAAATATAATCAAAGCACCGAAATTGCTCGATCGAAGTTTGTGTGTGAACTGAAAGGCAAATTCAAAGATTTGTTTACATGAAATGAAATGACGATAGTCATACTAGTTCACGCGTCAAAATCGACTAAATCTGTTCGCCAGGGGAGGAGCTTGTATAAATTTAAAAAAAATCCAATAAAATATTAATTATCTTTACTTTTTCAATCACTCAGCGTTCTCTTAAATAGTAACGTAGATGATTAGAAAAAGGTTTTATACAATATTAATATTTATTATTTGTGGAAACAAATAACACAGTCCGTGCTTTAAATGCATTTAAGCGACGTATCATAATACATATTAAGCTTGATGTGATAAGCTGTTAAAATGGACACCCAAGTAGTGTTAATTAGGTAGTTATGAGGTGTTGACATGACGATAGACAATATTAATGAAAGTAACTAAGTATTGGGCAGACTACATCACTTGGTAGAGCTATTAGTGGAGATGATGCTCTCTTATGACGTGACGTGAGCCAAAACAAGATAGAAGAACTAACACTAACCAAAACATGGATAATGAAGTTTTCTTATCATAATTTTATTTAAGCATACTTTCATGTCATTCAATATATTTATTTAATATTTCTGCTATATCCCTTTTGGTGACCTTTCAATTACTGAAAATCTCTGGACAGACAAACGACATTAATTTGTTCTTTTACCCATCGACTTTACCATCATTAAAGAATGGGGATTTTTATAAAATTTAAAAATAAATTTAAGATTTTCAATTAGAATGATATCATATACATTGTAGGTACAGAAAATACATAAATTGGTCAAATACTAAGGGCACTTAAATGCGACATAAATGGGTCATGCTGTAAATCGTAAATTTTTACTAGGTACTAAACACAGCTTAATAATATTAGGTATTTATTATTTATAAGATTTTATCATTGGGTGAAATCCTATAATTACATATATTAATTTATTATTGAATTCACTATCAATGGACCGGATCTTGTGGAAAATACGTATATCCAAATTAATAAGCTCAAAACATATCATAGCTCCTTTTATAATTGTTGAATATGATTCTCAATAAAGTACATATCCGTCAAATACATCTCTTTAAAAAATCTTCAAAGAAAATTTTATTACAAACGAATATTTTCATAGAGAACCCGGTCGTAAAATTTTAATAAGATATAAATGGATTTAAAAAAAACTAGTTCGTCAAGAACATATATTTGTTATTGAATCTTCCTGCAAGTTTATATTTAGACTATGATCTAAAATATTAAGTATTCATTATTAAAATGCAATCATAATACCAATTAAAATATACAGAATTCATTTTAATATGTTGACTTTATAATATAAAGAGTACTAACATTAATAATATAAAGAGCCTTTGTGTCTCGACGTTTAGAACATACTTATGTATTTTTGAATACAAAAAAACTCAAATAATTTATAATTTTTAAATTGAACATCAATATATATCCACAAAATATACATCAAAATGTATTTTCAGTTAATTATAACACATTAGTGTTCCTAATGATAAGACACCTACACATTTAGCTTATTTGTAATTTTAAAATTGTTACATTTTATATTATTATTTTATTAGGAGGGCATTTAATAAACATATTATGTGTACCAATGTTTACTGTGAATATGATAAATGCGTATAATAAAAAATGCATTGAATATTTAACTGTTTTTAAACTTGATTTTTTTTAAATTAAAATATAATATTTTTAAACGAGTGAGTTATATATATATATATATATATATATATATATATATATATATATGTCTGAATATTACAGATTCTACTGTGTAATATATATTTTTAATCATTTTCTTTTCACCTTTTTTATTGTTTAAGTTACCATAACATGTCGCATGCTAAAATTGACCCTCGATATTCAAGATGGAGGCCAAAATTTACAAATTGTGCGTATTTAAGGAAAGGTTTAAATTAATTATTTAATATGAATTTCTGATAGTGACATTTTCCTCATACACGATTCTAGAGTGTGGTGATCATTGATGATACTTAGTGTACAATTATCACGTCATTGTGAATATTTTCGTAAGGTTGCAAAGAACACAGCACTTAGTAATAGTACATAATATCTGTTTAACAATATTTGCCAACTACGTTCACTTATCGCTTATCACACATTTTTCACGTGACGTCAACAAGCTTTACTACTGCTTTACGTAAATCATCATTTAAGGCCAATTTTCGATTATTAATGAAGACTTTCCATGTTCAAATACAAGCGCCAAACAAAAAACGAACGACGCGTTAATTATTCTTAATTCAAATTTAATAAAATCAATAATTCTGACGTGATTTGCCAATTAACAACATAATTCAATAAGTAACAATATTTTACATAAACATGTATATATTATAATAAATAACTCTTTTGTTTATAGTCAAGTCATTATTGTCATTACTACGTATATTTTTCAGGACTTGTTTATATATAGACAGTTTATTTTAATGCATTTTCCTATTTTATATACATTTGTAATACATTTAATAGTTTGATCACAATTTGCATGAAACGGTGACAATGTTGTCTTTGATCTGAATTTTTATTATTTAACCGTTCTATCTAAATCCTGACTAAGCCATTAAAATGTATAACGAATTATATACATATTAAATAAAAAATTATACAAAATGTAAATAATGACTTCGCTATAAGCAAAAGACTATACTAATTTTCTTAATTAGTATATATGTTCTGTTCATATCAAACAATTTTATAATTAACTCGTATAACTATTTAATAAATATATATAGAAACTGTAGTTATCATGTATAAATTTATTTATAACCTTCTTAGGGCAAATTAAAAATGTCTTATATAATACATACATATAATCATTTATATAAAATCATACACATTTAATATCTTAATCGATTTATTCCCAACTTTACCAAATATTTAATATTTTTGGATGATTTTTGTATCAACAGCATTATGAAACACTACATTTTGTGGATTACGTTTTGGAACAAATATAAAACTATTTCAACTGTACTCGAAGTCGGCAAACTTCTCTTAATCGCTATTGTAAAAAGTCATTTTCCAAAGAATACTAATTTGAGATTCGAAACGAAGGACTCTTGAAAAAAAAAGTTCTTAATTAGAAGGTTGGAAAATTACAGTTAGTGAGAATGCATTCGACTTTTCTTACACGCATTTATTCCAATTCAATAGACTGGACAAAGCTAACGGTTAAAACCTCTTTTTACAAACGAAATCCTGTTCAAAGGGTTTATAAATTAGATGGACAGTGATGTTTTTACTTTAGTCTTCTCGGAGCTTCGCATCAATTTTGAATTGAATACAATGGAACGAATAAGATGAAATCTCTTTATAGTGGACAATATTTATTATCCACTATAAAAGAGATTCATTCTTATCAATATATCAGTTGAAAATGGGTAGAATAAGGCCAAATCTATTTCGATATAATCAAGAAAAACTAACAAACATATTACGTATATGAACAATATGCAAAATTCTACACATACCAAGACATTTATTTTAAGGTTAAGTAAAAAAAATCTTAACTTATATAACGCCCTTATTCCATCCAACCTACTAGCCTCTCAATCATAAACAATAGCATATATGTAGTAACATACTTGTGACTTAAAGAAATAACCATTATTAAAAAGTTTAAATAGAGATTGATAAAAGGATTAGTTTTTCGATTTAATAGTAAAGTATTCCCTCCTGTAATACAATAATATGTTTATTATTATTAACCTAACTTTCATATAAAAACAACACTATTTTAGAACTTAGTGGATTTGAATTACCTGAGATTATTTTAAGGGGTGGTTAATCGAAAAAATATAAAAAAATATTTTTTATTATAAATAAAAAATTAACAAATATTACTTGCGTAACGTGTAACAGACACAATACACACATGACAATTACTGAGTACTTCACAGAAACAGCTGATTCCGAGATGGTGGCCCAAGCTCGATTCCAAATGCACAATTAATATTTAATTATTTTAATTTAATATATTAATAAAATATCCTCAGTTAATTCAAGTCCACCATGTATAGAAAAGAACTAAAAAAATTCGTTGGTAAATTAAGTAAAGTACATATTATACCGTTTATTATCTTATGAAAAAATAAACTTCTCATTCAATCAGATTGTTGTTTTTTTTTAAAAACATTCTTATCAAAACTCAAACATATTTCACACTTAATCTTACTTTTGAACTGAAAAATGAATTCATATCAGTGCAGTGTCGATTTTAGTTTCATAATATCTTTCAAGGAGATGATTATATCTTTTTTTAAATTTCGAATTGTATTTATGATTGGTGACATATTCGCCAATCAGAGAGCAGCGTCCAACAAATAAGTATACGATATTCTTAATTCAAATGATTGTTTATTATGAACATACCTATGATCGAGCTTTGGATATCCACGATGACTGAGTGTCGAGGTAATATTATTCGTCGAGCAGGACTGAGATTAGGACTGGGACTAGGACTAGGACTGGTTGCAGTCTCGGTGTGCGTCTATGATTCACTTGTTGATGAGTAATGCAGCCGATATGTCTACAACTGCCATTGGCTCCATTGTCTGTTTGTTACAGCATCCACGATCATCACAATCTTGGATCTGGTCCAACCAACGGACGCATCCGACCTTTTCAACTACGACTACTTATTTATCTGTATGCCCTTTTGTATTTATTTACATTTTCAATTATTATTTGATAACGCGATGTGGCCCCGTCCACTGCTACCATCCGACTGATCCAAACTAGTACGCGACGCTGACACCTGACTTATTATACACATATCAGATAACAACAATATTAATACACATTTAACTCCAAGGAGAATAACACCGCGTGCAATCAAACAAGCATACGGTGACTAATCGAGTGAATTTGGTGCATTTTTATAAGTGAATTAAAGTAAAAACTGTCGGTGAAGTGGCGCAACGATAAGACGATGACTCAAACAAACTATTGTAAAATTCTTAATTGCCAAAGAATCGACATTATGATAACACCTCACACTGACACGAGTTCTATATTCAAAATTATTTAATTTATTAAATAATCAACCGGTAAAACAGTCCACTGTTTTATCCGTACGTATATTATCGCAATATATTTAATTTTTATAATTTATTATATGATAATTTTAGAGACACCTGTTGAATGTATCGCCAATAAATTAATCACTTTATAATGGGAATTTCTCATAACGAGCATAATTCGTTCCAGAATCCTACACTTATTACTACATAATTACTTTTGCCCGAGAGGTTACGCTGTATTTTATTGTCTGGTTCGTATGCTTCCCATATTTTTTTCTAAGTCCTGTGTTTTTGAAGATAATAGGTTTGTATATTAGTGTAGTATTTTTAGGTTGAACAAAAATAGTCTCTAAATAGAACAGTTTGTATGTTGTGTAGCGGTGTCCCCTGCAGTAGATGAGTCATAGAGTACGCCGTTCAATACAATGTACTCGTAGCTATGTACCTACTATTTATCAAGTAATATACCATACAGAACAATTTATTAATTACTCAAAACATCTCTTTAATTTGCCGTAGTGGATTCAAATGATACACTCATAAATAACAAAACCTTTCATTGACTCTGTCCATACTAAATGATTTACGAGATACATTATATTAAATAGACACAGTGCCGACTGAAGACTATTGAATACACTGAATCTTTGATCGATCGAATTGTATTATTCAACTAAAATAGTATTTTATACAACCTGTCTTTGGTTGAACATCAAATCAATTAAAGGCGAATATGTAATTCCAATACGATCATTAAAAAAATATACTAAAATGAGCCTAAGATTTTTTTCGTATAAAAAAATAATTTATTATGACAGTTTGTGAATATTCGGTTATTATAATGAGTGAATATATGATCATCATCATAGAATAACAAAAACAACTATATTGTCATAACGCCTAAGGTCGCTGACCGTATTTGCATCAATAACAACTATTGTAAACAGTATGTTGTCATAATGTCTCAGGTTGCTGACCGTGTGTGCCGTTTGAGGAGGTTATATTCTTGTTTACGTACTATTGTTGTTTCATGAATTCGATGACGTATGCTTATAATAATACAAATTAAAATCAGGCGGGCAATCACCTAATAAGTAAAAACGTAATAATTTCAAACTTTTAAAAATAATAATTAAAAATTTAACCAGCCGACTTGGACCATTAATGAAGGTGTGGTTGTGTTACATTTATTTTACCATTACTTATATTTAATTATTTTAAGTTGAATAAAAGACATGTTGCATATATCCGTGAATTACACATAATATAGAATTCTTCACTATTGAATTATGAATTTACAAAAAGTTTCCATTATTTCTATAGGATAGTGATTCCCAAACTTATTTGACTTTTCGCCCCTTTTTCCAGAAAAATATATTACCCAGCGCCCCTTGGTTTTTTTTTTTATAAATGTGTTATGAGTTTACCATTTTTCTAATTATTTTCTTTTATGCTTTCATCGCCCCCCTGGTTTCGTGTACTGTACACTTTTATTTATTTTTTTAAATCTTAAGCCTTATAAATTTATAAAACAAATACTACTGAGTTTTATTCCTCGTTTCAAAATAACTCAAATTATAGTAAACAAAGAAAAAGACAGTTCTTTTTAAGATAAGTGAGAAATTATAACGACTGCTTTTCCTCACTTCTCTTTCCTACAATCCTAGTGATGAAAACTAGGAGTAATTGATTTTAAAATAATAAACTATAAAACAGTAATATATCCAAAAAGCTAAACTGCAATAGGGTTTACAAATGGCTATAAACAAATTGTTGATAGAGCATTTTGACTAATATATTTAACTAGGGTAATTTTAATTGAAATTTTCAATTTGTTAATGTTTTTTTATGTTCTGCCTGGTTTTTTAATAGGACGTTTATCTTTGAGTTTTGATTTCATTTTTGCTTTAAAGTGTTTTATCAATCAAATTATTCTTTTGATTTTTAAAAATTGATTATATAATAAATAAATATTTATGCATGATCAAATTATATAAATATCTATAAAAATGTGAAATTTATTTAATATTTTAAATGGGAAATTTTCTATTTTGAGCTTTTAAACGTAGTTTTATTAAAACTTAAACATAATTTTTTATTTTTTTTATTATAACTTAAAAATAAAATGTTTAACGGTTTTTTGGAAAAAGCGAAGAATAAAATAATATTAAAAGTAGAACCGTATATATATTTTTTTTCACTGCATCATTATACTGAGGTACTGTAAATGATGCATTCCCTTTTTTATTGTGGAAGGTTCCCCGAATAGGTATATTATAACCACTCCAATTTACTATATATCTTTATACTATTTTCAAAGTTAAAAAGGGCTTACAATATTATTTAAAAACGTATAATAGATTAGGTTGTCTTTTTACGCGAATTCAATCTTGTGGAGCTAGTCAGTATTATTATTAAACACATGTATTACGTGTCAGACGGGGTGAAATTCAAATGCAAGAAGATGTTGGTCCACCTGTGATGATGATGATGATGATGATGATGATGATGATGATGATGATGATGATGATGATGATGATGGTGATGATGTTGGAGCTTCAGTTGATGACGAATAAACAAAATAACAGGAGCGGAGTATAAGATGTAAATAACAACGCGAATGACGCGGCTGTCAGCATCTGTATTGTTGCCAGTGCAAGGAGTGCCATGCATTTCATATAATATAGCGACTCTGTATATATTATATGTATAATTATTAAATATCTCTAAAATATTATTTTGAAATTAATTAAATAATATTATCATTAAAATACCCGTTTCGAGATTTTAGATATGTATTAATTATGATTAAATATTTAAATTGAATTATTTATACCCCTGGCAACACCTAGCAACACCTAGCTGTCATAATGGGATTTCGTTTGACCATTATTTATAAAATATATCAGTTTACGATTAACTACCTTCTATTGACAGAGACATGAAACGTGTTATAGATAATGGATGAATCTACATTAGTTGCCAGTCAGATAGGAATAATTTACTATTTCGAAAATGTCCCATTTAATAGTTTAAACAATCATTGAAAACCAACATTTTTTTACTTTTCATACATTTCGAGCAATACGGACAGCAAACATATTTCAAACGAAAGTATACGATATCTCGAAGGTATTCGATACATATTAAGGGCTACTTTCGCATATCTTCAATAATCAACAAATTTAAATGCAGTCTCACTACCAAATATTCTATTCTATTTTGAATATATGGCTCAGTTCCATAAAGACTTAAGAGCACACGGAATTTTAATGCTTGTACCCTGATATATTAAGGACTATTTTCTGTATATAGCGACTCTGTATACGCTGAGGATATTTGAAAGATCTGTACAGACATACAGACATACAGACATACAGACATACAGACATATAACATACACACAGTTAGACAATTATATATATTATATATTCCTTTTAGTCAATCTTATGAAAATATAAGCTGATAATTTTAAACGTGTACTTAGTTTGTATAATTTCATAAAAAATATAATACGCAAGTAGGGTAAATGTATGCTTTGTTTTTTTTTTTAATAAAATAATTTTGAGTACCTACTTCAATAGTTGAAAGTGAGTTTTAAATGTTAATATTTGAAAGAGTATGATGGTAAATACTCACATTCGAATCGTTGCTTTTTGGATAGTATAAAGTCTCCAAGGTCCTTGTCCAGGAATCGTTTCTTGCTGATCTCTTGCATCGTCGGCGAGGAACAATCACCCGCATCCATCACTCACACAATATTTCACAACAATTAATACTGATATTATATTATTATTTGTCACATTTCATTCTCTAAATGCTACACTACACTTGGACACAGATAGCGCTGGTGACTTCTCCATGCACACTACCAATCATTACATTATGAATCAACAACCAACTCTCGAATATTCCACAGCTTTTAAACTCGACACTTCTTTTACAATGGTGAAATATTGGATAATGGTGACTCGGATAAGCAGAGGAAATTATATTTTTCTTGAAAATTGTCACCCGCTATCACCATCGATATTGGAAAATATTCTAGATGAAACCAAACACACGGTTCGTTAAAAAAAACAAAAACAAACGTTTCGATTTTCCAATTTTCGGGCCACACAAATAATTAATTTATTTATTTTTCACAATTGATCATTTTACCAATGAATTTATAAAATTGATGTGTACCCAAAAAAACTGTTATTTGGTTTTACCCAAACAAACTGTTATTTAGTTTTAAGCGTTTGTAATTATTTTTGTTAATGTAGTCTTTATTGTTGTTATTATTTATTAATACTCACAGGGTTTTTATTTATTCTATACACCTCTAATATAGTCTAATTCCTAGGAAATGTATTGTATTATCAATCAATCATAGATATAAACATTAGATATCGCATTGCAGATAAATAATTCGTCTAATTCCGGGTATTGTTGCACTTTTATTCTCCTATCCAATAAAGGCAGATTTCTAATGACCCCTGAGAGTGGTCGTGACAATACTTATATATGAAGACAGATGTTTACAGTATAATGTTTGCCAGGTAACTGATGTTTTTGGCCACTTGATACACTTGAACTAACCACGCATTTAGCCACTCGTGCGATATCTTATGTTTATATCTATGCAATCAATGTATAATTCATACTTAACGAAGAAATTGTAATATAATTATAAATTGTCGTGTCCCGAAAATATAGATTCTTATGATAATATGAGGGGTTCAGAATGAAAAGCTCCAAATTCCAACAAAAAATCGGAATAAAAGCAGAAAATGTACCTACATCCTTTAAAGAATCGTCATTTTATAGCATAAAATGGAGGATGATTGAATAAATAAACGATATTTTGTAATCAAATATTGCAACTTAGGTTTAAGAGAAATCGTTACCAATATTTAAAAAAAAATTTTTAACTAGATTTGGGAGCTTTTTGTGATAAGCATATTATGTCTTCTAGCTTTAAAGGAAGTTTGACAAAATATATAAATACTTATGTTTATATTATTTAAACAACCCTATATGTAATTAATATGAAATATGATAATCACCATGTAGTAGCTGTGAATTGTGCAAGTGAATATTTGAGGTTTGTATGACGGGGAGTTGTGTTTCGTGACGTTGTTTGATTCAAACTGACGACTCCATGATCACTTTTATTATTATACACACACAAGCCCCGCCTCTTCCACCCGCATGGCGTGAAAGCCTTCCTTCTCAAATAATCGATCACGGTATTTTCCTACCCCCATGAACAGGTACACTCGTTCTCTAACTATACTAACATTAGAGAGTATTGTTCGAATACTGCATTACAATTTAGTATGAATCTGGATATATTTTTTCTTAAAATCAATAGATATAAACATTAGATTTATTATCACAATTTCTTTATTATGCATAAGTTTTTACATTGATTGATAGAACAATACATCTTTGGAAATAGACTTAGGTGTACAGAGTGTTTACATCTTTTTACCTATAACTAACATGATAATGTTTTATTTAAGTTTGACATGAGTAATATTATTTAATTATAGAAAGAATGGGAAAAAAATAAAAACGCATTTACAAATTTGAAGATTAATAAATAATAATAAACATTAGATATCGCATTGCATATAAATAATTCGTGTAATCCCGTGTATTGTTGCACTCTTCTCTCCTATTCGATAAAGGCATAAGTGTGTTTCCCTCACTCAACACATTTATAGTGACCACTGAGAGTGGTTGTGACAATATTTTGGCGATTAAAACCCGATAATATTTTAAAGAAGTACTCAGCGGTGAAAACTGAGCCTAGACCTATTTGAGTTCATATGACATGTAGTAACAATGCATTTACCCATTTTACTGTGAAATATAACTGAAGATATGAAGAGAGATGTTTACAGTATAATGTTTGCCAGGTAACTGATGTTTTCGGCCACTTGATCTACTTGAACTAACCACGCATTTAGTCACTCATGCGATATCTTATGTGTATATCTATGCTTAAAATACATTGTGTGTGATTATTGATACAACGTGATACGTCGTCATATACTAAACTAAAAATTATATTCAAACTGTGTCAACAAAGCTAAGCAATAATTGCTTCTTACTGATATTCAGTCTTTGATAATATGTACTTTCATATAAACTTGGCTAATGTAGAATCACGTAAATTCTATTCCTGAAACTTACAAACTGACGCCATCGCCCAATATATTGCAAGAATCATGACTAATACAACCTTTTTAGATTATCGTCTATTTATAAACTTGTAATTTCAATTTTCATAAAAAAAGCTATTCCGTATTGGGACCTTGATTCTAGATTTAGGCTGTTTTGTAGGTTTTAGTAAGACTGAAGTCTTCAGAAAAATAATTAAAGGTGTGTAAACATAAGATTGGCTTGAACTTCTACTGTCAGCTTATTCGCTTATTATTGGGGATCTGGATTAAGTTGATTCATTTTAATTGGATATAGTATTCTTAAAGGTGTTTTCATTTTCTTTTTTCTGCACATGTTTGTATTAAAAGTAATATATATATATATATATATATATATATATATAGAGATATATATATATATATATATATATATATATATATATATATATATATATATATTAATATATATATATATATATATATATATATATATATATATATATATATATATATATTTCCATATTTATATATTCCATATTGTACCATCTTTTAAATGTTTCTTCTTCTTTTATTTTATTTGTTATAACTCATATTTCTTTTTTTCATATTCAACTGACGAGTGCTACATTATCATCACTTCGATTCGGAATCTCCCGTAATGCTCTAGTGGTACTGCAGTATGATATAATAATAATAATATGTATTTATAAATAAATAAATAAAAAAATGGCTAAAATATTTTTAACAAGACCTTTAACTATTACATTAGTTCATCGATAGATTATTTCTTTGATAAAAAATATTATAAATTAATATAATTGAATTTGAAATCAATTTGGAACTCTTGGATTGTGTATGATTAAAAAATGTAAATAAGAAAACCATTATCTAAAAGGAAATACAGTCAGGCTAATTGATTCTATATTGATTGCACCGTAATATAACCGATTTAGTCAAAGTTCAGCCATTTATCACTCACTGTGCGTATTCGATTGCACAATGACTTCAGTTATATAGATAATTAAGCTATCGTTGATTTTAAGGAAAATGACCTCGTTTTCAAATTTCCATCGATGACTTTTTGACATTCAAAGGTTGCTGCGGCTCCGCATAGTCGCGATATTTTTCCCAGTGACTAAATTTACTGAAACGGAACCTAATTTGAAATGTTAATGATGTCAAAAAATATAACGCAATACTTTTTTTAAAGAAAATTTTGGAGAATTATTCAACGTTATCAATTTACATTTAATCCATTGTATTATAGGTATGTATATCTATCATCATTAATATCTAGTGGGTATATCGATTGCGATTTTGAGAAAAGATCAAGGAGTAGGTCCGATGTGAAAATTTACAGTGTTAAAAGTGATTATTTATAAAATATATCAGTCACGTATTAAGATAACGAAAGATTATTGCGATAGTAACATATCACATCATTCAGTTTTCGGGGACATTGTTGTAAACTTTTAAAAAAATCCCAACTATTATATAAAATAAATGTTGTTTATAGTCATTTTTAAAATTTCTATTATTGATTCTTTAGATAAAAATTTAGTGAAATATATATGTATTTATGAACTTATTCCCATTATATTTTTCAACAAAAAATCTTGTTCAATTCGAAAAAAAAAAAAAATTTTTTTATGGATTAGATTTAAAACGTCTGCACATTGATATAATATGTAAAAAATGTTATCATTTACCAACAACTTAATTGTGTATCCTTTGTGAAGTCATTCTATTGAGATATCTGATTGTGTGAAGAACACTCTTATTTCAAGATGGGTGGCAAATTCCAGCAATTTGCCCTCCTTTTTCTACTCACTGCAGGTATTTTTTTTAATTTATCAATATAAAACATTTAAACATAATATATTAAATAATCTATATTTGATTAAAAGGGTTTGCTCATAGGAACAGAGCTCATGCTGAAGGTAATAAAGTAAAAACTTAAAGATATATACTTAACTGCTCACTTATATTATCATTTATAATATTAGATATTGAAGAATTACCATTGGTAAATTATGAAAAAGTTAAAGGCACAACTTTGAATCATCTACTACCTCTAACCCCATTGATTGAATTTATGAAAGAATGTGTTTTGAATTCACCCGATGGTGCAGTGTTTGAACTGTACCCAGAAATAAATACATCAGATCCAACTATTAAATTAGCCGAAAGTAGTTCATTATTTCGGCAGTGTGGAGTTCAAATGGGACCTTTGACTTCAGACCACAATGGTAGTTGGGTTTTGGAAAGCTTAAATGGTGTTAATACTGATGATGGAGTAATTTATAGCATCCGTAAACAAACATTTTCATTAGATGTAAAAGGTAAGAAGGCTTATGTAAAATATGGGTGTATTAAATAGACAATATATATAAAAGAGAATATGAATTATTCAGATGAGTTGATAGAATCTGTGGCTAAGACAACTTCAACTAGAGGAGGTTCAATTACTTATGAAATGCCCATGCATCAGTACACTCAAAAACTTGAAGCGTGTATTGTGAGAACAAATAAGGGCATTTATTTCCAACTATACCCAGAACCTAATGTGACTGATGCTAACATAAATTATTATAGAGAATCTATTATTCCGCGATGTGGAATCGAAATAATAAACATATCTGAAGATTATTTAGGGATTTGGGAACTAAGAGGCATACTTAATTCTCCAGATATTTTACACACTCAACAGTTAGACATTCAAATCCATGGTAACCATAATATATTACATAATTTTTTTATTTGGTAAAAACCATAATCCACATTTATTATAGAAAAAATACCCACAAATCCTGGACAATCTATTGTGAATCAAGGAACAGATGTGACAGTTTTGTTATCGGAAATTGTACAAAATCAAAAATGTTTTTGGAAAAGTCCACAGAATGAAGAAATAATCATAGAATCTACAAACGAGTGTGCCTTGACATTGACAAATGTTACTCAATATGATTCTGGAATATGGATCGGTACCTCTCAAGGAGATACTATAACGTTTTATGGAGACTTCAGCCTCATTGTCAATGGTACTCAAAATTGCAGTATAAATAAAACTTTAAAATAAAATCTATTCATTTCAACACATAATATAAGCAACTTGTAAATATTATAGGTGTAACCAGCTCGAAAGATGATGTTATTGAAGGTAGATAAAAAATCAATCTGACAATATACCTTTATTTCTTCAATCACTTACTATGAAAATTATTTCAGAGAATATGGATCCTGAAGTATTTGAAGAAGTTAAAGGCACAACTTTAAAGCATCTCCTACCTCTTGATATGTTGGATAATATAATGAAAGAATGTTTCTTGATTTCCCCTGATGGTTCATTACATGAACTTTATCCGAATACAAATACATCAGATACGACTATCAAATTTGCTGAAAGCAGTGATTTATGGAAGCAATGTGGAGTAGAAATGGGACCTTTATCTTCTGAACATAAGGGTGAATGGACATTACAAAGTATTTATGGAGTTGATAGCGGTGATGGAGAAGTTGAAAAGATTGTTAAACAAACTTTTGAACTAAAAGTAAAAGGTTTGTACTAGATGTAACCAATTTTTTGTTTTAATTTAAAAAAAAAAACAAATAATAGAAGAATAAAATTAAAAAAGATGGTGTATTATTTAGATGAATTAACCGAATCAATGGTTAAAGTCACATCAAAAAGAGGAGGGTCTATAACTTTTGAAATGCCTATCCACCAATTGCTTCAAAAACTTCAACAGTGTATTGTGATAACAAATAAAGGCGATTATTACCAATTATATCCAGAAAATAATGTCACTGATATCAATATAATTTATAATGAAGACACCATTATTTCTCGATGTGGAATTGAATTAGGAAATATCTCCGAAGACTATTTAGGACACTGGGAAATTAGGGAAATACTTCATACTCAGTCGACAGCTGATATTTCTCATGTTCAAAAACTAGATATTCAAATTTTTGGTAATAATGTCTATAGATTATTTAAAATTAATATAATTGATGGTAATAATCATGTTTATTGTAGAAAAAATACTGACTATTCCCAAAATATCCAATGTGGCAGAAGGAACAAATGTTTCAGTCAAGTTGTCAGAAGAAATACAAAACAAAAAATGTGTTTGGAAAAATCCTCGTAATGAAGAAATAATTGTAGATTCCATAAATGGATGCGAATTGAAATTAACCAATGTTACACAGCAAGATACCGGGACATGGACTGGTACATCTGAAGGAAATATCACTCTTTATGGAGACTTTTATCTTAATGTAAAAGGTAAATTTTAAATTTAAGCAATATCTTACCATTACAAAGTAATGGGGAGACTTCAATTACATATGTATGTACATAATTTGTTGATTGTGTAACCCTTATTTAAGATGCTGATGTACCAATAGTTACTACCACACAAGAGAATCTAAAAAATATTGAAACAGTTCAAGGAACTTCTTATGAACTAAAGTGTTCCTATACAGACGAAATAAAATATTGTTGGTTTTTAATGCCCAATGGAACTCAGATATCATCAACTCCAGGTATCATCATTATTGTTCTGGTAAAAAACGTTGATTCAATATTTCATGTTGGACAATTCTTATGTATAAAATATAGTTTGGATAGTATATTGGATTTTCTGAAATGATAGACCGTGTCAAAATCTCCTTAACATATGTCAGAAGTGCAAATTATTAATGTTTTTGCTAGAACAAACAATATCTTCATAAGTATATTTTTAATTAAAAAAAAAAATTATAGGTGACAGCAATAATGTATATGAGTATATAGGAAATGGTTTTGCTAAAGGAGAATGTGGCATTAAGATCAAAACAGCTTCTGTATCTGATACAGGTATTTGGAAATGTAGTGTGGGAATCGATTACTATTCAGATTTACAAACAGAAATAAATGTCAATGTATATGGTAAGCAATTATTTTGAATATGTCTACACATAAATTTATGCATAAATACTTGAGTTATATCGAATTCAATCAGATAATGTACTGATCCCACTGCAAATCGGTATTATAATTGAAAAGGGTGCAACTCTCGGATGTAAAACATATGATGGATCACCAGTGGATTATTGTAGATTTGTGAGACCAGATGGAAAGGGTATGTTATTTAATAAAATTAAAACAATTATTGTGTGTCCGTTTCTATTTAAATATATTTTACAATTTAAGGAATAAATCCTTCACAAAATTTTTCAACGTACAGTACAGAAAAAACAAATTTGCAAGGAGGTATTTGTGATTTGAAAATTATTACACCATTGTATAATGATCTTGGATTGTGGACATGTGCAGCAAAATCCTCTACTCAAAGCGAAGAATACCACAGTAAAATATTTGTCATACAGTATTATTATTGGACTTCCTGTGAGTTACAACTTAATTTGACGATTATTATAAGATCAAAATAACAAAACTTAACATTTACGTCTTTACAGATACATCATCTTTGCACATTGTATTATGGGTAATGTTGATATTATGCTTGGTAACAACACTTGTTATATTGTGCACAACAGATCGAGCAAGACGGATGAGAAGAAGCACAATTACATTTACAAGATCATTTTCATTTAGAAAAAATGATTTAAATACTCCAGAGTAAAGTTATTTTCTATATAAATATGTAGTTCATACATTGATTGATGATAATAATAATGATGTTTTCACAAATTGACTTTTCAATTGTAATCACCGACTGAATGAGTCAATTCTCGTAATTTTTCATCTAACTTTTGTATGTTTGAATTTAAGTCGTGGGATGACTGCTTAAGATTATCTGTTGAAATGGTTATATCATTTTTTAGTTCAGTATAACTTTCTTTGACCTAAAAAAAAGATAAATTATTTTAAAATTTTGGCGTTTTAATAAAAAATAAAATAAATTTATTACTCCTAACCATAGAAATATTTTGGATGAGTTTTGAAGTGGTATAGTTAGTATTAAGGTTTAGTTGTGTATCAGTTGTTAAGAGTTTTGTTCCATCAAATACAATAGATTCATTCTCTTCTAAACGGTTTATTTTCCATTCCATAGTATCCAATTTCCTATCAACATTTTTGACCTAACATAAAAGTGAGTTTAGCTTTTAAATCTTAACAATAAACACAAACATGAATAAGTTTATTGGTTAATACTCACTGCATTCATTAAAGAATCAACAGCTCTCAACATTATGTCTGGTTAACTGTCAATTTTAAATAATGAAAATGTTGCCGTCCGTGCTAGAAAAGAAACCAAAGAATATTGTTATATCATCTCTCTATAGAAACCATTAGGTAGGTATTAAATTAAAAATGAAACAATGTCGTATTGGTAGAAATCCATATATTTGTAATTTTTTATTACTAAAAGTAAATAAGTAAGTATGTATATATACAGATATCGGTAAATTGTTTTGTAAATACTGGCAGCACTACATAAACTGACAGCTGTCCAAAATGAGTGATGACGATTATTGGAATGATAGTTTGGTTAAAACTACTGCCCTTGATTTCCAAAATGATGAGGTTTTGATCGATACTAAGATCTATATTTTTTTGTTTTTCTTTTTTATTCTTCACATTTTCATATTATAGGTGTCATCGACACAATTCAGTAAACTTGGAGCTGAAGTGAGAGCAGATTTAAGTAATACCTCGTCATTTTCTCAAAACACCTCACTGGATATAAGCAGTCAGCAATGTTTACCTCTTCATTTACTAATATCAGACAATGCACTTACTAAAAGTTAGGAATAAAATTAATTGTCTACAAATATTATTTATAAAAATCGGTTGGTTTTAAAACATTTACCTCTATTTATAATAGTCATTAAAGCTCAATCTGGTGAAAGTAAAAATGACGATTCACATGATTCATCTCAGCCTAATGTCGCTATTACAATTAAGAGATTAATATTAGGTCGACCATGTTCTTTAAGCCACTACAAAAGTTTGAAATCCAAAACTCAACTCTTAGACGCAGCCATTTCTATCGGAGATGGCAACAGTATATTAATAGTGAGTTGTTATGTATACATTTATTTTTAATTTCCAATATAAATTCAATTTAAAATAATTCTAGGTTGTTTTGTTCTTAGTACAAACACTTAAGAAAAAACTAGTGTACCAATTATTATCCGATAGACCAGTTGCAGTTAATCACTATGTTAATTATCTGATGATCAGAATGAAAATTCATGAACTATCAGATTTACTTACGTTAGTATTGTTTAAAAAGGACCTCTTATTACTTTTCGAAATGTATAACCTTTTACGTTTTTTAGCATGCTTGGAAGAGGAAACGATGCTGCGGTAATTGAAAAATAACATATTTCTTCATTTTAATTGAGGTTTAATTAAAAATGATAATTTTTTGTAGATGAAACATTACCAGTGTTTGGTTACAAATTTGGGATCATCATTAGAAGTTCTACTTAACAAAGTGAAAAATATTGCCTCCAATCATTTCAATCAACCTTCTGTTGACTCATATAACGCAGGAATAGTACAAGATTACATTAAGCTTTTGGGTATATCACATCCCAATAAATAAATCTAAAATAATTTTACATAAAATTTAAAACATATTTATTACTTTTAGAGTGGCAAAAAACTACAATGTTTCCAGAAATTAATAACAAATCAGTTTTACAGTGTCTTGCATATTGTTGTATGCACCACAATGATGTGACAAAAAAATTAATACCGCCTCATTTCTTCTCTCAACACCATAAAGTCAGAAACATTAAAATTTTCTTAACACTACAATGAAAATTAATATATAAATATACTAAACCAAAAAAAATAACATTTTAGGTTACTTCACAACAATATGATTGGACCATACTCACTGTTCAAGCCAAAATGAAGAATTGGAATTTGATTGAAACCATGTTTTTGAAAAAAGTAAATAAATATTTTACTGACCATTGCAATCAAAATTTATACATATTTAACTCAATATTATCTTTAAGAATCTTCTTGGACGATCCACCTTATCATGCAGCATTAGTTTACCTAAAATTATACATCGTTTACATGAATTGGGCTCTAATTCTATTCTGCTTAGTACATATTTAGGATACATTTCTTCATTAGAACAACGGATGGAGCTAGCCAAAAAATATAAAGTATTATTAGACATATGTACATATTTAATAAGTTATATATTATAGTTAACTTTATTATAATGCTATACCAATTGTTATTTAGGTCCATAGAGCAGTTATTGATTGTTTCATTAGCCTGAAAGACCGTCAAGGTTTAACCCAGTACAAGATGACTTTACACCCACAATCGGAAGAATATTTCTATGCCGAAAATATTTTAAGATCAAATGTTAGTTAGTGCTATTATCTATTTGATATTATTATTAATCTATATGATTTTTTCTAGTCTGTGCAGTGGAAGAATAAAATTTCTGAAAAACTTTAAACATAGTATATATAAATATTTTATGATAAAAAAACATATTTTTCCATTAATAAATAATGTTTAGTAAATATATTTATTTTTCTTTTATGAAGTAACATTTTAACAAGTCAATATATTATATAATACGTGCATTTGTGTTAAGGATATCAAATGACTAATGAGGATCAATGACAGCTACTTAAAAATTGTGAGGTTTCCTGTTTTTAAGCTGTTTTGCATTTGCATCTCAACTTAGCCATTGAGTGCTTCTCATGTCTCTGGAAATACAAAAATAGCAATAGATCCAGTTACTTACAGGTTGGGAAAACATAAAATTAGAGTAGAGTTTTATATACGAATTCAATCCATACGGAAGAAGAGTATCTTTATTTTCTTGAGCACATTCTTGGAACCAAAATTATATAACCTTATTCCTCTTTAACCTATACCTAATTAGAAGGAATTCCTTTAGTAACATATTTGTTGAAATTGAAACATTTTTAAAAATAGCTTTTAGATTTACTCAAACCATCAGATGTCAACAAATTAAAGACTGTCAATAATATTTCAAATAAGGGCTATTCTCAGAGAAGTGTCAAATTCATACGAATATTGTATTATCCCAGTAGTATAACTATACAGGGTGAACTTGAATTAACTGGAAATATTTTAGGGTGTGGTAGGGTATCATTTTTTTCATCAACTAAATTTTTTTTTAATATTAACAGTGTGGTTTCTGTGAAATATTCAATGGTGACTGTTGCATGTGTATTGTGTCTGTTAACTACACAATTTTTTTTTATTATAAAATATTAAATATAGTTTTTCGCTTAAAGATATTTACGATACCCTACGACCCCTAAAAATATTCTGAGTTATTTCAAGTCTAGCCTGTATATCATTTAGTAATATAACGCTCGATTAATCATAATGACAAATTAGAATAGAATATTTATATAATATTCTCTTGACTTTTGACACATTTTTTAATATTATTAATGCTTATCTCTGTTATAGAAATACTTAAATTCATACTAAAAACTTCCGCAGCCATTTCGCTTTTTAACATTAGATAAAACAGACAATAATTTATGATAACATGCCACGGGAATTTACGGGTTAACGAAAATGCTAAGAGATAAAGTATTTAAAAAAATGAATATTGTCGATATAAGTCTTTCTATTGTCAAAACAATTGATCAATAAATTCTTACATGGGTATTACATTGTATTTTTAAATAATTTGGTTTTGTTAATTTATACTTTGGAACATAATCTTTGATACGTCGCATCTTGTGGACAATGTTTTCATTTGATCCGAGACATTCAGTTCACATCTTTGTGTGAAACCGTTAACATCTGCGTGAATTTTAATCAAAACCATTAAAAAGAAGAAAAAAATGGACGACAAAGACACACATCGAGAATCGGAACAAACTACAGAAGGCACTGATGCAAGAAGCTCTTTATCAAAAAAGTCTATTTTTTCGCAGGTAATCTAATAAAATCTAATGTTGCCAAATGTTGTTGTTCGTAAATCTAGTTGTTGCCAACTTTATTTTACTTAATTGATCTGATTCTCTACTGTTTGCATTTCAAAACGAAGTTAGTTATATAATATCATTAATACATTATATTTACATGCACTCAATTTGTATTTGAATACGAACTAAGCATACGCTGAAATTGATCTGATTTTAACTTTAACTACTTTTGGTTTAATTTTATTAATATGTCAATATTATTTTAGGCGCTGGCAAGTTTAGCTCAGAATTTACTTCTTCTCGATTTAGGAATATCGGTTAGTTTTTCAACGATCATAATTACCGCTCTCCTTAATGCCGATGGTCAATTATCTTTTACTAAAGAACAGGCGTCATGGTTTGGTATAAAAACAGCATTATCAAATTGAAATGATTATTCTATATAAAATTTTTTTTTTTCAGGAAGTGTGAATTTTATACTTCAGCCGATTGGCAGTGTGGCTTCTGGATTTCTTCTTGAGCCTCTGGGACGTAAAAGGGCTCTTTTTATTGTCAATATTCCACACATTATTGCTTGGCTCATGATTTGTTTTGCACAAAATATCACAACATTATTTTATGCCAATGCTCTGCTCGGCTTGGGCACCGGATTTATGGAAGCACCGATAATTACTTACGTCGCCGAAATAAGGTACATTTCATTCATTATATCTTTTATTAATATGAAATGACTCAACAGAATTGCGCATGCAATGTCAAACAAATCGTAAATTGTTTATGTTGTGCATATCGTCAATACTTGCAAGATTACCGCAATAATCGACTGCTATTTTAAATAGCTTCTGTTGTGTTTTGTTATGATAAGTTACATATTGTATGTATTAGAAAACTCAAAACCTAAAAACAAATAATTTCAAATCTTTTAGCCATCCTTCAATTAGAGGGGCATTGACTATGTGCAGTCAAATATTCACTTCTACTGGAGTATTTATTGCATATCTCATGGGAACAGTAATGCACTGGAGATCAGCAGCAGTTAGCTTCATAACTGTGCCCCTATTGACCTTTATAGCTGTTTATTTCGTAAGATTTTTTAAAAATAATAATAAATATAAGAGATAAACCTTTGATTTACATATTAATTCAGATACCAGAATCGCCAGTATGGCTACTATCTAAGAAACGCAAAGATGATGCCTTGAAAGCCTTGTGCTGGACCAGGGGATGGGTAAAGCCTCAACAAGTACAAAAAGAGTTCGATGAGTTAGTTGCATACCAGAAGAACAGTACAAAATGTAAATATTGCGAAAGAGCAAACATAACGAATGAGCAAGGAAATATTTGTCCTCATAAAAATATTTCCTTTGCCGCCAAACTCATCAAAAACTACAAAATGATGACAAGAAAGCAAATACTCAGACCTTTCTTCTTGATGATTTTGCTGTTTTTATTATTCAACTTAAGCGGTATTAATGCAATTAAACCCAATATGGTTAATGTTTATAAAACTTTCGGAATGAATATCGATGGACATTTAGCTACGGTATGTTTTACATAATTAAATAATACATATCTAGATTATTTTAATTTTATTTATTTTAGATTCTTACTGGTGCACTGGGCATAGTAATGAGCATAATTGTAATGGTTTTGGTGAAAATAGTTGGGAAAAGAATTCTCTTACTATTCTCATTATTTTGTACTTCAGTTTGTCTATTTTTATTGGGTCTTTATGCTTACGTTAAATTACCCCATGACGCAAGTTCTTATATACCTATACAAGATTATAGTGAAAGATTTTCCTCAATACCCACTATTTTATTTGTCGCCCTTAATATTGTCACAGGACTAGGAATCAACAATATTCCGTGGATAATGATTTCTGAAATTTATCCACTCAAGTAAGTATCTACGTTTATTATTTTTTTGAAAATGTTTTTTTAAATATTCACATTTCCAGGGGTCGTGGATTGGCATGTGGTATTACAGCAGCTGCAGTTTATATAATGAATTCAGTGATTTCCAAAACATTTTACAACTTAGAAATTGGGCTTGGAATATATGGAACAATGTGGTTTTACGGCTTAAGTAGTATTCTGGGACTTTTCATAATGTATTTCATATTGCCGGAAACAGAGGGGATACACTTTGCAGATATAGAAGCTAAATTCTCCAAGAAACGTATGATGATATTTGCTGATGACCCGATCACGAATTATTTCAGGAAAAAACTGAAAAGTAAAAATTCTGCAATGTTAAATGCAGAGAAAGAAGCTGTGGAGTTCAAACCCTAATAAAATATATTTTATTTACCTTTTAAATTGACTTATTATAATAAATATAACATAAACCATTTAATTATTTGTTTTGTGAATTTTTATTCTTCTGTATGGCAACACTGAAGGCGCAATTTTCGATTAAGTTTAAGGCAAACTTGTTTCAGCTGCCAGTCAAAAGTAGACTCTTGTCTAGTGCACACCTGACATACTAAACAATCAATCTATAATAAAGAAATTATGTGATTTTACAATTGTTTAAAGAGGCAATTCGTCACGATGCTCACGGCGAAAACTAATAAAGCAAATGTCCCGATTTCGAAACGATCAATTTTATCACAGGTAAACTGCCATTACATAATGAACTGGTATTTTTATAATTAAATACGTATGATATAATACGGGACCTTATTTATAATATATATATTTTAAAGGTTACATTATAAATACATTGAGTTTATTTTATAAATATGTTGTTTATTTCCACATAAACAATAAAAAATAGGTAAAATGCCACGTCTATACATATATTTGGTTGTAAAAAATACATTTTTTAATGATGCTCCTAATTTGAAATTAATTAATGTGGATGGTTTACCAGTTCACTCACACGGCAACGAGTCTTCAAATCTATATATCTCCTTCTTTAAATAAACATATTTCAATACATAGGCAGTGGCTTGTACAGCACAAAATCTTCTACTATTGGATCTTGGAATGGCAATCAGTTTTTCAACAATGGTCATAGCAGCTCTCCTTGGAGCTGAAGGTCCCCTTTCGTTCACAAAAGAAGAGGCGTCTTGGTTCGGTAATTATCATAATAAACATGTTAATCCTTTTAATTATTTATTAATTAATTCGATGTTTTAGGCAGTGTGAACTTCATCCTTCAGCCTATAGGTAGTGTACTTTCAGGATTTCTTCTAGAGCCTCTTGGACGCAAAAGAGCAATGCTACTAGTTAACATTCCTCATATTGTCGCCTGGCTTATGATATATTTTGCAGAAAATATCACTATATTGTTTTGTGCAAGTGCTTTGCTTGGATTTGGAACTGGTTTTATGGAGGCTCCAACCATTACATACGTTGGGGAAATTAGGTACAAAACTTTCACATCTGAAATTAATATGTATATGCATCATAACCAGCGTAATAGCTCAGGGGATAAGAAGCGTGGCTACAAATACTGTGGTCATGGGTTCAAATCCCACTCAACTCAAGATTTTTTTAATTGATTTGATCGGTTATTACGACTGGGAGATCGGGAATAATTTTAATAAAATCCCGATCGATCGTCTCGATCCAGGTTTACTCTGATGTCCTGGAGTGTTAAAGGTAAATACTAAGGCGATTATTAAATCGGACAGAGCCGCTCTGTCGGTGAGCTGTGTAACTAGTAATTGTTAAGATCACCGACACACAATTAACACGTTGTTGTGTCTAAAAAACCCTCTCAAAAAGCTCCATCAGAGATGTAGGTTCTCTGGTATTCCAGACGACTGTTTTCTCTTAATAATAATTAAAAAAAAAACACTAATTCTACCTTTACCACATAAACAACGACATTTAGAATAATCTTTCAGGGAAAACATAAATTAATTAAACGGTGATACAAAACTACAATTTAACTATAGAAAAATCTGGGTATATTACAAGTTAGTACTCTCTACTCGTTTTTAAGATCTGTTACTTTGAAATATTCATCTTTTACACACATTGTGATATTAAAAGTTTTATATCGTATAATTTGTCTCGTGTGTTAATCCGTTCACAAATAAAGATAAAAATAAAATAAATTTATAAAACGAAGGTACTAATATTCTGCACGATTTCAGTACATGTTCTTATTTATTTAATTATTTATTGGGAATACATATCATATTTTGGTCAAGGCGTAATAAGAATGATGTCAATACAGGTTTTTTTTTAAATATTTTTATGTTTATTGTTTCAAAACAATAGTTTTAATGTCCTTCTGTTTTTGTATATTATTTATTCATACACTGCACACTGTACATGGCATTGAATTAACCACTTCTCTGGTGTCCTCGTTTTACCACTTTAGCTTAGTGATACCTATGTTTAAAAATAATAAAACGTTTAGTATTTATTATTGAAACTGATTTTTATCCTCAATCAAATTAAGAAAATGTATGCGATGTTGTTGTGTGTATATTTTATATTATGTGTAATTTTTTTTAAATAAAATAAGAGCATTATTTAAAATCATATTTGAGAAGAGTGGTATTTTAGGACGCCTTTTTTGGATCTTATAGAATAACTTTATACATAGAAGAATCTTTTGAACGATTTATATCAATTGTATTGTTAAAAAATATCAATAACTTGCATTTTTTCATTAATTTAGTTTAAAATATCGGTTTTATTCTTGCTCTTTCGTCAAAATTGTACTGATGTTTAGAATAAGTCACACTCTCTACATTACTTTATATACAGATTCTTATACCAGCATATTTTATTTTATTTTAGCCATCCTTCTGTTCGTGGGATCCTAATAGCTTACAGTCAAATATGTACAAATTTAGGTATATTTGTATCATATTTATTAAGTACTATATTAGATTGGAGAACAGCCGCAGCATGGTTTATTGTAGTGCCCTTGCTCACATTCGTATCCATACTATTCGTAAGTATTGATTGTATTTATTTTTAATGAATTCATAATATTTATTTTACTCATAAATTAGGTACCTGAATCACCTGTTTGGTTACTTTCCAAGGGTAGAATTGAAGATGCAAGAAAAGCCGTCTGCTGGATCAGAGGCTGGACCACCCCCGAGGAAGTAGAAGAGGAATTCAACGAGCTGGTCGAGTATCAGAAACTCAGTGCAAAATGTGATAAGTGCCAACATGAAACTAAAGCAAATATCAGAGAGGGAGACTGTCCACATAAATATATGAGTCTAAAAGAAAAGTCTGTATATCAATACAGAAGTATGGCCAGAAAGGAGATGATGAGGCCTCTTATGGTGATGTTCCTAATGTTCCTCTTCCATCAACTCACAGGATTGAATGCCATCAAACCAAATCTAGTCAACGTTTATAATTGTTTTGGAATTAATATTGATGGAACCTGGGCCACAGTTAGTACTCATTGAATATTTTTTTAAATTAACACTAATTATACTCTTGACTGACTGTATCGATGGTTAAGATAAATTCATCTTAAATGCCCTTATTCCAAATGGTTATGATACATAAATTACAAATAGCAGTTTTTCGATTGATTAGTACAACTGTGAGCTACAAAACTCACTAGTTTATTATTATAAGCAGTGTAAGTAATATAAGAAATAATGGAACCCTATAACAGATGAGGCAAAAGTCCCTCTATCATTTAATTTACGCGTCATCTTGGTTATGTAACGTTTAGATCAATTTTGCTTTAAGCATTGTGCAGTGTGTCCCCAATTTTATAATAGATAAAACTAGATGCTCTTCTACATTTTTTGCTTAGGGATTTAAATAATTAATTCGCAAATTTTTCGGTCTACGTTTATAATATGAAAAAAATCTTACACCCTCCTTGTATTTATTGTCTAACGATAACTCTATTTTCTTTCCAAAAAAATATTACAAGTAAATTTATTTATGTTCTTTTGTTATACGCTCGAAACTAAATATTTTACACGTGTAGGTATTATTTATTTTATTACTAATGATAATTTACACATTCCAGGTAATTACCGGTGCCATCGGGTTATTTGGAACAATAGTTTTAATGGTAATTGTAAAATTTTTCGGGAAACGTCCCCTCACTTTAATATCACTAGCTCTGAGTTCGATTTGCCTGATATTATTGGGTATTTATGCGTATATAATGTTACCTAGAGATATCAGTTCCTACAATCCCATAAAGATTGATGTTGGGGAATATTCCTGGATACCGACTGTGTTGTTTGCTGCATTAAATATAATAGGTTTCTTAGGAATTACAATAATTCCTTGGTTGATGATTGCAGAGATGTTCCCCTTGAGGTGTGTCTACTGAATATTTTATTTAATAAATTGGAAATGAATTTTTATCGAAATTTTAGGGGGCGCGGTTTGGCCTGCGGCATTATAGCTGCATATGTCTACATTTTGTCTTCAATAGTATCCAAGACTTATTATAACCTGGAAATATCTTTGGGAATGTATGGAACGATGTGGTTTTATGCTTCTTGCAGTGCTGTGGGATTCTTCGTGATGTATTTCTTGATGCCTGAAACTGAAGGGAAATCCTTCCCGGAAATTGAAGCCCAATTTTCAAAAAAACATATACCAATTTTCGCCGATGATTCCATATCAAATGCATTAAAAATAAAATTCAAAAAAATTAATTCACCAAACCGAGTATCGCAGAAAAATGTCGCCGTTACAAAATTGTAAATCAAAATTTTAAAACCGGCCCACATAAAGCTAAATAAATAAATTTGTAAATGTGTCAAATAAACTTTATTGAAGTCGTATAGTTTGGCTAGGAATATGATAGAACAATCAAATATTTAAAGTAACACAAAATTATGTTCACCCAAAACAAAAAAAAACAACGTTTACATTTTTTTGTACTTTAAAATACATTTACGTATATGTGCGATATGGTCGATAAATAATAATATAAATTCTTTTTTAAATCTTATTTACTACGGTAAAATATTATTTACATCAAGTAGTGAAAGTTTTTATCTAAATATAATATTATAATAATTACATATTATAAAAATAATGTTGGTTTTATTTAATCTGTTGAAAATCGGATTGGTAAATGTACGTAATAAAAATACAATTTCATAATTTATCTTCCATAAATAGTTTGTATTCTGTATAAAAATAATATGAATATATCTTTGAAATAGGGGAAATAATTTATTTTGTCGTTGAATTTAAGTATTTTGGACACGTTTCCATGTTAGTTAGTATTTGTTATCTTAGTTTCCAAGCTTATTTTAACAGATATTGTTATACTTTTTTAATTATTACAATAGATGAAAGAACAACTGGTGAGATTGGTGTGGACTATTTTAATGTTTTGAAAAAAATATCAATACGTATTTCATCGTTTAAATATTCACATATATTATATTTAAAAAAATGTATTTAAATTGTAACCATCATCTAAAGGAAGGAGAGTACATGTCAAGCTTTAGTTGAAACTCAAATTAAAATCAAGTGTCTTTTTTTGTTCTTCTAGTAAAAAAAATCATTACTATAATAGTAAACCATTTCCATAAAAACTGTATAAAAGTCTTATCTTACCTCATTAACCATGTTTATAAGTATATATATATATACATCGTGATATATTTTTATGTTACAAAAGACGATAAAAACGTGACATGTCCTCTTTTTCCTTGAATATAAGTGATTTTTACATAGAGGGTGTATTCTTAAGTATTGAGAAAATTTTAAGGGGAAGATGGATATCTCAAACATATGAAAACAATAATTACTTACATTATAATTTTCCACTAGTAATATTATTTCATATTAATTCGAATTAAATATGGCCATAGCCTACACGACACCCAACCTGTGTAATAATATTTTTTTATATTTAATGAAAACATTCTTTCTCGATAATCAATACTCAATCTCCTCTCAAAATATTATCAATGATCCACCTTGTATATTATTTATATTAACATCACTGCGTGGGTTAATAAATATACATAGTAAAATTGTTTCAAACTTTAGTAGCTCCGTTTGTCTTGTCACATTTGTGTTGGGAATTACTTCTTTTAATATCTAAGCCTTCTGTCATTGCAACAGACTCCTTCCTCTGTCTTATATGATAAGATTCTCTATTATGAAGAGTGACACTCCTCGACCTGATCATCTCACTTTTCACGGAGTCAATACTTTGGCTTGAGAAATGCCTCTGGGTGTATCTTTCCCTCTTGATGGCGGCAATATTGACACTCTTGAGCCTGTTGTCCTCTCCTCTATAAGAGTTAGCATAGCAAGAATTGTACTTATCATATCTTAGAGGACCGCAGCAGGACTTGGAGGTCATTATGGCTTTGAAACCAGCTCGAAATTTGCGATTGAAAAATGCATATATGATTGGGTTAATACAGGAATTAGAAGCTCCGAGCCATTGAGTTACGGGTATAAGAGTTATGATAACACTATCAGTCCCGTCCCATTCAGAAGAAAGACTGAACTTGATGATACAGAAGAGTACGTACAGAGGAAGCCAGGATAGAGCGAATGTTACCACCACCACGAAAAGCATTTTCAACACCTTCAAAATTAATATGTATATAATAAAACATGGTGAATATAATAAATATCTTAAGTACTGACCTTGACTTTGCTTCTATTGATGATGAGCTGACCACATAATTCCCCAGGGAGACGCCTTAAGGATACTCGTCTCCATATTTGTAAATAACAAGCTGATATGACACACAGTGGGAGAAGATAACAAACAATCAGATTTGCTAGTATGAAATAAAGATTCTCGCTTTCTTGGCTTGGCCACAGCTCTGTACATATCTGGAATGTAATAAATATGCCTTATAATATTTTATTTTTGGATAGAATAGTTTATACTAAGTAGAGTTATTTGACAGTGGAACAATCGACGGCCCAATTAAATTAGTACCTTTAGAATGTCCCTGAACAAAGCGGATTGTTCAATACAAAAGAGCCATATTTGATGTGACAGCCTTATAATTACCTACGCATAAATATTCTTCAGACTTTAACTATAATATAAATTCAGTACATAACTATCAAATATAAATAAATTTAAGGAATTAATTGTTTTTTTATATAAAAATATTTGATCTGTTTTTATCCAACTTTAGTGTGATTTTATGAAACCTGTAAAATTGTGGAGGCGTGTATTATGGCAATTCGCATTAACGACTGTATATAAATATTAATATTAAGTTTATCAATCCTTCCATTTAAAGGTCATATCAGTATGAAATGAGGTTTATCGAAGCGTTTTATTGTGTAATGTGAATTGGACAAATAATAAACAACCCCCTTAATTTAGAATAATAATTATTGTGTTTATTCACCTGTGAAGGGATCGTAATCCTGTCCCACGCTAATATGCAACTCGACGACTCAAACAAAGCGAATATTCCCTTTTCATAAATTTCTTAGAAAAAAACAACATTTATTTTTGATACAAAGAATTTATGTTTTTATTTAATTATTATTATTTATTTATATCTGTTATTTGGAGTGTGTGTGTATAAATATACTTTAATAAATGAAGCCTTAATTGCATATTTACATGGTACTCACTGTGTTTAATTAACACTCTTTGACATGGTTCCATAATGTTATCTCGTTATAAACTTATTAATAATATTTTACTGTCATACAATTTACCCAAGCTGTAGGTATATAATATTCTCAAAGTTTGAATATAATTGTCTACCGAGAGAAAAGTGAAACAAATCCAAAACAAACAATGGAAAGACACTTAAATATAGACAATAATTAAACTCGTTGTCTCATTTTAACCAACAGACGATAACCGCTGTGGAAATTTTAAAAGTAATTGAAGTTAATTATCCATTTTTGAACATCAATGTATAACGCTGCATTTATGTATTTCAAAAGAGATTGATTTAAAAAAATCAGTGTTTAAAACAATTTTGAAATAAAATTAATATTCTCCACTATTTGCAGATAATATGAGACTTGCATCTGACATGAGCAGAATAACACAGATTGCTTCAGAATCATGCCTTTCTATTTACTGTTTTTTTTCCAGCCAAGTTTATAAACATACACCAATTCTTTGGCAGTTCATAAAAAAATCTTAGGACAATGGAGCTTTTTATCATCATCTACAACTTAAGACCTCCACATACTAAAGAAGACACAATTCTTTCATGGGGCGAAAAGTTGGGACCCATCTTAGTAGAATATTTCTCGATATTAACTTTCCTCTTGAACCTCCCATCTACAAAAGTCTTGAAGATTGTAATAAGAGCACCAGAAACGACGATGATCAAGTTTCAAGAAGAAAAGGGGGATCCAACAAAAAATTAGCCACATTGTAGAATCAGTTTCTATCAATATCGTGTTTTTGACAATAGACAAAGGGTAAATCCTTCATTAGTTGATTGACATAGCAAATTTCCAATTGTAGTGCGAAATTAATTTCCATGTAATCGATAGACTAAGCTGGTTGTTCAGCTATTGTTCGTGAAATTTATAGCTCGTCCATTCAATTAATATACAATCATTTACACGATTTTCTCTTGTGTACCCAAATAATATGACATGTGAGTATGATTGTGTCCTCAGCTAAAAAACAGTTCTTTTATAGGCGATATTGATAATAAATATAGTGTATTTGTTTTTAGAAATAGAGTTGAAATGACAGGAAAAGTGAGCTGTGAAACCTTTACTGACTTGACTTGACAGCTTTCCGATGGCTGAACTCAAAAGAGGCTTACATTTGTCAAGCAAAAAAAGTATATAGAGACATGTCTTAAATAAAATATTCCCTTCCAATAACCAAATATTACATATTTTACGAAATAGAAGCCTTTTTTATACCAACCGCGAACATTACACCGGCAATCCGATCAAATCGTAATAAAAAATCATGATAATATAGAAAATATAAATAAAAACTAATTACACACTGAGAACTGCTACATGATAATTAAGGGTCGGGCTACTTAAAACAAATAATCATAATATAATATTTTTATAAAAATAAGGTGATTTATTTGGTGATACCCTTCTTTAAATATTATAACTGATGATGCAATGAGAATCGGTAAAGGTACTGTAATTTATTTTTAGGCCAAAATTATTCAATTTAAAAAAAAAATTACTTTTAGATGCATCCATTGAAATTTTCCTCAATCTTCATTTTATTTTAAAATTTTATAAATCTAAACACTTAAAAATTATTCTCATAATATTTCATCAAACTACACGGCCTATAAAAACTAAACGATGACTGTTGAAAATGTCGTTGAAAAGGATTCTTTTGTGTCTCAGTCAATCAAATGAAGTGGAATCGAAGAAGGAAAAAAAGGTTTCAACATCAAGAAACAAACACAATAATCTTTTGTCCAGTTAATGCTTTCAATTGGTAGTTATATCTTAAAATAGGGTATTTCAACAAGGTGACTATGGAAAATAAAGCTACTTCACGACTGTTATTAATATTTCTTTATTTTCATAATATATTTGAAGCGAAATATAAAAGAAATGTCTATCCATTTGATATTTGTGGGTCTGTGGAATCACGCCTTCTGTTACGTGACCTATTCACTTTTTTTTTACAAAAGTAAACTTGGTCTCCTCTTCGTTCCGAAGCCATTTATAAGAAATACGATCGAGTAAAAAAATGTGGATCGGGATAGAAATATATTTTTAATATTCAGTTCTCTCCCTCTCTGCAAATTTTCTCTTCGATTGACTTGTCCAATATGACATAAATTATAAATAAAAATGTACACTTAATCCAAACTAATCAAGAATATGATCGTCTGAACCATTTAATATACACAATAACTATTGATAATTATACCATATCTATCTTGATTTTTTATATATGATATAACCCATAAATTTAAAGTGCCAACCAACCATATATTTTTATAAATATTAGATAAATATTCATTATGCTACATGGGTGAAAAAGTAGATTCATATAGAGTCAATATTTAAATATATTTCATTATTTTTATAATATTATTACATTTACGTGTTCGTGACTACTACATACGCATATTATACATGGCTGTGGCTACCTGCAAATACTAACAAAGTCCCTAAAATTCGACACTCGAGAGGAAGAAAATTTCTTGTAATACGAAAAATTGTTTACATAGTGACATATTATTTGTTCATGAATATATCAAACAACTTTTAATATACTATACCATATTAAGTGAAAGATGGTGTAATTTTCTTAGAAAGATCGACAAGTACCAGATAAACAGTACGAGTGGTAAAAGCAACGCCCCAAGCGGTTGTCATACGAATCCTTTGATGACAAATTCATCATCGTATTCCATATTTTTGAGGTCTTTTAACGTATCATAATAAACATATGTTAGTATCGTCATTGTAAAAGTGTAATTAAATTATAAATACCTGTGCCTTACTGCCGATAATGCCGATGGGTTCTAATGTGAACACAACAATCCAGGGTAAATTAATGCTCAAGGCGAAGATCCATATAAGAGCCACGACTAGACGACAGGATCTTGAAGTCATGGAGCCACTTAGAGGAGAGCTGATGGCTTTACATCTTTCCAAGGATATTGCCATTAATGTATTAACAGAAGCGGATACTGACACTCCTTGAAGATATGCCACTCCTTTACATATAGCACCTCCGAGCACCCAAGCTGAAAATAAATAAAATTCATAAAGTTTCTTCTAATAATAATTCCAACGAAATCCTCTGCTCAAAACCCATTGGAGTGAATTAATATATTCATTGACAAATGATCTTATTCTAATCGTCCTGTTATCAAAACGAGCCGATAAATCAAAACGTAGATATTATAAATACAATATCATCGTAGTACAGTAGATACGATCGAGATACGAATCCAATTCGTTCCAGGATCATTGTCGTACGTCAAAACAATCGTATCTCAAAGCAATTTTTCCCATACAAACTGCCATTAATCCGTTCCAGCCCCTCAAAAAGTCCTAGCCAAAAAATGGGTTTTCTTAACGTACCAAGTATTTTTGAATAAAAAAAATGTTTATGTACATTTTTTGTAAAATCGGCAATGGATAATTAGGAGTTCGATAATTGAAGTTAAAATAAATAAACTAGTAATAACGCACATAATAAATATTAATTGATTTTTGCATATACACCTGGCGCGAAATTCTAGTAGTGACCTTCCATAAAAATTATAGATGATCTTTAAAATTATCGCGCTTAAAAATGTCGAGGTAGAAATTCTCGAATATTATTGGTCGTATCTCAAAACATTCGTATGTCAGGGCATTCGTATGTCGAGGTACCACTGTATTTTAATTATAAGATTGAGAAGTGAACTGAGGACAAAACAACCTCGAGATATTTGATCCAGTAAAAATGTAGTTTATATATTATATACTAATGAGAGGCTCACTAAGGCATAATCTAACAGACAGGATATAAAATAAATGGGACCTTAAAATACATTAAAGCTAAACTAGTGTAATGGAGGCAAATAATGGCTTTAATAGTCTGATTATAGAATATTTTGCTTATATCTTCGAAACATCAACAAACTAACGGCGCTCTATGCTTAGACAATGTAATTAAGTTAAATAAGGTTATAAAGCCAAGCTAGTATTACTTTTACATTCTGTTCTTAATATAAATATTAAAATTATGAGTATTTTCATAGATTACCTGTAATATATGTATAACTTAAACAATCAAAGGTGATATTTATAAAAACTAGAGCATTTAATTGTTTTCTTCATACCGATGTCAAGTCGAAGTCGTTTAATTTTTGCAAAATCATTAAATTCTGCTATTGTTTTTAATTGAATGACTTATTTATAATTTGCATAGATTGCTTAGGATTTACAAAGACATCATAGGTGATTGGATGATTTTTCACCTTTCCAGGCAAATTTTGATTAAACAATTAGGTTTTTTAAAAAAATATTATCTGGCTGAAATGGATAAAATAAAAAGTTTCATAGAAAATTAAGAAGTTGAAAGGACTTCCAACCAAAAAATTACTTTAACACGTCCTTGAAAAAGTGTATCCATGTAATTAATAGTATCAGTTTACATCCCCAACTCTTTAATAAAATATCATCAAGGTAATAGTAAAATATTGTAATATAATTTTATCAATGAGAAATGATTGCTCATATAATCTAGTAATATATTTATAAACAATGAGGAATCTTTTATATAAATAACAATCTTGAATAATGAATGATGTCAATTTATAATAAATTTTCACTGTGGATAATATTGAAATCGATGCTTCTTTTGAGGATAATCGATAATCTGAACTTCTAATGATATGAGACTTCCTTTATAAAGGATATTAATTGATGCTTGTCGTGAAAATCTGTCAGTAAACTTGTTCGTGACAAATAGTAGATTTAATAAGAACGATTTGTCGTCTGCTTGAGTATGAAGCGTTTACTTTGAATATTACAATCATATTTAGAATATCTTAAATTGTCGCCGTCAAGACAATTCCGTGGAGGAATTTCAATAATTTCATAGAGAAAAGCTTTACATAAACGTAATTCGATCAAAATTCAAATAATACCGTTATTCACATATACGCATCCTAAAATATATAATAGAGTCACTATCAATTATTATTTATCAATCAATTTATAAGTAAATAATATATGTAGAGAAAATAGTGACAATAAGCAAATTGAAATGGGTTACCCCAGCTATGTAAAAAGTATTTTGATATATTTTTTTTTTGATATATTTTTTATATTTTTTTTTTTGATATATTTTGAGATTATGACTATTTTTTATTAGTCTAAAACAGTTATTCCCAAACTTATTGGACCCCCTTCCCAGAAAAATATTATCCAGCGCCCCCTGGATTTTTTTTTTATAAATTTGTTTACCATTTGTCTAAATATTATATTTCATATATCTTTTATGCTTTCACCGCCCCCCAGGAGGCGGTAGCGCCCACTTTGGGAATCACCGGTCTAAAGGTATAAGAATGGTTTCAATTAAAATAAAATAGTACGGTATCGCAAGAATAAGTGAAATTTTTTTTTTATTATTAACTAAAAATATAAGTGGTGTTTTTGGAATCAAGTTTGGGTCCCCATCTTGTAATCAACTGTTTCTGTGAAGTACTCAGTAGTGAATGTTGCGTGTGTATTATGTCAATGTTATTAAAAATATATATATTTCAGATTTTATCCCCTTATATTTGCGATATACTATCACCCCCTAAAATATTTTCAGTTCATTCAAGTCCACTCTGTATATCACAATAGTACTGTAAAACATAATTTTATTTTAATGAAATAATATAAATATTGACTATAAAATTTATTCTAAAAAAAATCACATGACACTTTTATACAATAAACTTGTTCAATGGGTAATTTACATATTTTTTTAAACAAATATCTTCTTTTAGTAAACCTAACATCATCAATATTGTTAAAACATAAGTATTTTTTTCCATAATATACCCACATATTTTGGATCTATTATTGATCCAACTAATAAAATGTATGTATATTTAAAAATTAAACAGGAATCAATATTCCAAGCGGAGGAAGAGCCGTGAAATAGTCGTGGTATTGAAGAGGCGTGGAATTCGATTATTTTTCATTCTCAAGCTAAAGATGGAAAAATCGGCGTCTGAAAAGTGTTTATCGATTTTGCGTCGGGATTTTAATACGATTACACTCTGAGGTCAATTTGCACAAAAATGTTTGATTTATTTTTCGAACTTATTCGTCTCTAATTTGATAAAAGGCAGGTTGAGAACCTCCGAAAGATAATGTTGAAGTGGCTATAAATCAAGCCGCTGAACCAATTAACATTGCCATTTTGAATACGAAATACCGACACTCTCACCTGTCTTACCTGAGCAAACTATTTACTATATGGATTGTGATTAAAACAGCGCGATATATTCATTCTTATTGTGATTAATTCGCTGTTTGTTTAGGCAAAACCAACAATGGCGGCAAAGTGAAATATATTGATATTATTATGTTGTCGTGTGTATGTATGATACATTTGGTTTATTGGTACTAAGTTTTAGTTTAGTTGTAATGCGGGTCTGCATGTGATATCTAAAACTTAGTAAGGGTTGTAAATTACAAGAGTACTCATCCGACAAATAATATACTACTTTACAACACTGTAAAGCCCACAGGCTTTTTTTTCTCTCTGGGCCTATTTATTACTCCTTACAAATTGTACGTGCCTGAAAATTACTTTACGCATAACATTTGAGTTATGTGCCCTTACATATTATTATCATAGCACATCATACATTTCACCTTTTTTACACAGCTTAAATCTTGATTTGTTGTTTAAAATTATCGAAAATGCACATTCATATTCAACAATTTTATTTTTGTATGAAATTAATTAGTTCACCATCTTTAACTTATCTCAGTATTCAGTTAACGGTAACCTTAATCACTAATCACAGTTATCTTGATTGATAAGATCAGGATTTTCTAAGCTTTATTTATCATTTTTTTTAAATTAGAACCCATCATTAAACTACTCGGCTTATTAACCCTCATATTTGTAAATGGGTTTTTATTTTTTTCCATTACATTTTATTATTTAATAATAGGTACTTCTCATATCAAATTAAAATTCTCATGTAAGTTATAGGTAAAAAGATTTACATACTCTGTACAGCTAAGTCTAATTCATAAAAAGTATATTATTATCAAACTTTGTAAAATGAAAATTAAATAAATTGTAATACTACTCGGCATATTACCTGAGCTATTTACGGTGAAATTTTTCAAGGGAAAATGGATGGTTACGTTTATGTATAATATTAATGTTTGTTTGAATAAAAACTATATTTATAAAATTTAAAAATTGATAATAATTTTATTTATTTATCTACCTTGTGAATTTTAATTTTTATTTGTATTATTTTCCCATTTTTTATAATTAAATTAAAACACGGTTTACTAAATTTTTTATTGCGTGTACAACATTACCGATTTATGGTGTATTATAAAAAACTCGATGGTGATTCGATTTTTTATATATTTTTACTACAAATTAAATGTAATAAAACAGTATACTCCTTATAGGAGTATACTGTTTTATTACATTTAATTTGTTATATTATTAAATTTGTTAAATTGCTATATTATTAATAGTTATACTATTAAATTAATTCTTCGTAGAGACCATAAAGCACGAATTAGTTATTTTTTTTTAATAATATATATAGAAGGTACTTACCCTTAAAACATATGAGGTTATTTGCCTCGTGGTGGACCATTAGATCTTTGATAAAATGCATTAAGTCATAAATAGTAGTTTTTATTATTAGAATTAAAGTAACTTGTGAACATAATAATGAGAAAGACTTTTCCCCAAAGCGTTTTATGTGGCAATGAAGATAAAAAAGGTCCGTGTGAAATGTATACGACCTTACAACCCGTCTGATATTCATCATTCTATTAAACACGTGAATTAAATACTTATTTATTTGGGAATATTGCAGCCTAAGTCCGGACTTATTAATGATAGTTTTTTTGCAGAGTTTAGTATTCAAAGGATGAATCCCATCGATAAAATCTTCAGGCACTTCTATAGAAATGAGAAGTTCTCATTTTATTTCAACCCCGTCCTATTATGCAGACATTCGAAGCATATTTCCGTTCTTTCTCCTCCGCACATATCTTCAGAATCCTTTTATTTTCAGAATCAAGATTTAGTATGGCGTGGCGTGCACTTGGAGCATGCTAAAATGTTAATTATGACCTTATGAAGATTTAAGGTCGGCACGGTGGCGGCGATAATTAAAATGAAATAGTGTTATAATAATTGTAAATGTGAAGAGTCTTTCTTATCTTGGAGCTGCCATTTGTGTCGCGTATTTTCAAAATGGCTGCCGTCGCGACATCGTTCATATTTATACATGACAACTTGTAAATTAAACATCACCTCGTAAACCTTCATCGATATAATCAACACAGGCACACCATACAGGAAAGTGCGATATAAAATAATATTTAAAAAAAATTAAGACATTGATAAAATAAAGTAATATATGTATGTTTTTTTCATTCGTGAATATGTAAAGTAAATGTCAAACTTTTAGATTTTAAGTGTCACAGATAGCCCAGCTCTCCCCTAGGAGAAAAACACCATGTTTATTATTTTATAAATCATAATATGATTTATAAAATAATAAACATGTTTATAAGAAGCATGTTTTTGTATTATTCCTGTAATACAAAAACATGCTTCTTATAAACGAAATTTATATTATTAATATCGACGCGTAAAAAGGCTATTTGACATAAGCGCCATCGTAATTGATTTTGACTTGTACAAATAGTCTTAATAAATAAAATAAGTACACCGTCTTAAAGAAATAAAAACAATCTTTAATGATTGTATTCATAATCCAAAAAATAATGACAAATTCAATCTAAAAATCCTGTTAAATGTCTCTCATATAAAACTATGGCAGTCAAAAAGTGTTTTTACGTCGTAAATTTATTATTATTATATCTAATACAATTTAAAAATTAATGAATTTCCACTATTGTGTACAAGATAATATTACTATCTTATCAAGAGAATATTATCCCCGAGGTAAAACCACAAACGTTATCTGAGTTCTCTCAAAATTCAGATGAGAAGCCTTTTTTATTAATTTTCCGGAAGGTAGTTTTTAATCATAATCCTCATTTTAACACACCCGTCTTTTTAGAGGTGGCTTTTTTACATTTCTTTGGAAAAAAAGAGAACCTAATAATTACTTTTTAATGATTAATAAATAAATAAACATAGTTTGAGCAAAAACAATGATTGAAATTAGTATTCACTGTTGGTTCATCATTTGTAATTTCCATCACATATTTGTGGCAAGGCTGTATTGCTGAAACTGATTTAAATACCAAACACGAAAAACCAATAAATAACATAATGGATTAATAAATATAATAAATTTATGACTAGTATCCCAAATTGTTCAATATTACAATATTTTTTTTTTTTTAATAAAATAATATTTTATGTAACCGATCAATTTTTTTTACTTGAGCGGGATTTGAACTCATGACTTCTTTCTTAAGTTCTTTCTTTTAATAAAATATAATTCTAACAATGACACGTTCGCAATTCTACTAAAGAAATAAAGCGCAGACTGTGTTTATTTTTTGTATGCGAGATTGTAGACTTTAAATTTGTCCGCCAAGACATTAATTCTTCATTAAACAGTCACAAAACTGCAAAAACACTAAAAAATAGTATAATAATATGTAAAAAAAAATTTATGATTTATTTATGAAAACCTAAAATATTTTTCTTTATATTCAATGTTGAAATACGTTGAAGAAATTTTATTTTACACTAAGTAGGCATCAATAAAATTTTATGTTAACAAAAATGTAATTGCTTTTGTTATGTAGGCTTTAATTTTTCCCCGTAATCAATATTTAAATATGTGCATACGTATAAAAAAATACACACAACAAGTAAAATATCCAAAAAATTACAATTTTATTTCAAGTCACGATTGTACAATGATATTTGACTGGCACTAATTTAATTTTGATTTTTATTCATTATTACGCAATAGCTTTACAGCATGGGTATAAAGCAACAAGTTAATAATACCTTTATTCGAAATAAAAATAGCTTTTAAATAATATTGTGGTAAATACTATATAAAATAGTGAGCAAGACATTTTGATAGGCGAGTGGGTTGTCCTGAAAAGAAATCGGGGAAATCGAAATGAATTTTCTCTCGTTTGCAGAAAAAAAAACTGGATAAAATCTGACCTAAGTAATACTTTTGCCAACCAATAAAAGTGATAAATGAAAAGGGTCGACTTGGAAATTTGTTGAACGAAGCCAAGGAAAAAATGACCTAAAACGGCGACGCAGAGTTCATAAAAACACTTGTATCGCACCCAGCAACCCTTGTCTTGGATATTTCAACAGAAATACCCTCTTTACTCGTGTAGAACATCATTGTTATATGAAGGAATATTCTGGCCTTGTTTATACATACAAATGGGCAGTAGGTACTCTTTAATTGGAAACAAATATCCCAGTAACAAGATATTACTCATATTGGAACAACCACCACCAGTAATAAATAATCTAAATATTCTTATTTGTGTTTTAATTTCAACAAAGCATAATAAACTATTCAATCATCTTATGCAATATTAAACAATTTATATCCATTATACCAGTATATATAGAAGAAATATTATGATAATATTTCTAGAAAAATGTGGCACCGTTCAAATTAAACCTTCTCTCATTTATTTATTTGAACATCAAATTAATAATGAATATTGTAGAAATTATTTTTAACAGGTCTTCACAATATTACTCGCAGACTCGTTATATTATATAGTGGGATGGTTTCCCAAGCCACACACACAGTAATGATATTTTAATATCTAGTTCATTAAAATTTGTCTATCTCTTATAAATCTATGAAGTAAAGCAGTTAACAATATTAGATTACCAAGGATCAAACTCCAGAATACGGAATATTTATTTATTTATTTACGCAACGAGGAGCTTTTTTATTTGAGAGGTTTTTTTAGATATAATAACGTGTTAATTGTCTGTTGGTAATCTTAACTATTACTAGTTAAAGCCACCGACAGAGCGGCTCTGCCCGACTTAATAATCGCTTCGGTATTTACATTACAATCCAGGAAATTAGAGTAAGCCAGGATCAAGAGGATCGGTCGGGATTTTATTAATATTATTCCCGATCTCCCAGTCGTATTAACCTATCAATTTATTTATTTTTGACTCGAGCGCGATTTAAACCCATATAAAGATAATAATACTTCCAGTTTTTTTTATAAATAACAATTCTTCAAGAACCACAAAGAAGTAGAGAACTGTCTCTAAATATATTTTTTATTTATTATTATACTCATCGTTTATTTTCGTTGTAGAATAAATATGAATAATTATAGAAAAAATACTCTAAGAAGAATAAAGAAAATATATAATACAATGATGGAGTTATTATTGTATAAAAAGAAAAAAAAATGGGTTATTAACTAATTTTTCTTTTCAATTTCTAGTACGTGAATACCTGGATATATAATTTATAATTTATAAGTACCTGGTATTAAATTAGCCATTAAGGTAAACGGTAGACACAGGACATTGACTAGAAGATCAGCGCATGCCAAGTTGACTATGAACAAGTTGGTTGGGGATCGCATCCTTGGGGATCTTGCAACTACGGCGACCACGAACCCGTTACCCACCAGTCCAACGGCGAATACTAGACCATAAGCCACACTGAAACAAATAATACAAGCTTTTAATCTAACAGATTACTATGAAATTAATTAGGCAGCATTAACGGCATGCCATCGGTCTTAGATTCAAGGTATTAAAGACATCCAGACATCGATTAAAACTAACATTAAATAAAACATTTCAAGTGTGTACAAACAAAATACTTTTAATTGCACAAAGTATTTCATCGTCAAATTTTTATACAGGGTGGACGCAAACTAACTGAGAATATTTTAAGGGGTAGGTTATCGCAAAAATAAGTTTTTTTTGTAATTGAAAAGAGATAAATAATAAAAAAATATTGATAGTGCTTTTAAAATCAGCTGTTTCTGTTAAGCATTCAATAGTGAATGTCGCATATGCATTTTTTCTGTTAAATAATTTAGGCATTGGGCAATATTTTTGTTTATTTATAATTTAAAAAAATCACTTATTTTGGCGATACCCTACTTATCCTCTAAAATATAGTTCTAGTCCACCCTGTATAAAACAGTAAAATCAATACACCCCTTGATTCTTACTCATTACTCCTTTTAATCTATTCTTATGATTAAATGAACGATTCATATTTATTTTTAATAAATTATTAAATAGTAAACATTCTAATCCAAACAAAAGTACACATTGATCGAAAGTATATGGGGTAGAAAAACGTTCGAGCAAAAAACCCTTCCATCTGTAAATGCACCCTTAAAAGAATAATTCAGGCGTAGCTTAGAAGTTTATAGACCTTTCAAAAAAGGGTTCTTTGTGATTATTACACGAGTCTGGCTTTGGTTTTATTCACAAATTATTTAGGTGCGTGTTGGTAAAGTTTAAACAATGGACAGCGGTTCTTCGAATGTCGCTTAATCGAGTTTCGGGTGTTTTATGCGAAACAATAATGCGATTTCACCATTTCTTTGTGATGGAAATTATTAAATTTGAATTTTTATTTGAATATAGTCATATGAAATAGTGCGTTGGTGATGATACTTTGTAGTAACATACCTTAGTGGCTTAGAAAGCCAATCTATCCTTGTGCCAACTGTTTGTGGAACAATTCCTAGAGGACGTCAAACTTCAGTACCATTGCTTTCGGTCTGATGGCTGAAATATTACCTATTCGTATATGGAAATTGGTAGCATACCTCATCCAATATTAATATGACATATCTGAGGATATTATATAACTTATGTATGTGTTACCTATAACGGATCACTATCAATCCAAACTGCAAAGGAATTTTTAATTATCAATCCATCAACTTTTTCAATAAAATAAATACATACATCAAGGGATGATTCGACCTCACCCAAAATTTACAGGAATAATGATTTATATACGGTATTTATTTTTATGTAATAAACTCTATTTTCTTGATAGAACTCCATATTTTTATTTCTAATATAGACTCATCATTAGTCTCTAAGCTGAACCTAGTCAAAAGGCCTCAGACATATTAACATTGTAATTTAAATAGAGCTTGAGTTTATTTTTATAATGTGATACTTCCAAAGATGTGCCAAAGTCAAACGAATATTGTAGTATAAAACCTCTATTCTGTATATCGATCTAGTCTTTTTCATCATGGAGTGCAAAGAAGCGATATTAAGACATTATAACGCTTGATTAATCATAATTTCTTCATATGATTGCATCAAAAATATAATAGAATAGAATACTATAATATTCGTTAGACTTTGGTGACTTTATTAGTTACACATTTTATAATGATTCTTGTAGAATGTATCTCAGGTCTTCTTTCAGTTTGTCACCTCGGCTTGGAGGCAATCTGCAAAGTGACCGCTGAAAATAATGAACGACCTTTAAGCGAAAGTCTCCGAACTTAATTTTAATATGACGACCTCTTTGATTTAATCCACTCTCATCAAGTTTTTAGTGAGGGCTTAAATTGTGCTCAATTATAATAATTAGCACGAGTGATGAGCGATCACTTACACGTCTCGTTATAAGCACGGTTCGTTAACACTGACAAAAGTGATATTTTTCATTTCACCGCCACCTGCTCGTTAGTCTTGCAAAGATTTTTGCCCTTCACAGAAGTTTTTCAAAACATCGCATATGTGAAAATTTGGGTGTGGGCTTGTCTGACTTCGGTGCAGAATGTGTTTCTTGCGTGGAATAAGGAGTCGTTAGAAGAAGAAGGTCGTTGGTATTTTCGTATACTTATTGTTTGCAAATGAATAAACTACTACAGTGTCCATTTCATTACACTTCATATATATTAATACATAACCATGCTTATTAATATCATTCAGCTTTTCAATGGAAAATGTTAATTAAAATGTATTACAATTAATTTATCTGAAGATTAGTCAGGCAAGACGTAGTCTAAGATGACTTTTAATAGATAAACATAAAAACCTATACATGTTTCTGTAAAATTCCATCGAGTCTAAAGCCCGCTGATCAGACACGGCTTTACTAGTCGAATAAGATTAATAGTCAATATTAAAAGTGTATTCGAATAAATGATTTTGCATTGGGAATTTTAGGCCTATAATCTGAAAATATATCCACATAGTACTTAACAAATCGTTGGCTTTCTTTACAAACTGCGCAACTCCAAACTATTTGATTTTTAAAATAAATTATAATGCCATCTTATCGTAATTTCAATTTTTTGTAAATATTCTCCGAAAATAATATTAAATTTTATTTAGAAATCTATTATTATAAACCCATTTGAACGCAATAAATAAAAGTCACTCCATTTTATATAGGTTTCATAAAATTAATAAATATAAATATAAAGATATAGATAAAAAAATAATCAATATGATTTGAAAAAAATGCCAGTTGTCAAAAAATGCTTGTATCAGTTTTATATCTTTCATGTTTTTGTCGTTTGCAAAATGGACATACGCAGTTTGCAAAGAAAGCCGTCGAAATTTATAATTATTATATTTATTATAAGTATAACAAAATAACGTCTCCCTTTCACTAAGATATGTACTCGTACTTTAATATTTTTAATTATCACAATATTATTAGGTATTTTGTCTGAAAACTGTTAATTAAAAAATAATTGAATATGTTAGTTTTACAGCTTCTTGTTATAGATTTTTGGCAAAGAGAGGTAGTTGTAATTGGAATTCTAAAAAAGGGGAACCACACTATCTTTTTTCCCTTCGGACCAGTCACTTAAGAAAGAAGCTTCGAACATAAATTCAATTGTACAAAGAATGTTTCAATAAAGAACAGCCTCAAAGACATGGAAACCTTCAGACGCAAAAACAACACTTCGATAATTCGATTTCACCCTTTGCGATCTTTGGTGTTATTTTTATTATACTCGTCATGCAACAAACTGATTATATACTTTATTTACGAGTAAACATATTTCAGGAATATTCTGTAATATTAGACTTAAGTATTCCCATCGCGTGTAATAAACTTAAAGTCCCCTGTGATAGTCTTCAAGTTGGGTAATTTTTCTTGCCGAAACACTAAGTCATTCATAAAGGGTTTTATTGTGTGAACTCAGCTGAATATACTTTACTATTATATTTAATAAAGCAGTATGGAAAATATTAATTTAATAGGAGTATTTCGTCTTAATGAAGTACCTTAGAAAATCGCTTATATTTTCCGCTTAATGAAGTTTCTAGCAAGATTGCCTGAGTTGATTAAAACCACAAATTCATATTTATTTATATATATAAAAAACGGTCCCATAAAACATAATCCTAGATTATATGTCTACTATGAGATCTCATCTTGGGAAGACAATAAAGGATTACTTGGGGTATTTGTGGAAGGAAAAGAATTGACTTATCCAAAAAGAGCCTCCTTCTGTAAATCCACATTGACAACATAATCGCTTATCACAACCAAGGGGCTTCACAATCTCATACAGATCACTGTGGTACTGTATGTCAGGTAAATTAACAAATATATCTTACCTCAGAATGGTTGTGGTCATAACTCCATACTTTAGTGTGAAGCCAGGATCTCCATCTTCGCCAAAATAATATCCCGAATCGTTGTCAGATACGATGTCCAAAAAGGACTCGTCAATGATTGTAGAAGTGTTCTCCATTTCACGAACTTACATTCATTGTTCTTAGAACTGATTTATAAAATCACTTTGATTATTCCAATCTATCCACTTCTGGTTTTTTTCAACGCCTCGATATTGCTTTCAGTGCCTGAAACAGGAAAATTAATTGAATTGTCGACACATGTCAAATGACTGCTTCAACCTTGAATATAACAATCTTATTCTCTTAAAATGTTAAAATTCCAAAATCAATATCTACATTTTAATCGCAAATATAATTAATTTTATAGGATAAAATATGAATCTGTATATTAATTAAAAATAATAATAAAGCAAAAAATATGGATGGCGGGCTTTAACACATTCTGCCTTATTCATTATATATTTTTTTAACATCATTCTATATTCATATTTATAGAATATAGAAAGGATCTGCTTGTTAGAATTATATAATTTATTTTCACTCTCTGAAGGTGACTAGCTTAGTCATGTTGAATAGTCCACAAATAAATATATCTCATATTTATTGTTCATTTGTACAGATTACAAATAGTAAACGTGTGAATATTAATTATTTATGCTCTTATTATTATAATTATATATTTATAAATACACAAAAAAATGCTAAAAAAATATAATAATTTTATAAAATCAGATCAATTCAAGGTATAGGTGCGTGACTATTGTGGTATTAATAAAATCCAAAAAAACTAAGGTCAAAAATCGTTTAATCAATTTAACAATCTTCAAACTTGTCTGAAAGGTAATGGCATTTTTTAATATTAAGTACGAATTGTTATACAATTGATCGGTTATTACGACTAAGAAATAGGGAATAATAATAACATACTTATGAATTGTCTTAATCCAGGTTTACTCTAGTTGCCTGGATTGTTAGGTAAATAGTGAGACGATTATTAAGTCGAGCAGAGCCGCTCTGTCGGTGACCTGTGTAACTAGTAATAGTTAAGGTCACCGACAGACAATTAATTAACACGTTGTTGTATCTAAAAATGTAAAATCCTTCTCAAAAAGCTGCTTAGGATATTAATAGATTATTAATAATTAGTTTTATTTAATAAAGGGTATGAATGGAATAAGGTATACATGTCATATCAATATCAGCCGGTTACAATTGTATTTAATTAAAATTTATTTAGGGAATATTTTGATAACTGGCTTTTAGACGTATGGCTTTGTCATGTGGGCAGTGATATATAATAAATCATCCCTTTTGGGGTTTGCAAATAAACCATACTAGAATATTTACCATGATATGATAAGCCACATCACATAATATTAAGACAATATTATGACCTTCAAACAAATCCGCACATTATGGAATAATTAATTAATTTAAATCTGTTCTGAATAGACATATTATACGTAATTTTTGTATGTAATCATTTTATTGAAAATATATCATTTGATTGGTATTAAGCAAATTTCAACGGCTTTTTTATCTTTTAACATAAGCATATTGATTTCAAAAGCATATCACGTCTTTTCACAGACCAAAAAAGAAGAATCAAGGCAAAATCTATATATAAAAGGAAACGGATGTTTCAATATTAAAGGAAAATCAATGTACGTATATATTTATATATAAGGGAAGTTCTATTTACGTAAAAGTAGACGATAAAATATTTTTTTATTTATCAATGTTGGCTAGTCTTCTATTACAAAGGAATGACCGTTAAATGGATCTAATTTCACTTTTCTAAACAATAATATTTCTCATTAACATTCCCAACGGAATTCAACTTTTCGTGGATGGTTTTTATTTTACTATTATTTGGGATATTCAGTTGCCGTACACTTTTGGTAACAAATTTGCAACACAAAGACCAGACGTGAATAATTTGCACATCCAAAAAGACATTTCAGACATCTCTGAACTTCAAAATGTTCAGTTCCATTATCAGTTTCCCAATTTGATTTCGTGTTACAGATCCATCCAAATATTCTCCCAGACATCCAAAAAAAGGCGCAAATATACTCAAGGCGCTAATTATACTCGGCAGTACGAACAAAGTATTCAGTCTGTTCATTATTTAAATAACACGTCTTTCGGTGATGGATGATTGTAATTTAAAACAACGTTTTGTACACATTATAATAATACCAGAAACAAAAAAAGAGTATCCAGATATGGCCGCTTTCTAACAGATGGGACTAAGTTTACTTGGGATTCTTTGTAAACTTTTCATCTTGTTGGACTTTATTTTTATCGTCGCTTGGCCATTGATCATTTTGACAGACGCGACTTACTTCTGTAAAATTCGGACATTTAAACTTTGCGCTTTTATCACGAAATATTATGGAAGAAAATGTTTAATTAACCAGACTAAACCAAAACTTGGTGTATTATATTCAGATATTCCGTGAACTGTACCGATTCGTCACGCCGTAAAAGTAATTGTTCAGCTACTAAAATAAACAGACAGTAAGGTGACTCTTTTTTGTTATTACGTGAGTTTTATTTTAAATTTCCGAATTGAATTAAATGAAAATATTTTAAGGGGTGGTAGGCTATGGCAAAAAAATAATATTAAATATATATATTTTTTTTAAATATTAATAATGTATTTAACAAACACAATACACACGTGACAGTCATTTATAGAGTACTTTGCAGAAACAGCTGATTCCAGTATAAGGAGCCAAACTCGGTTCCAAAAGTACTATTTAAAAAGCACTAGCAATATTTTTTATTATTTTTAAATTTTTAATTATTAAGAAACTTAATATATTTTTTCACTCTCTGTAAATATTCTCAGTTATTTCAAGTCGACCCTGTGTTTTTAATGGTCAATAAAATATCCAAATGAGTAATTGAAAATTTCAATAATTAATTTAAAAAAATGAATTTTATTAACCACACTATGAATAGTTTAATACATACCAATGAACTTTTATCTATAGAAGTGCCATGCATTATTACACCATACTTTCGAACATGGCCGGTCACGAATACATGTGCATATTCTAAACACTATACATATACACCCATACATACACGGACAGCGAACACCTTCAACTGCCTGCAACACTGTTCGACGCAAGCAAATATTAATTTCTTTTTAGAATTGAAAATCCACGTAGAGTGATGGATAGCGATGCAATACAAGCAGCGCCCCAAGCGGCTAACACACGAAACTATTTGGTGCCTACCTGTATGCTTGGCCTTAAGTATTATTGGCATCTCTATATATGTATATAAGCTCATTGATACCCATTATATTTTTTCTTTTTTATTAATATCGACAAGGTATTTACACATTTGCTTTTGGGGCTTTTACATTTTACTTCATTATAACATGTCTTGTATTGGATTGTGATTTTATCATACTAGTAATCCCCAAAGCCGTAAAATTATTCTCATGAAGACATAATCGAAGAAGACAATTGAGGGCATCTGTCATGGAGAAGTTTTATTCATATTTGTATGTTAGACCAGAAAAACATGCAGACGTAAAATAAAATGGTTAACATGACCCTTTGGCTAAACGACATACGCCCCGAGGCTTATGTAGATTCTACGTTGAAAAATGTGAATGAGATTTTCCATAGCGGTTGTCTGGCATCTTTTATAGCATACCAACAATATTATAATAAGTGTAAGAAAAAAATGAGAGAAATTTCACTTTCAGCTTCAGGCTTCGAAACCCCTTTTTCAATTCGACACCTGTCTGTCGCTTAAAATCATATAGTAATAAATTATTATTATTCGAAACGAAATATTGATTCAAAGCGCATATTGTATAAAGCTATACTAAGTTTACGTTGCTTGTAGAGTATACAGATATAACTTAAGTGAAAAATATATTGCATAGACATAAATGCCACACCCTGATTTATAATTTAGAAATTGCTACTAAATAATTACTTAGACTCACCTTCTACCCATTAGCATATTAAAAATGTATTGTTATTTTATTAATATGTAGAAAATCATAGTCCAGACATTGATCAGTTTAATTTGACGGCGATGAAAGTTTTTGACAAATCTCGTAAATGCTGCGACAAATTGATCGCCTTTTAGACGTCCGAGTGTTTCAATTAGGAACTCGTTTAAAGTTTGCCTCAGACTAGTATAAGTTATTCAATCTTCGAACTGTACTTTTGTGTGTGAGATTAAGGTTTCTGAGTGTGATTTCTTGTAGAAGTGAGGCTTAATATATTTGTCAGTTTGTGGAAGTCTTGGGAACGCCTGCGACCAATTTATTACATATAAATCATTAAATGAAAACAATCACCTACTAAACGTGTGGATATTAATAGATTATATTTATTTAATTAAATATATGTATGCGTCGTTGAAAGGCAGATTTTATTAATGCACAATTATAAAAAGTAACAATAATATTATAAAAAAATCAGAAAATACTATACTAGCAAAAATATATGTATTCAAACAATACAAACAAGAATACTATAATGAAAAAACTCGTAAACCATCATAATAGTTCAGGAGATAAGGCATGTGGCTACAAATATTGTGGTCATGGGTTCAAATCCTGCTCAAGTAATTTTTTTAAATTGATTTGATCGGTGATTACGATCGGTTATTACGACCTGATCAATCGTCTTAATGTAGGTTCACTCTGATTTCCTGGATTGTAAGGTAAAATACGGAAGAGATTATTATCGAGCAGAGCCGCTCATCAATTAACACGTTGTTGTGTCTAAGAAACCAAAATTGTAAAAAGCCTCTCAAAAAACACCACAGTTTAATAATCATAAATAAATTACATAATATTAATAAAATCCATATCAATCGTCTTGATCCAGGCTTATTCTGATTTCCTAGATTGTAAGGTTATTAAGCCTCTTTGTCGGGTTTACCTGTGCAATAGTAATAGTTAAGATCACCGACAGACAATCAATTAACACGTTTTTGGGTTAAAAAATCAAAATTTGTAAAAAACTTCTCAAAAAACCTCTTGGGGCATATAAAAATAGATAATATTACTTGAATAATAAAAAAAAATGAAATAGTAAAAATAATAACTGTAGTTTTATTTTTACTATTTCTTTTCCTACACACATGAAAATAGTGGGCTTGTACTTGTACATACAATTTTTTATTAATCAAGTGATTCAATATTCAACTGTCAAACACCAAGAACAACATAATTTAAATCAATTTGTAGATTGTAATAAAAGGCTTGTCTTGTTTGTTTGAAATAATGTCCTGTGCCCATTTAATAAAGGTTGACTCTGTGATTTGTAATTTGGCATTCAAACAATGACAAATTTACTTTTCCCTCGGCCTAAATCTCCAATGACATCCTTAAAAGCCTTCTCGAATGCCAAACGGCTCTCATCTCAATATTGAATAGTATTTTTGGTCACCAGTACTAATAATATATCATTAATTCATTTCCACACACAGCATTATTCAAACGTGATTATACAGTTTACTTATTGATCGAATCAAATTTATTTTATTATTAATGACGTAGATTGTACTGTTCCCATAATGAAATATATCAAAATTTTGCCATACATAATCTTCTTTAGCATAAGAGATTTTTTTTTTATATATTCTATGAAAAAATGCTTTGTTATGGAGGGTACATGAAATATTTACCCACGATATAATATGAACAAAAAACGCTTTTCTTCTTCAAGTAAATATTGTCTATGAAAGAAAGGCTGAAAAATATACGTTTATTAGTTTTCTATTCAGTTGAGATTCTAATAATTAACCGTGAATGATTATTTTTTTATTGATTCTTGTGTATTCAACATATAAAATAATTGCTCTATATTATATTTAATCAATATTTTTTTCATTATTAATATTACATTTTAAACCAATCAACGTATTCTGTTAAGAGGAAATAATAATATGGCGTAGGCTGAATTGATTGAAGTATATTTATAATTATTCCAGGACGCTCGCAAAATATCAGTACTACCTTATTCCTTCATAATTATTATTAAGAAGAAGAAGGATCTTCTTGACCCTCCCAAGGGCCTGTAAAATACACAATGCTATTCATCTCTGATTATAATCTCTATCAAATTAATTGAGTCTACTACTACTCATGATATAATAATTTTAACTAATATATTATTCACATTTAGAATTTACGCTATGGGAGGCATATCAACCAATCAATAATCAGATTATAAATAATGTGTATTTGAAATTAATAATTGGGTAATGATTCAGTAGCTATTTAAATGTGTATAAAATGGATAGAAATAATACATTTTTTTTATAAAAATTTGATTTCCCCTAAATGCGGTCAAGAAGTTGATAAGCTTAATTATATAATATAATTCAGTTTACTGAAAGGTTATCAAATTGACTTTAAGATACGAAAATAATTTCTATTAATGAACTCTTTTTAATTACCGTCGCTTATTAAATAACCTTCGATAGCTCAGTTGGTAGAGCGGTGGACTGTAGATGGTTAAATGCTTGTTGATATCCATAGGTCGCTGGTTCAAATCCGGCTCGAAGGAATATTTTTTTTAATGTATTCGTAATCGAGGAAATGCTATTTCATTCAAAGGAAGTCAATTTAAAAAAGAGCGTCTTGAGAATTGAATTTCCCCTTACGCTAGAACCTTATATTATCAATATAAAAAAGGCAATCTTTTGTTTTGAAAGTATGAATAAAATTAAAGTATTTATCATGGCCTATAAATTATTTATTATTGATAGGTGTATTTTGACCGTAGTGATAATATATGGGTTTGTAGACAAACATGACTAGCCTTCGGTAATATGAATAATGCATTAGTTTCAATGGATTCACGTCAACACAAAGGGTCAAAAATTAACATTTTATTACCTAATTACACCTGAATACAAACGCCACTTTGCACATTAACTCTAGTTTTTCGATGCTGAACTAATAAATCAAGTCTGTGAATGAGAAAAACAGGCTTGCGGTCTGGATCGTATATTTTTCACCGACTTGTTTTACATTGGATAAAATAAAGAAGTTTCATTATATAAAAAAAGTAATTCCTTCGAGCCGGATTTGAACCAGCGACCTATGGATATCTACAATCATATTCAACCATCTACAGTCCACCGCTCTACCAACTGAGCTATCGAAGGTGTTGCACTGATTTCAACGTGTCCACTACTTGTCTTAGCAAAAAGTGAAAGGTGTTCTAGATAAAAATAAAAATAAAAATAATATGGTAATACAATCAAATGTTGCCAAGAGTAGGTTTTAAATACTAGAACCGTTACTCAGCAGTTATCTCCCTTTGCAATTAAACTATAACCGATCCACATTTCTAACTACAGTAGAGACGCCTTCATATTTCAATAGTAAAAAATTCAAATTGTCCCCCTTTCATTTCAGGTTCAAAGTATATTAATTTCAGGATCCAAGAAAATCTCAGCCTATTCTACAATTTATTATAGATACAAATAAAAAATTCGGATCATTTGAATGCTTTGTATTGTTTTAAGTACAATAAAGAGCGATGTAGATTTATTAAAAGCGGCTTAACGAAGCATAAAACGACGTTAGACAAACACAAAGAAGAAATCCTCTCGTTATTGTCATCTAATTTAGCATATCTCGGAAGTTATTTGCACATCTTACTTTTTGAAAAGCCCAATTTACACACTTTATCTGAGCTTAAGGTAAATGCTTCGAAATATTTCACTGAAAGTATCCAATCACAGAACATACATTCTCTTTAAATTGTACTCGTAATCCGAAACTAAATTACGCCAATTTTCGCAGACACATCCTGAAATGGGTATTCCCACGCTTCTTAAATTATATATAAAATTTTATATACAACGAGCCCGATCTTCCGCTACTTCCTTCAAATGAGGTATATATTTAGTTATTATATACAGATAAAGTAATATTTTTCATCACTAGATTATTTCATGATTAACAATTATGCAAACTAATATAAATCATCAGCGCAATATGGTTGTAGTAGATAAGCGAAAACTGGATCCAGTCTCGGAAGCTATACAGGATAATTTATTGTTATTAAACTTACCGCGACTAATTAACGGGGTAAATCAATACCACCTTTATATATTTACCAGTGTAATAGCTCAGGGGAGAAGACGCGTGGCTAAAAATAACTGTGGTCATGTGTTAAAGTCAATTTTTTTTAAATTGATTTGATCTGTTATTACGACTGGGACGTCGGGAATAATATTAATAAAATCCCGATCGATCATCTTGATCCAAGTTTACTATGATTTCCTGTATTGTAAGGTAAATACTGATTATTAAGTCGGTGACCCGTACAACTAGTAACAGTTAAATACACCGACAAACAATTGACACGTTGTTGTGTATAAAAAACCCTCCAAAAAAGCTCCATCAGAGATGTAGGTTCTCTGGTTTTTCAGACAACTGTTTTCACTTAATAATAATAATTTTTAAAAAATATTAGCTGGCCACACAACTGGATGTTTAAATATCAAGATGTCGGACTAAGCAGATGAGTTTGACTTATTATCTCACTCAGACTCATCTACTTTTTCCGCCATCTTGATATTTACACTTCCAGTTGTGTGGCCTGTTTAATATAATAATCGGATAAATTCGTTACTTAGTAGTCGGGGTACTTAACTAATATATTTTTTTAATAGTTTATCGGTATAAAAAATATAGCCAGTTCAATTGCATTTAGCCACCTTTCAAAATAAATGTAAGTACTGAAATCACATATTTTTTAAAACATTAAGTATAGTAACATTAACTATTAATTTGAATTTCACCAGCAGTTTTATCAGTCGGTAATTAATTTGTAAAAACCCTGCATAAATCTGCTGTGGTTTATCAATATTACCGTCGGTCAATGCCAAAGAATATAATAAATTGTTAAATGTATTATTGATTGTACTTAATATATGAGGTAAATTAAAGGCCAAAGCATGCACTTGTGGTTAATAGGGTTGTAGTAAAGGTAAGGGGAAACAGGTCGCGGTGTCAATCAGCCATAGTACAAGTCCACCTTATTGAACATCCCCCACACCCCTTTAAGCCAGACACATTTAGCCATTTAAATACTGTTCATTTAATAATTAACCATTTAATGTTATATAACAAACAGTTCGATAAACTTAGAAGCGATATCAACGATAGTCTGTGGTTAAACTCGATGAACAAACTTTAACTTATCTCAAATAATTCAAAGTTATACCTACAATAAAATAGAATGATGACAAAATTACTTAATATCAATTCAATAATTCGATATTTTATTTGTAATAATCGAGATTTCTTTAATAAAGAGAGAAGAAAAATATTTCCTTATTAAGGCTTTATCCGTAATACTTGAGAGCTTGTCGCAATTTTTCCTATAATCTTTGAAATGTGAAATCATTGCATGGTTTCTCAGGCAAAATGTCGTAATTTGATTATTAAAGAAGGATTTTTTACACATAAAAATATTACATTTTTTATAAATTTGACGTCTTTGGATATTCATTCTTTCTCAATCTAAGTTATAGAGTCAAACAGGCGTAGAGATGAAAAATTTGATATGAACCGACCGAAAGTTCTTTAATCGAAAACTCTTTCGTGACGCCATCGTCGAAAAATAATAATACTGTCTGAAAAACGGCCATAATTAGAATTTGCAAACAGATGAATGAATGGAAAACGCTTATTGTGATCCGTAATTTATTAGTTTGGGTCTTTCGGGAATATGATAAGGAACTTTCAATAGTGAGTAAATATTATTATTCAGACAAGCACGAGACATTATTCACATTTTTGGACTATTGCCCGCTTCCATAAATCAAGGCATATTTTTATAAAGGTTGAAAGTTTGACAATGTCTGAAATGGGACACGTGTGTGTATGATAATTGAGAAGTGAAATTTGAATAGGAATCAAATAAAAAGAGAATAACTTGTATAAGATTAGACTTCGTATTGTATTAGGATTAATTTTTTTCTCGCGGAAACGCAATTTTCTTTTCACCCCCGCTGAAATTACTTTTTCCACGAAGTCAAGGTAATCCAAATAATCAATCAAAATAAGCTAAGCCATCGATTATTATATTTGGAAATCTCATGCATGGATATCAAAAAGGTATACATTTGTCTGTCCAACAAAATTAAGAAACCATTACAATAATGAATCTCTCAGCCACATAATTCTCGTTTTCCTATTGATTAAGTTAAAGGTGATTCATTTTATTCTTAAAACTAATATCAGTACAATTTACAAACAGCCTCAACAACTGATATTATATAACGTCTTGATTAATACATAAATAATGCACAAACGTGTTTTTTCATTCGCCATCGATAAAACAGTCAAACGGGAGCTAAAAATATATTTTTTTGTTCCATGCTTACCCAATCGTATTGGTAATAAAATATTTAGTACATTTGGAAAGTAAGTGCTCTAAATCACTGATTATACATATATGTATAGCACAATTTATCGAAGTGCCAAATAATGTTTTATACGGAGATATTTTTTTGTAAACCACTCCATCTTAGTATAAACATCTCCAAAGGGAGGATAAATATTCGCGTATGTATTCAGTTAAAAAGTTATAGTTTTAGTATATAACCTAACCTAACATGTATATCATCTCGGAAGTCATCTTAAAATAATAAATAATAATCTTTTTTGTATGATTATTATGATGGTGTGTATTATTGGGGCCAGTGTCAAATTATTGCGGCAGCAGGTTAAGTTAATTACGTAGAAAATGTACGCCACTCAATCATATCCATTAGACTTGTGACAAAACGAGTACATTATAATAATATTATATTATGGTTTCCTATTTCATATTTAATCATATAAACTAGCATGACTTTGTCTGACACTTTCTCTAATATCATGTCATATAATATCATCTAAGATGGTCAATTTAATTAATTCATCAACTATGTCCATCACGCTTTTGAAGTTGTATATTAAAAGTCATAAAATAAACGATTAGTGTCCCGTGTGAGACATTTAAAAATTCTTTCAATATTTATTTACCTGAGGCGTGGTCTTTCCAAATGAATGTTGTATGAGACGAAAATAAAATAAATGAATACCTAATTAAACTGGGGGAAATTTCAACCATTAATAGAAATAATAACTTCCAACGCGGTAAATATAATAAATAATTTATTAAAAAAAATCGAAAAGGGATTTTTTAGATTATGCTTAAATTTTACATATACATATATAAAAATTATGTTAACATAAGTTTTTTGAAATTGAAGCACCTTTATAATATAAGTTTATTATTACACAATTTAATTTATTATATCTGCTATTTAAACAACGAATTACATTAAATTTATCTACGGTTATCATACATTAAATTATATATCTATGTATGGGAGAGATACTAAAGTTGATTCCTGTGAAGATGGATAAATTTGTATCATATTTTTATTTCATTCTTCTTCTATTTATGTCCAAAAATTTCAATTATGCAATTTACCAAATAATTAAAATTGCAGTAGCCATTATTAAAAACACGTTTGAGCCTCGTATCGGACTATTTATTTTTATCTTACATAGAAAGTTGCATTATAAATTTTGAACAATTTGTTTGTCTCTTTTCACTGATTGGATCACTCGTATAGCATAGAAGAATACGGGTTTTTTGTTACTCTTTTATGATTTAGTATTATTTTGTAGAGAAGATGCTTTTAAAATTAAGAACATGTTTCACAAACCTTGGCGTTTGCCGAGCGTTCAAAATGTAAATTTTCACATTGCGTGTACACTTTAAAGAAAAAAATCATATTAGGGTTGTAAAAAAGTGAAACCTTCCACAACGATACATGTGAGAAAATCCATCGATCGTAAAAGATGAAATTTTATAATGTGAAAACATTCCGCCAAAGAGGTTTTTTATGTACACACTTAATCCTAACCGAAAATGATAGAACACTTTAAAACAATGTTAAAAGAAAGCAGAAACACATTATAAAGTTGAGATGTAATTATGCGTCCTTTTTATTGTGACCTCTTCAGCAAAGACGTTCTTTCCTTAAGTGATCATTTTAAATAATTACTTGGGGAGACTTTTATATAATAACCGTAATGACGTCGAAGTCAAGTAAAGGATGGTATGGGGTTGTTATTTCATTCCATTTAATTAAAGTATTATTGTGTAATCTATTATTTTTTTTAAATATACAAAAATCTATATTAGGAAATGCCTTTAATGTAGTCATTTCATAATTGAAAAACTCGTTAAAATGTTATGGACGAAGACAAGTATCAAGAGAATGATCATAATGTCTAATAATTGTCATAATTGACACAAGACAGATCCAAACAGCGTCCATAAAATGTTTCTTATCAGAGGCCATAATCGCCAAAACCTTAATTGTCCTCTCTATGTCCAATGAAGTTATTCAATATCAATTTGTCCTGAAAGTGAAACTCAATTTAAGTCTCGGTCGGAAGGAAGTTATTCAATGGAGACTGTCGATTGGGGCTTTGTGCATTTCCTGTGACTCTTTCTATATACGTATAATACTTCAATATCCTCATCAATTCACAATTTTCATAAAATTTCATATTATACAAAAGTTTACTGGGTCATTTCATCCCAAACAGGGCTATTGAAATTTCATTCGACGACACGCCCAAAGCCTTTTTACAAAGGTTTTAGGAGAAAACATTGTATGTGGTAAATATTTCAGGATGAGTTTTTCTCGCGAAAATTAAATTGAATACCAGGTTATCTTTGAAACGTATTCGGATGTAATTTCAGTTAAAATATAAACACTGTTAAGACAGATCTATAAAATTCAAGTAAGCATTCCATATTTCGTCGAGATGTTTTGAGAACTAAATTTCAGTAAAATTGTAATTTTTATTATTTTTATTGATTTAATACTTTGGTCATGCGATAGAAATTTAGATAACCACCGTTATTGTCTTTGATTTTTATAATGTACATATTTTTTAATATAATTTATTTTCACCGTTCTATGAAAATCATGGTTAAATAATTTAATGTAACAACATTTTGTATGTAAATTCTGTAATTATTCCATAAAAGTATATATTATCAATTGCCTTGTTTTTTATTCATATGAAATTATAATCAATACAGTTTTCAATTATAGTTTTTTTAAATTTAAAAGCGTATTTTATTCAAGTGCCTCTAGTGTAAATATATTTAAAAAAGAACCCATTTCAAATGCGGATATACAGCGTAAAGATACATTTTTCACAGTCCTATCTTTATACACAGCATAAAAAGTCTACAGTAATTTGGTATATTTGAAAAGCGTTTGGAATTCATTTAAATGCAAAGCCCCTCACAGAAGAGCTTTAGGCAATATCACTTCGTTTAATTGTTTTAGAATCGTTTGACTAAACTTTATCCACTATCATAGCCGACCTCTTTTACTATTTAACCACATGTATTACATCCATATGTACATATTTGATCAACACTCTAAACCAATTTCCGATTATAAAGATAATAACAGTTTAATGATTTATTAATACAGGCTAGATTCAGCTGGCTGGATTAAATTATGTAACTAATTTCACATTTTGGGGCACCTGTTTGTAGCAGCCATTTACAGGGTGGACTTTAATTGACTGAGAATATTTTAAAGGGGGGCATCGAATATTTAAAAAATATTAGAATAATTGAAAATATTAATCACGTATTTAACAGACACAATGCGACACTACTGAGTACTTGACAGAAACAGTTTATTCTAAGATGGTGGGCCTAACTCAATTCCAAAAGCTCTATAATTCATTTTTTTTTCATAATTCTCTTCTTTTCTGAATTCTCAATTCCAAAAGCACTATTATTAATATTTTATAATAAATTTTTTTTTTTCAATTTTTTATTAATAATAATTTTTTTTTTTTTCACTTATTCTTGAGATATGTACATTTTCACCCCCTAAACTATTCTCGTTTAATTCAAGTCCATCATGTATATTTCTACCAATAATAATAAGCTAATTCCATATTTATTCAAAATAAATGTCACTTACGGGACATCCTAACTGTGTAATGATTTTTTTATTCTTTAATTTGATTTATTCTTATTTTGCGATAGCCTGCCCCTCTTTTAATGTTTTTACTGACTGCAAAGCCTGTCTGTATCTTAAAAATTTAACCTCAAGTTCTATAAAAAACTATACAACACTTTAAAATAATTAATAAGTAGGCACTTGATTGTTCTAGATGCATAGTTAGTGTATGGACTATGGAGTTACTTTATTTGTTCTTAAAAACAATGTTTATAAATCATTTTACTTCAAAGGATTTAGGTTTTTAAAACTTCAATAGAAAGCCAAAACAAATTACTGGCCCACCGTAAAATGTTCTCGTAAAATATGGAATTGATATTGTGCAATAAGTTAACACTGAAACTCCACAAAATAAATGATGAAATTCAGATGTAATCAAAATCCCTGTGATGTTTGAAATTAAGAAGTTTTTCAATTTGAGCGTGTTGCCGCAGTTTCGCACACAATTCACAGTTGAATTGAGTTTTTTGAAAATAGCATCGAGCAAAACGGATTGTCGTTATGCCTAGTTGGGCTTTTTCAATTTTTCAGTTGTGAAAATGCACCAACTGAAAGCTCTTAAACTACTAAGCCTTTTCCTCAAAAGGGAAGTCACGACATAAACTACAAGATTCACTTCTGACACTGACCCAAATACTGTACATTACCACTTTGTGTCTCTGTTACTGACGGCTCCATTTTAAAAGCATTTTATAAAACTGAGCACAGACACGACATTTTTAATTTGTCATGTCGTATAACTGAAATCACGTATTTCACAATCCAAGTTATTAAATCTTACGGACCTGAATTACTAATACTTTATTTTTACAGATTTTTATATCAGCGTATCTCAGGAGATAAAGAGTTTGGCTACAATAATAAAATTCTGATCGATCGTCTTAATCTATGTCTACTCTGCTAAACTATAAGATCAATAAATAAGTCTACCATTAAGTTGGATAGAGCCTGGCTGTATAACTAATATGTATTTAATAGGTTAAATTCAAATATATTCACACAAATTAAACCAAAACTTTTAAAATAAGCAAAAATATACATCTACATAATTTATATAAAAAAACATGTATTTTAAAATAATAATCGATATTTGTATTGATTTATGATATGAATAAATAGATATCGATGGTCAAGAGCACAAATGTTTGTTTCATAATAGTATGTTATAAATATTTAAAATAATTATTGAAAATTATAAAATTTTCCCAGGTTGTAAAACTTTTCATTCCAGTTTTCAGTATATTTGTGCTCTTGACCATGGATATTATGTTTTTAGAACAATTCCAATTAAACTGAATATGTGTATACTTTGTATATTTAATGCAAATATCGGATTATGATAGGTTCTAAGAATATTTTCTCAAAATAGCTGCTTGAATAGGTCGTTGATTGGATGATAATTGAACAATCAAAATATGATATAAACAACCAACGAAATGCTCAAAGGGCAGGAAATCTTTTCATCCTCAAAAACAGTTTTCAGTCGTGGTTTTTTAATGTGTTCGTTTATTGGCTGTGGAGGAGTCACTTTACCATTCGTCTCGATATTTATTTATCTCTTTGATCCTTTTATTCGAAATCGAGAATGCTCATTCTTCAGCCTTTTATTCGTGTGCAAAAAAGTTCGTATAGTTTAGCTTTTTTCTCGGAGCATATCTCGATTGCCTCCCGGGAATATATTTCAAACGTGAGGCATTGAGTTTGATGAATTAGTTTACAATTTATATAATACGAGCAGTGTACTTACTACTGTGAATGATGAATAAATTAGCAGATGTCTTAATTTATTATTCAGACCACCGTGCAATTTATAAAGTGCTGTGTAGTTTAATTATGTTTTTGAAAGATGGAGCGATCGATATGAAACTCTACAACTGTTAGAAATTGATATTTTTTTCTGTATCTTGTCCGACTCGTAATGACCAAAGTTAAGTTGAGTACTAAATTGCTCTGACTTTGTTTTTTCACGTCTTTCTTCGGGAATTGATTGTGTTGGAGTTATAAGGCATCAGGAAGGTGGATCTCATTTCATCACTTAATTTTAAATAAGCGTGCAATTTCCAATAGGTTATTTATCTGCAAAAAATATATTCTAAGTCAAATATAATTTCTATAAACAGATTTATTTAAATAATTCGGGATATCCTCCAATGGATATCATTATCCCTTCGGGAGTTCACTGGGGCCAATTTCAGTGTTTGCATCTACAGGGACATCAAAGGTTGACTTCGTACATGTAACTACATACACTTTTGTGCAGAAATAAAATAAATGTCTTATCTTTGTTGTGAATGCCATAAATGTAAATGGTAGAAATCTTCACAATCACTTCTATTGTAAATTCACGTACAATTTTCTCATACATTTCCAATTGCGACAAGTAACACTAAAGCACTCTGTAAAATATTCGTAAAAAATAAATAAAACTCAAACATTTTTTTCAATCAACCAGATGTCAAAGACATATCGAAAATGGATATTTGATATCACACCTCATATATAAAAATCGATATTCCTAAATATTGTATATCCAATAATCGAAAGTGTGCTAATAAATTCAAGATGTCAATAGTTTTTTCAATACACCCATACTTGTAGGTGTATTAAAATCTCTAGTAAACCGATAAATAACCCTTTTAGAGGAGAACCCTGTCAGAATATGCCTTCGTCGCTATAACTCCTCTTTCACACCATACTTTATATTTCTTCGACATGAAAATAATTTATGCATCGAATACAGATTCAGCGGATTGCGATGTATTTTTTTTATAAAGCGTTTGTAAAATAATTGCTTTTCAACACGTTGCATCCATCGATCAAAACTCCTCAGACGTGAACCAATAATAAAGTTGTCGTCTTTTGCACGACGAATATATTTAAAAATTTAAACACTCTTTTATTAAATAAAATATCATCTTACCTCTGTGTTCTATTTCAAATAATCCATCGATACGATTTTATAAACAAGGTGAAAAGTTTGTTAAATATATACTTTCATTCTAAATCGATATTAAGGGGAATTAATCATTGAGTGAATTTCTCAATCGAATGCTACTGATTGAATTTTTTTAAATGTGATCAAAAAATGCGAAAATTGCAAGGCTTACATATACAAGACCGCGCGGCTCTATGGCCAGACACCGACTGAAGGAATACTAGGCGTCGCGACGCCCAACCAGCACATCCCTTGCAAGTGAACACTAACCACAATTATTTTTAATTAAAAATAATAATTTTAAAAACGACATGTAAAACTGTTAAATCAATTATGGCAAAACGAGGCATTTGACATTTTAATTGACATAATAAATACTCGTTTGAACAATGGCCGGAGGCTTTTGTAAAAACCGCATTCATATAATGTCACCCTTTTACATTCCAGCTTGTTGGTCTCATTCTATTCAAAAAGTGACACTGTAAATTATGTTGCCATTTAGCTAATACCTAACATTTTTCTGAAACAATAATAATAATAAAAAACATCTTTTCTAATTCATAAGCTATTCAAAGTGGAAGTACTTAATTATAATGAAAACTGGAACATTGCACTTACAACTGTGTAGTTTCTCACAATCGTAAATAAATTATTGAATAGTAATCCAGTTTGAATTGAATTCGTTTGGGCGGTTACAATTAAATAAAACAGTTGTAAATTGGATCACTGTGTATTTTTAATATAATAAATGTATTTCGATTGAGCGTGACAAATATTATTCGGTAGTAAACCTTCGTCTTTAGTACCTAGATAATTAATTCATTAAGGATTAGTGACTCTGGCCATGAACAGAGGTACAAAATTAATTTTGTCCACTAGTACAGCGAGGAACGGTTGATTTGCTGTGAAATAAAATTCATCGTTGATACTGGCCAGTGATAAAGTATTCACTGTTAAAACTGTTCCTGCTGCAGCTTTGGCTCCTTGCTCGTCCACAGACATAACAACCTTCTGTACAGCCTTCTGGACTGATAGAGGTTGTCCCCCGGTGATTCCTGTCAAGTGAGAGTTTCCAGAGAAGATTTCCGATATGCCCATCTAAAATAATTGAACATGACGTGATGAACTATACGCGACTGTACATCATTTTTATACCTACCCTTTGGAGGAGCGGAGAGAGGTCGGTGTCTGAAGAAATATTGAATTTAGGAATAGCCATATTGACACTCAACATATTTCTAGTGTTAATCATGGTCTTCAAATCGTCGAGAGTCAATTTGGAAACAAGTTCGTTCAGTTCGTGTTGTCTTACTGGCAAAATAAATATCATCGACAAGTCCTCGCCCTGAAACGATAATAATATGAAACTTGTATCACATTGACAACTAATGATATAGCGTATTGATTAAAACCAATATCGATGTGGTTGTATTGAACAGTGTAACAAGAGAAACACGTTAATGAAGGCATATCAATATTTGTATGGATTCGTGTATTATATATTTGCACAATGAATCGCAGAATGCTCTTTTGTGTGAGTAAATCACGTCCAAATACATATAAATCATTCAATATGTGAAATTGGCTTTGCAGAGAGGATGTTTACCGTTTAAATAATGTCCTTACCTCGAAAGGAAGTTCAACCCATTTGGCACCCATTCTTTGATCCAATCCGGCAGGGAACATTCCCGATTGATACATAAACTCAGTATCGTATTCTTGTCCAGGTACAGTATTGAATGATTGAAGTCCGGTCTTGCGGGGATTAAACAATGTCTTCCAAACACCCTTGAAGAATACGGCATTCACTAACAATACCTGAGGTTCATCTTGCAAGAAATCTGCGAAATAACATGATACCATTACCACATACACAAAAAACCTTTTTATTTTTAAGGCTATTGAATTCGTAATATACCTTCGCGGAAGAGGTTGTTGATCTTTCCTCTGGTCTGTTGAGAAATCCAATTGTTGAGTTGGGCTGTGGCTGTTGCCAAATTTCTATAATTAATACTCTCGAAGATAGCTTGGAAGTTTCTAGTGGCTAGGCTTTTAAATTGAGGCAAAACTTCGATTCCGTACTTAACCATCACGGCATTCGCCATGGAGAATTCGTTCCTCGAATTCGATCTCTAAATTAAAACATTTATTTTTTATTTCATATAAAACTCTATTTTAAATTAAATAAATACCTTTGTCGAGTACAGTTCACTGTAAGCTCTCAAAGCGTCGTTTTGATTGTAAAACAGAGCATTTTCCAATTCTATCAAAGATTTTCCCTGAGCTCCTTGCATTAACATGGCTAATAAAGTACTGACAGATAATGGACATACAGCCATGTTAGCATTATTATTAAGAACGAAAGCTTGCTGAAATAAAAATAATATATTATAAAAAACCATTTCAATCTTTCACAATTTCATAACATCAGGTAAAACTCGGAAACGTTTCCCGTTTTTTTTTGTACACGAGAAAGTTGTTTGCGATTGTATTTTTTTGAATACTGTTAACTTTTAGACGTTTGATACATAATTCATCCACAAATATCAAAAGTTTTATATTTGGAAATAATCATTTTGAAATTCGTTTATTTTAGGTTGTAGAGTAGGTAGTATGTGTATATTTACTTAATGAAATATGTATACACAAAGTTAATAAATACAGTTTTTTTAATGTATGTTAAAATAGTATTATTTTTATATATTTGGTAGTAATGTTTATTTAATGTGAAATTGAGATGTTTACCTTGAACAAATTGAGCGAAAAGGCCGTGATGGGATCGAATTGGTGTTTGGCCAAGGGGACGACGGAAGGTGTATGTGGTCTTTGAGGAGTTCCATTCCTGTCATGGTCGTCCAGGGGGAAGTTTATTGGATTTTCATCCCTGAGAGTCTTGCCTGGTCCAGGATTGACATGACTAGGTGTGTTGTATCGAGGTGGATTATTCGAAACTGAAGGTCCTTGCCATTGACAAACAACCAAATCAAACATCACAACAACTAACACCGAAAACCACTTCATTGTTACTGTCTTAATAAACACACTTTTGTAATTTCTGAAAGTGAAACAAATAATTAGTACAAGAGTGACGGATGATTCAACACTGACCACACAATATTTACAAAAATAATACGCTTGCGTTAATAACCTCCAAGCGGATACTATATTTTAAGTTAAGGCTTCTTGATTGTGTATTTTAGAGCACATTCCCGCACTGTTTAGGTTTAAAGATACCGGGTTCGAGACCTGCTTATGTTGTATGAGCAGTGACCGATAGTATGAAGCGTCGAGCGCACAATACCAATTAACAAGCTAGCGTCACCAGCTAGTGCCATCACCTCCAACGACTACACCCTGATCACAAACAATATGCACTATTTTGTGAATCATTAAAAATATCATCATCATCATCATCCTAAGCACTCCTAAGCCGCACCAGATAGTAACACTTAAGTCTATTGGAGGTGGCGCTCCTCCAGTTTTTAATACCTAATCTTCTAAAGTAATGGATTCCCAGGCATACGTCACGTACACCGTAAATACGATAGTAGAGTTACTTAACTAAACTTATGATTGGTTTTTTGTTAGTTAATGCCTCGTCTGAGCCTCGGGTGAAGCACTAATTAACAAAAAACCGACCAAAAGTAAAGCAAAGCAACTATATTACCGTCTTTACGATGTACCTTTACGGCGACGCACGCCTAGGAATTACAAACTTGCTGGATAGTATTTCCGATACTAGATAAAAAATATTATATAATACATTTTTTAAGACCCTTGGCTACAAATACTGTGGTCATGGGTAAAAAAAAACATTTTTTTAGTTATGACAACTGGAAGATCGGGAATAATATTAATAAAATCTACATCGATCGTTTTAACTCACTGATTTCCTGGATTGTAAGGTAAATTCTAAAGCGATCACCTAAGTCCGGTAGAGCCGCTCAGACAGACAATGAACTAACACGTTGTTGTTTTAAAAAAAAGAAACATCTTCCCAAAAATAAACTTGCTGTATACAAAATAAATTATAAGATTTTTATAGATTGTTTTATTTATTTATTTCTCTTGTACATAATTTTGTTGTATTTTTAATGGCTTAGTCAGCATTTTAATAAACACGCGATATTCTGAACTGTGATCGATATTAACTAACTATTTATTTTGAAAAATAACTTATAACCTATAAACAAAACTGTTACTTTAACATGTCTTGGGAAGTTCTCTAAAAAAACAATATTTTTTATAAAACTGAATTGAGGATAGCATTGGACAATTAATTTATAAATTTAAAATTTTCAAACATAAATGTTCTTGTCAATATTATAATCTTAAGAGTTTTGGGACGAACTAGTATACAGTTATATTTACATACATTTACATCTAGTTTTTTTTAATAAGTAAATTCTCTGCTTTATTCACAGCTACTAATGCTTTGATTAATCCCCTAATTGATTTTTATTTTTTGATAAATATTAATTAGTAAAAAACATTTATTGTTAGGGTGTAATATTATGTGCATAGTTGTAAATGAAGTTGTGTACGAGAATATGGCTCATTAGCATTCTTGGACACCAATCACAACACAATCAGAAGTCAAATAAAAATGACCTTTAATCACATATAAATACTAACGACAAAAATGATATTCCCCGCTTGCCATATTGTCGCTTATGAAAATTGGAAATGTATAAACATGGTGCCGAAAATATAAAACCGGTAATTCCAAGGAGAAAATCACAGATACTCAATTTTAGGGCAAATAATAAATAGTTGGATTTACGGTTTTTTTTATTGTGTGACTAAAATATAATAAATCAATGCAGTGTTTAGAATGACTGGTATACGAAGTTGTGATCCACTCGAAATGAGTGGTTGGGAATTACCATTAAAATCATTATGGCCACGTTGATAAAAACCGGTGTGACAAGCATACATAGCCATTTGGATAACTGGTCTTCATCTGCTTCTTCTTTTCATTCCTAAATAGTCTTCGTTCTGTGATTCTCTATGACGAAATACTTACCAATTAAAATATAATGAAAATACTCATATGTTCTGCATTAACGCGTCACAATAATAATAGTCGTAGTCGTGAACATTCTTCTGTATGGTTTATACTCATTTGAGGTCATTAGAGATCAACATTTGGTTATATTTATTGTTAAATATCCTTATTTTAGATTTTGGAATTGTTTTTTTTATAAAATACTGAATTAAATCGCTCAATGTGTTCAGAAACATAATGCGGTAGCGACTAACAAACTATTTATTAATATATATATAAACAAATATTTTTATTTATTATTATCAATTAGTATGATGATAATAAGAATTATACTAGTGGATATTATTAATATACAAAAAAATATGTAAAGACGAATACTTATCAATATTTTTTTACTCAGTCTCTCTATGAAATCTTCTTCGACCAGAATAAAATGTTCCTATCGCACTGGTTAAATATATAATAGTTTTTTTTATTTGACCTCCATTAAATGCTATATAGAAAATTGGCGTTTTTTTTATATTTTGTATTATTTACTATTCATGTTTACAAATCTTGATGACCGACTTGAAAAGCGGCGTGTTTCAAGTTGTTTTCTACAACTCGTTAATATTTGCATATTCATATTAAATTCACCGTTTTATAAATAATATTCTTTATTAATTAAAAAATAAAACATGTCTACAGATATATCTAGCCTAATGTATTATAAATATATACTCATCAACATTAAATGTCAATGCTAAATCTAAATGTGTACTTTTCAATATCAAATGCTTCTGGGGAAGTTCCGAAATGCATCGGTTCGATATATTATCATTATTATTAAATATCACAATAATAACTTCATAGAATGGCGGTCTATATGTCCAAACTATCAGCTGGTAGAGGAGCTGTGACTTTTCCAGCCATTACGACTATATTATCGACCACATCCCTGATGAAAAACAGGAATGGTTTGTCGACTATAAAGTCATCAACGCCTGCTGACTTTGACAGGGGCACATCTTCAATTACAGCCTCACTTCGTTCCACTGCTGGATTTGCAACTGAAAATATTTTTTTTTTATTAATTTAACCCAAGCTGATTTAACAGTATATGAAACATGATTATGTGGTACATAAAAAGTGAATACTGATGCGATCATTCACGTCGAGCAGAGTCAACCTGTAAATGAGTTTATTTATTTATATTATATATACGCTCCAAGGGGCTTTTCAAAATTCAAGTAAATTGTCTGTCACCGACTTAATAATCGCCTCAGTATTTACCTTACAATACAGGCAATTAAAGTGAACCTGGATCAACACGATCGATCGGGATTTTATTAATATTATTCCCGATCGTAATAACCGTAACACATTTTTTTTTTACTTGAGCGGAATTTGAACCCATGATCACAGTTTTTGTAGCCACGCGTCTTATCCCTTGAACTATTATTCTGGTATTACTCTGAGAGTGACTTCATATGAAGATAATACTTCCAGATTTTATAAATAACATTTCTTCAAATATCACAGATATACCTTATTTTATTTTTTGGATTTTATTAATACCACAATATTTGTATTTACACCTTAGTTGTAACCTTATACATTGAGCTATTTATTATCTGTTTTTTTAATATTTTTATACCTGTGTATTGAAATTATTATATTTGTTTTACAAAGACGCATTTTTTGTGTATTTATAAATAAATAAGTATAAGAATTACAAACTATTACGCTGGTCATATATTACACTGCAAACACAGTAAAACTGCAAAAAAACATCTCATCTATTTTTTAGGAAGCTGAATATTTTATAAAAATACATCGGTGACCAAAATCATCGCGAAATCGTTAAAAAAACTATTTTCGAATAATATTATGTGTGATTTAGTATTTATATATTTTTTTAAATATATCTTGGCGTTCAAAGCATATTTCTTAAAATTGATAATTTCAACTAATAACAATACGTAATATGTTGTTTTTCAAAAGATAATGAATTTTTCGATTCTTGGACATAATATAACTGTTTGAAAAAAAATATATGTATGAGAAAAAAAGTAATTCCTTCGAGCCGGATTTGAACCAGCGACCTATGGATATCTACAATCATATTCAACCATCTACAGTCCACCGCTCTACCAACTGAGCTATCGAAGGTGTTGCACTGATTCCACCGTGTCCACTACTTCTCTTAGCAAAAAGTGAAAGGTGTTCTCAATAAAACAACGACAGTATGAACAGATATCATTTTCACCAAGAGTAAGCCTTCGATAGCTCAGTTGGTAGAGCGGTGGACTGTAGATGGTGTGATTTGTATATAGATATCCATAGGTCGCTGGTTCAAATCCGGCTCGAAGGAATTTATTTTATTTATTTTTTTCGCCCAAGCTGGCACAACGCCTAGTTGTAATTTATTATTTTTGTATAAAAAAATACTCACCAGCAAATTGAGCTTGTGTCTGCCCCCCTTCGTCAACCTTTATGGACACGTGTTGAACCATTTCCTGAACAAATAATCCTTCAACAGATGAAATGCCTGAAAGATCCGCCTCCGGGCTGAAGATTGAACTAACTCCAAACTGAAAAAAATATATAATAAGCTGTTTATATTCTCCCCATACTAGTTTGCGTATAAATTTTTAAATAAGGCGCCATCTGGGGACTTTTATAAGCCTGCCTTGTTATATTTTATTATAATTGATTAATTACCTTAGCGAGTGCTGCAATTGGCTTAGTAGTGACTTCAATATAGAAAGTGGGAATACGGACTCGAATTTCCTTTTCTCTAAGCATAGTTGGAAGATCTGAAGGTGGGAAACCTTGCAAATCAGCAGCAGCCCTTCTTAATCCATCACGACCATTAGGCACTATTATTAGAAGAGCATACCTATCACCCTGAAAATTCATTAAAACACTTTGATGCAAAGGTTGAACTATTAGATATTTTTATGTGAGCAATTGGTTCACGCATATATCCTTGAATGAAAACGATTTAAAAGATATTATTTACTTTATATGGCAATTCCACCGCAACACTGTCAAGACCCGGAAGAGTACCGGTTTTGAATTTTCCTGTAGATTTCATCCAAGGCACTGTTAACTGTTCGTTTTTAGATGTGTAGAAAATTCCGTTATTGTCTTTCTCAAACGGTGTCTTCCAAGTTCCCCTAAAGTAAAGTCCATTGAATAAAATCATTATGGAAGTAGGATCTGCAATCATACAATACAATTACTACTAATAAACATATTATAAGGTCATGTTTAAAAGTGTCCTCTGAATAAATAACCACAAGAATGCGTGATTAAGAATACAAATTAATATATATATTAACCTTTAGAATCTCGGCTTACGACTCGGTTGGCTGATAAACTATTGGCCTCGTCATTTTTGTATAGAGATTTAGTAGTCCTCACATGGTTTCTAGCTTCAACAGCTTCCATAATTTCAAAGTCACTTCCCAATTCATGTTTCTTGGGGAATGTATTTGCTAGCTTAATCTTCTCTTTAATATTCTTTCCGGGCTTGATGAGGTCATGTTTGTCATAAAGTTCAGCGATCAGTTTGTTGTCTGGTTTATCTTCCATGGCAAAAGTTATTATCTTCTCTTTTTCTTCTTCCTGTGATTCTCTCTTCTCTTTAATTCTTTCACCTTCGTCTTCCATATTTGCATTATGTAAATCTTTAACAACGGGTTCTTTCACTTCAACTGATGGCATTGGATCGATTTGCTCAACGTTTTCATCGATATTTGTCTCCTTTTCTTCTTGAGAAGACTCTTTTTTGATCTGGAAGAAACTAGAATCGTAACGCTCTACGCTCTTTACATCAGTCAAATAATAATCTTCAAGGGTCTTTCTGTAGTCATCGTTAATGGTGAAGTTTTTGTAGACATAAAACCAATTTTTGAATTCTGGCTTGTCGGTCTTGTATTCGTTTGTATTTTTGAGTCTTTGCATTATTTCTTGGAAAGTCTTCCTGACCTTTAGGGAATCACTAGGAAGCTTTAAGGCTGAAGTTAATTGGGTTTTTGTATTTCCCTTTGCTCCTTCGGCCAGTATTCCTAAGATGACTGAGTATCCCAATGGCGAAAATGCTAAATTAGAATCATCGTCCACATAGCTCTAAAAATAATTAAAATTTATTATTTTCTGTACTGCAGCTTTAAATAAAATATATACACACTTGTAAAATGGCTGTTGATAATTCGTTAGTTGCATCTCCAAGAAAACTGGTTGGATTATTAATACTCCTTCCAATTCTAGGTACTGCTATACATAGTCCGACTAAAAGGGACAATCCCAACACTGAAAATAAAATTGAAAAATTGCGTTAATTATTTATATTTTAAATTATTTCTCTGACAACTATATTATACTGAAATAATATTGGAAAGATTTTATAGATAAAACGAATATTAGAATAGTCTTCAAATATAGATCTCGTTGTCAGGATAATAAGAATGATAATCGTTTATTTATGTATAATTTAAATTTGATATCTATTCTACAAACAACGAAAATAGATAGTAGCATTACACAAAATTAAATTCTATGCTGTTTTAAAATTTAGATATTAGAAAATAAAATTAGAGATTTATAAATGATAAAATTAATTATTTCACGTACTAATAACAAATTTAAAAATAATTGCAATCGTCTACGATTTATTTCCTGAAATACAGGGCGAATTTTCAATCACTGAGAATGTTTTAAAGGAATCGTTAATACATATTTTTTACTCTTTCTCTTATTAGAGGTGAAAAAAATTAATAATTATGGCTTCAGCAATAAGAGACACACTATCTCCATTTAAAATATTCTTATCGATGGCAATTCCCTACTTGTATATATAAAAATAATCATAGTTCAGTAGTTACAGATTTGCAAAAAGCATTTCAAGAAAATGACTGAATTCTCATCTAATACGTAATGTAGAAAAAATAATTATCATTCCAAAAAACGCAAGTTTAGACTGCCCAAGTGTTTGAGTTCATAAAGCTAATAGGTATATTTTAATTTTGTTGAACATCTCACATTGTAATTATTTACGTTTGCTGTTTTGTTTTTGTAATTTTTAATTTTAATGATTATTTTAATAAAATGTATTTTTTCAAATTAATTATCCCCACGTTAAAATATGTAAAAAGACCATGCCTGTAGGCTTAATTTCATTCTTATTATTTATTGTATCAGAGCAATTATTGTATATTATATTTCATAAAGAAAAACGAAATATGCTTCGATGAAACGTACGTTCATTTTACCAATGGACTTCCAAAACTGATTTCAACTGATTTCAAATTTGGTTTTACCCAAACAAATTGTTATATTTTGTAATTGTTTTGTTAATATTGCTTTTATTATTGTTATTATTTATCAATCTTCAAATTAAGTAAATGGGTTTTTATTTTTTTCCCATTCTTTCTATAATTTAATACTATTATTCACGTCAAATTTAAATAAAACATTCTCGTGTTAGTTATAGGTAAACATATTTATACACTCCGTACACCTAAGTCTATAACCAAAGATTTATTGTTCTACCAATCATTGTAAAAACTTATGCATAATAAATAAATTTTAATATATATAAAACTAAATAATCATAGTATTTTTCATGAGAATATGTATGTATAATTAGATACAAGCCCCTGAATACAATACAGCGAGAATAGACGTGTAATTCGTATTAATTGATGTATGTTTAATATAATTTCCGTTAATTTGGTGTAAATTGTTGGGATTCCGAATAAGTGGGTCAACCGTGTGAAATGTGTATTAATATAACAACGATGAAAATGGCGTGTTTGGATTTGACAAACAATGCGACAATGGCCTGGAGAAAGTAGCCACAACAGCTGGTTGGAAGTGCAATATGAGAGAAGGAGTCTGTAATATGAGACTGTCATTATGACCATGATGATGATGATGATGAGCAAGAGAAATGTAACAAAAGAAAAATTGTACGATGCTTCGGTCATCTGAGGACGTTAACACTAGAAAACCGCTACATCTGCCGTTGCCTTCAGCCATTGTCAACAATCAGAATCAAGATCACTTTCGGATATCCATATTTAATTATAATCAATAGTATTATATTGCTGCAGTAAGTACTTTTGAATCGTCAAACAAAGAGCCCAAACAAGTAGAGTAAAACAATTATGAACAATCGGTATGAATAGACTGCAATTTTAAATAGAGGCTCTTGCGTACATAGAAATACAGCCTTCTTATAATAGTTATACGAGAACAAAATAGTTTTTTTTAGCTAAGAATCTAAATAACAGGAAAATGTTTATAGAATTCACTGATGATGATTTGGTATATTCTTCTTTTAAATTGGGTGACTCAGCTTATAAATATTAATGTAATATCTTGGGAAACAAAAAAATACAGTGTTCTTGTTGCGTCTTTTAAAGATAAAATTTGCAGAAAATTTAATAAACAATTTATTTGATCGGTTATTGGAAGATCGGAAATAATATTAATAAAATACTGCCAGATTTACACTGAATTCCTTGATTGTAAGATAAATAGTGAGGCGATGACTAAGTCCTATGTAACTAGCTATAGTTTAGGTCACCGACAGACAATTAATTAACACGTTCTTGTGTCTAAAAACCAATAAAATAATTAAATATATTTATTGGATTTGGAGATATTTTTTTGCAAATTTAAGTGTACCTTAAAGATTTTTGTACATCATACAATCGTCAAATATTTTTGGTTCATCATCATCAGCTTGAAAGAAATAAAGGAAGTTTAATTTCGTACTATATTTTCTAAATGATATACATCATATATTTAGAAATATTTTTTTGGTCATATAATATCGTCTTCGTCGTATAAAAAGAGCAAAATACTCATATCACTTTTTTTTCAAACAAAATAACAAGCTAAAAAATCGTCATATAAATGTATGTACGCCCTTTGAATATAAATATACTAAAATCTACAGTATGTTCTAAAATAGTGGTTATATGTATTATAAAAAATAATATGACCAATAAATGTGGATAAAAATAAATGATAATTAATTCCTTGCTACAGAAAATGTCCCGTATTAGAATAACTACTTATTTATAGACCAACCAAAAATATTGTTTTAAATTTCAATATTGTTTAACAGTGGTGGCCATTGTCTGGAAGGTTTCCCATACAGAAATAAAAAAACAACTGAATATTCTTAATTTGGAATTAACAATTAGCCGCTACTTCTCAGAGGGGCTCTTATCAAAAGCATTAATTACTGAAATATGATTCACGTGCTTCTACCACTTCTGGTTCAAATTTCTTGTACCAAATTACAGCAAGAATTTATGCCGTTTTGGAGGAGAAGAGAGTCCATTTGATATTTAAATTTTGCTTTAATTTCTGCGATGAACAAAAACTGGACCAAAGAAAGTTTGTCAAACTTGTAAAGTAAACGAGATAAGGATCTGTTTGGGTCTTGTTTCTTTCTCTTATTGTTCATGACCTTAGTTAATGTGAGTCAACTTTCACCAAAGTATTTTTTTTTTAATTTCCTAATAATTAGCAACATTTTAATATCAAAATACATAAGGCGTACAATAATAGAGCCGGTGTTTGTATGAGATCATCGCGTCTCTGTATGAATGTGAACAAAATATACGTAAATCACGTTGTTTAACCTTCGACTTTGCGAGCAAAAACGATATAAAAACCAATTTATATTGATTATATCTCACCTGTCCGCAGAAAGCCCATCTTTGGATGGCCGAACCTGTAATAATACATTTTTTGAGGTTAGACTTGTTATAAAAACATGTGCTTTTTCACATTTTACCCATGAAGAAAACACTTTTATTTCAACACACATGAAATCGAGGAGAAATTCGCTTTAAAAAATATGCAAAATGCATAATTTGACCTCGTTGTTATTGTCGACGACACTTTACAAACTCATATGTGTGTGTGAAACTTTTCTTTTGTCGCTTTTCATATGGGATTCTTTTATAAAATATGCAAAAATCCACAATATAACACGATTTTGATTTAATAATATACTGTGGTGTTTGGTTTATTTATAAATAGTGTAGTGTTGTTAATATTTACCGCTATTCGAGGTGTAAAGAAACAGAAGAGCTACACGGAAGATATGCGCGCGCAGCTAAGTCAAGCCTTTGAATGATTCAAAGTAGGTTGTTCTACTCGTTCTTATAGTCACTCTGTCTTCATATTATTATATTATACAGCTGATATCACAAATAATGTAATATATATAACAATAAAATATATAACAAGTCTATTTAACAGAAACAACATTTATATATTATTAAATCATGTATAAAAAATACAGGCCTTTCATAAATACCAACCCTTTCCATGAATCCCTGTAACTGTATAGTTTTGTTCTAATAATAACAAAATTTTATTTGCTGTTTAATCACAAACAAGCGCTTAATAAATTAAATGAAAGGTAAAATCCAATATTGCCCTGGAAACTCTTTGCTTGATCTAGTTCTTTCCACCATTTCCCTTCTAGAAATTAAAAGAAATAACAATAATACTGATAAGACTTCACATTAAATTCGTCAGTCCATCACTAATATGTTTACGGAAAACACTGGCTTTGTTCAAAATAATCCGTTGCTCTCTTCACAATGAGCCGATTAATTATCATCACAATACTGAATTATATATTATTTCTTCACAAACGGTACAATTTTTTTCATCAAGTTTTATTGACTCCTCCCTGTTTTTTATGGTTTTTATGATTTTATTTGACATTGATCCATTAACTGTTACAGTTATGTAAAGCGGATCTACTGAACCTTATAATTCACCTTTTCTTGATTTTTTTCATAAGATCAGGAATTAGGATTTAAATCAACTGGCCCCCTGAGAAAACTACGCTTTTTTATTCATTAAAAATGAACATTTTATCTTTCTATTTGTATTTTTCTCTGGATGATTTATATAATATATTTATATTTAATCCTATTCAATCATTGCGTTATATTTTAATTCTTAGTATCGACAGTATTTTCATGTAATTTTATCGATATTTATATTCATACTTCAATCAAATTTTAACCCAACTAATTTGTTTTTATTTGGTTTTTAGTTACGAGTTTAAAAACATTTATATATTTACAATTTATTTAGTAAGTTTGCAACAAATTATAAATACAATACATCTTAGATGCACAGAGTATATAAATCTTTTTACTTTCAAATGAGAATTTTCATTTTTATTTGACATGGGAGGTAATATGTAGTTATAAAGAATATGGGGGAAAAACCGTATATAAAAACATTTGTTGAATTGTCATAGCTACTGGTGAATTACATAAATTAGTAAAAATTTTATGGTAAATTTACATTAAAAGACTACCGACAAATAAACGGCTAAATCCGCAAACGTCATAAATCCAATAAATATTTTTTTTTAAAATGTGGAAGAGCAAGTCTTTCATTAGGTCTCCCATGTAAATATAATATCTACGTAGTTTTTAAGTTATTTTTTTTTAATATTTAAGAGGAATGATGTTTTGATGTAGTGTAAAGTTGTTTCTGCAAATTTTTATTATGTGATCATATTTGCCTTGAATTGTAATTTTTATGGCAAAATTTATTTTACTTGCAGATGGCGATTTATTACTAAAGAAACTACAATCGTTACAAAAATATATCTTGAATTATGTGTCCATATAATTATAAAGAGTATTAATATAGAAGCAAAAAGGCTTAACAAGGCAATATAAAGGTGAATGAACTGCAAAACATCTGCTGCTGCTTCAAGTACCCTCAGGACAATATTCTCCAAGTCCCGTTTTCATTTTTGACTTTAATATCCTTTTAGTATTATACTTCGTAGCCTATATTGGATTATACCGTTAATTTCATATAGAGGATTTTCTTCAACTGCATGGATGAGCTACATTAATTGTGCACGCTTAAAAATATATACTTAATCCACGCTTGAAATCATTTCTTTGACTGATTTACTCTAACAAACATCGTATTGATTTAGAGCATTGCGAAAATACTATAGATAGATATTTAATAACTTAGAGTCTTCATTTAAATTTAATTTAAAAAAATTATACATTTTTAATGACTTCACCCTCCATGTTTAACGAGTAGTTGTATTATAATTTAGTTACTACCTTAGAATATTATATCTTGCCGGGATCATTTAATGAAAATCTAATGTATTATCCATTATAAATACCTACCATCAGCGAATAAATAATACCTGTAAATAAATAAAATATAATAAATACTTCAATCTAATTTCAACGATAGACATTTCTGTTAAATGTGATCATTGTAATTATTATAAATGACTTATAAAAGGATTAATTATATTTTCACGTCACACAACCTTAGAAATAAAGCGAAGAACTAACTCAAGGTAAATTAGTATCATGTATCATCTTCAAGTAATATACATATTTAAAGAGGACATCACTTTTACATAAAACCGATCTTGTTACAACTTGTAAAGTAGTTATTGTATAAATTATGCAGTTGATCGTGTACACAGGTGTTGGACTAGAAAGATCTTTTAGTATTCTTCCTTGTCGAGGTTAAAAAACTTTAATTGAATTTACAAAATTCATATTGAACTAATCTGGTGTATTTTAAGGGGATTTAAATAGGTATTTTATTGTTATTGAGTTGGAATTTAAGTGTTTCGTGAGAAGAAAATTCCATTACCATATTGAAAGACCATTTCGTTCTGTGCGAACATTTATGTCTTTAACTGCTTTAAAGCCAATATATTTTAACATCTTTTATTTTACGGGTCAATCACCCCACAACTATATGCTTTTAATAAATTAACACCGATTTAAAAACATTTTCAATTATCTCAATAGATGGCTCGTTTTTATTATTTAAATGAAAGACAATAATAAGTTTAAAAAATCTTTATTATTTAAAAAACATATAAAAATATTCTTCATCACAGGGATTCAATTGTAGGCGACCATTACAAATAAAGACTATAAGATTATAATCAATAAATACACACGACAGTACTGCCATATAATTATAACAATACCGTAATAGAAGATATACAAATAAAATCTCACTATAGTCAAGAGGTAAATATTAGCACTTGGTCGCTTTACAACAACAACAAAAACACGCCTAAATTAAACAGAAATTATATAATTTGATCCTGATGACAAGGGGTAATGTCTTTGTATTTCTAAAATAGTATAACCGAGAGCACTTGTACCGCCCATTAGTTGTATGTGTTTGATCACATAATTCTCGTAAATAACATGAAAACACTATCAGAAAGTGTCAGTCACACTCACTGATATATCAAAATGCACATTTGCACGAGGACATTTGATCAATCAAACGGTTTTTTATTTCGAAAGTTACGAGAATACACTTGAGCCGACAGCACTCTATTATCATCCCTCAAAAATAAATGCACTCCACTCCTGGAAGTTTTCAGTTCTTGTGGTAAAATACAATTCCATCTTTGTCCTTTGGCATTGGATTCTGATAAACGACTGTCGGTGGGAGAGACCTAGCGATTGGAACGGACTGACTGTCGCTGACCGCTCTTCTGCGCTGTAAATCACGACCTTCCAGTGAATAAGATGCTCCTGTTAACGAGGGGATGATGACGACAGATGAGGGGCGTGCTTGAGTATTGCGAAAAGCGGCGGCCATTGGGTAATATGGAAGAACTGTTTGCCCGTATGATTCAGCATGCGTGAGTGATTGCGGTTGTAATGAAGATGGCTGAACGACTGGTGAGTAAACGGGGATATTTGGCTTACCATAATATTGTTGTGGCTGTGGCTGTTGTTGTTGCGGTTGAATATTGGGATAAGGTCTAGAAACACCTGAGTAAACTAATCTGCGCTGACCTGTGCTTTGGCTAGCTTCTTCATCAACGGGGGTATATCTGCTAGTGTATGAAATTGAATCGGGTTGATTTTGAGAGGTGAATATTTCTGGTCGTCTTTTAGGCTGAGGTTGTGCTTGTGGTTGAGGCTGGACATTTTCAAATACTTCTTCGATTGCCTGATTTATTGGGCTCGGTGTTGATTGAGTAACGGCATATTCAGGATCTTCTACTCTTCCTTGGAACAATACAGCTCCCGTCTTCACGTCTCTTATCATAAACAGGAAAGGATGATCGATATTCATCATAACTGTGGATGATCCCATCAAAGGAATGACCATGGCTCCTGTGGCTGCAGACGCGATAGATCCAGATTCATCCACCTGGATAAATGTCTTATGAAACACGTTGTTGACTTGTGGAGCTTCAGCAGGTCTTCTGTTCTCATCGAGCATTGCTGAGAAGTTAGCAGTTTGAGATTCAAATACTTTTTGTATCCCGACCTATAAAAACAAACGAAAACATTAAATACAAAACGATAACCCGAAAATATATTATTTATCAATGGTGATGTAAACGCGGACAATTTATACAGTGATAATTTCGTTTGTTGATTTGGAAACCAGTGGGGCAATAAACAAAATATTTATATATTTTTACTTACGTTTCTCAGTACTCCAACCATGTTATCTTCAAAATTAATAGTGAATCGAGGCATTGTTAATTGTACATCGGCAGGCTGCATTTCCTCCAATATCTTATTGACTGGAACCTGATTCAGATCTCTAATAAGTGAAGTTATTCCCATTTTTTCATTAGGCAGTAAGATCAACATTGAATGATTATTTCCCTGAAAAAAAAACATAGAATATTAATATTACAATCCCAATTTCTAAAAATAATTAAAAAAAAAAACAAAATACCTGATAGGGGATCTCGATGGCTCTGGCATTTAAATTATCAATAATACCATAGTTGAACTCGTCTTGTATTTCCATCATATTGACTTTAAGACATTCAGAATCCTTCCTGAAACACTTGACTCTAGTATCAGCAGGATCAAATGCTGTTTTCCAAACACCTCTAAAGAAGAGAGCATTGGCCAAAATCATGACTGTATCAGCTTCGATATTCTCTGAAAAAACAAACATTTACTTAATATTATTTCAATTAAGATGTTAAGTATAATAAAGTAGTGTGTTTTACCTGATGTGACTAGATTGGGAATGTAGTTATTGGTTGCACTGCTAACCCAACTGTTGATTGTGTCTACGGCTGATTGAATTTGATTATAATCAATTTGCTGAACATCAGACCAATATACGTCTTGCAATAAAGACCTATATGCTATCTTTGGAGTCAACCTATTTGATAAAAATATCCTATTGGCATTTCGCAGCGTCACTCCAGGAGTATTTACCTTAAATTAAAAATTTCAAATTAATATCTAGATTTTTAATATATATTGAATAATGCATCGATTGTTAGACTCACTTGTAAAGAGGAGAGGTAATTATTGAACTGCTGGCGAAGAAGATCCTTATCTTCGGGTAAGCGAAGTGTTTGCCTGAGCTCCTCAGCACAAGTTCCTGTAGCGCCTTCCAACAACATTGCCAGGGTTGATTTAATACTAGCAGGAGAAATCATGAAGTTGCCCCTGACAGATCTTGCAGTGCTTTGGAGTAAATCCGTATCGAAGAAGTTGAATCTTTGTGGAAACGGCGGTGGAGGCGGACGAACATCTTGCTGCTGAAGACTGAACCTGTCTTGGGTTACTGCTGCCGAAATTGATGCCGGTACTGAAATTATAAATTAAAATTAATAAGACAAACATAGATAGTTTCAACCTTCACACATTTTTAATAATATCACCGATAACATTTGACATGTCATTGAATAAACAACACAAAATGTATATAACTCACAAATTGATTGAATTTCCTAAACAGCTTTCACATAAACCTCACAAAATAGATTATCGACATTATAAACAACAACATAAAAAAAATGTCGTCACAAAGCCTCGAACTCTAACCAAGGTCGACACATCGTGTTGAAAACTAGTTTGTCAAAGATTTGCAATTTCGTAATGGTGTGTACATTATTTTAGATCGTGCATGTGAGAAGTATAGAAGATAGTGATGCGTTTTGTTTATTTACCGGCGGCTACGATGAGAAGCAGGGTACAGTAGGAGATCCTCCCCATGATGCTGTGTGATGATGAAGAGCTGTGTGATGATGAAGAGTGTGACTTGGTCGATATCTGAACGATGAATGCGTGAATAGTTGATGTCGCCTTGTATATATTGGCTGAGGCGACGTAGTGGAAAAACCGGACCACGACAACACACGATTATAAACGATTCGCCATTCACTAAACAATGGACGAAGTAGACTTGTGTATTTCCTGCTCGCACAACATGCTTCGGTGATTTTGGTAAAAACTCCAAAATGGACAGGAATACACACTAATAAATCCCATGGGTATATTGTGTGGGAATGTGGGAGATTTCAAGCTATAAACAAATCTAACCAATTAATTATCTTATATATTTAAAAAAATCATATACTAACAAATTTATGAGTCTATCCTGAATTTTATGAATGAGACTAATTTTTATTCAAATTTATGATAAAAACATGCGTTTAATTTTGCATAAAAACATACCATACTGATAAAAAAATATGAGCTTATTTTAAGCTCAAAAATAATATAATTAAATAGTTACTATATCAAGATACATTATTTTATAAACCTTAAATTCTTTTTTATATTTTGTAAACCATCGTAACGCATTGGATTATCTGGTTTGAGTTTATGTATATGTTAATAAATAAATAAATAAATATTACTGCAGGATCCATAATAATTTTCTCAATTTTTAAACAATTAAACAATCGTCTATTTTTACAAAAATAACTATGTAATTGATTGAAATAGTTTTCCACATATGTGGAATATTATAAATGTTAATTTATTCACGCGCATACGCCCATTTTATAATTTTTTAATGATGTCACCACTGTATGTAAAAGTATTTAAACAAAGGGATAAATATTATGATGTCATGACGGATTTATGAATGGAGTATTGTGGGCAGAGCATTTTAAGAGCAAATAGATTTGGGAATTATATTCAATGAAAATGGACATGATTCATCTTCATCGTGATCTTCCAAGAATTGTATATTTTTTTCATATTTTGAAAAAAGTTAATTGGATATCTAAATATAGCTCAACCACAACCACGGGCTATAAATCTCAATTATTGCTGTATGTGAGACTTATCTAATCTAAATTATTTAATATTTTGTATAATAGTACGAATAAAATCCCCTTGTACGTGTTTAATGATAATAAATGGCGAAATGAGGAGAATTGCTTGTGAAATTAACAAATTCTCCGAAAATGTCCGGAGATAAAATTGCATTTACTGAAGAATTAATTAAATAGCCAAATGTGACACTGTTGCTCATACAAATACTTAAAAATCATACAGATTTCATTGAAAATACAAATATTGAGCAGATGTGTCTGGAATTCATGATGGAATTAACCGTTTAACCAATCGGAATATTTGATTGATATTCCGAGCCATTAAATGTCGGAAACAACGGGAACTCTGGCTTATCCACTTTGGGGGAATATCAACAGTACTCGGGGGTTAATTTGCATAAAAAACCAAAACAAATTAATTCCACTTCAATTATTCATAAACACGCGCAAAAAATATCCTTCTTTATGTTAAGAACTGTTCTGAGAATATTTCTGTTTGTGATGACTTTCTTAAATATGTAAAAGCCTTCTTGACGTCATCGACGAAAATGTAAATGAAAGAATATATTTTGATTAATTTAAATTTTTTTTTATATAATATTGTATTATAATATTGTGAACTTTAATAAAAAATAATAATCGGCGAGATTACTTTAAACCGCCTCAGGGTCCACCTGCAATCAAAAATATTTACAAACATTACTAACTAATCGCTTTATTTATAAGAATCATTTTTAATCGCTCATAAAAATATCCTGAGTATAAATAACACGAATCACAAATATAATATCCTGTTTGTGAAGAAGATACAAGTGGAATCAAGTACATATTACAGGCCAAAGTCTGCAAAATGTTTGTGTGGTTTTAGTTTTATAAAGAAGGTTTTTCCCTGGATTCTTAAGTCATCTTCCATTATAATTGTATAATAAATATAGCAAGCAAACACTAAGTATTATATTGAGTTTTATAGAATTGTAGACATACGAACAATATTCTGATAATTCTATTCATTAAAATCCTTATCATATTTGCGTCAATAATGTTGACCACTGATTCACCTAATAACATTTCATACTAATTGTCTACATCTACATCGTCACTAATTCAAGCTAATATTTTGTATGTTGGTTAATGACAATGCATTGGAATAACCAACCATAATCGGGAAAACAATCATAACTACAAATAGATCAACGAATCATTTAGATATCTCACATAAATGCTGAATGCCATTAGAATTGTATCAAAATTGTTTAACTGCACGCAAACCCAGTCTAGTCGCAAAATCAGAGACCAGCAGATCAATGCAGTCTATCAACTCCAAAATAAACCTCAAAAGGACAAAATTATAAATATAATATATCATTATTTAAACGTGGAACTCCATTATAAACAGACTATATTAAAAAAAAGATTAAAATCAAAAACCAGCTGTTCAATCATACACCACATCCTGCCACATTTTATAAATCACAGCAATATTATATATTGCGAGAAAAAATTTAAACAGGAAATGAAGAAAAATAAATATCAAAATACGTCAACTAATGAAGGTAATACATTTTTTGTAAAACACTATTTTTCATCATTAAACTGAAATATTCTTTTCCAGATATAATACCACACCAAATATATTTCTAAAAAATGGCAATCATAATATTAACTCACTTGTTTCATCTTTAAAGCCTTCAAATTTACTAGATTCCGAGGTAGGGTCAGCGATCTTTCCGATAAACAATATTTGTTTTGTGTCTTCATCTTCGATGAAGAACATAAATGGCCTATTCACGTTGAACTCTTCAAAGTCATCATCATCTTCGCCAAACTTATTCACCAGTGAAACTTCTGTTAAAAAAATAATATATATGTATATTAGATAGAATAGGCTAATAAATAGTACGGATTACATTTTTATTGCATTGGTAAATTGGATCATTCTCTTTAAATTCTCGGATATTGACACACAGCTTAATTGTATATTACCAATTCAATAAAAATGTATCCCGCGCACTTCAGTGCATCCACTTAGCCGAGGTCTGGCTATGATAAAATCAATGGTTTTTACCTGTGGCTGAATATGCCGTACTGCCCAATTCATTCACTTCTATTCCAGATTTCTGTAAAATGTTTGAAACAGCTATTTTTGTGGAAAGACCTACTCCGCGTGCTAAACCAGGCAAAGATGCAGTATTTTCAAATAAGTCAGTCACTCCTAGCTGTATAAAAAATTAATCAATTAATTAACATAATGAATGTTTCAATATTATAATTTCCACTCACTGCTTGTAATGTTGTAACTAATTCTGTACTGAAGTCAAAATGAAATTTGGGAAGGGACAGTTTAACGTTTACTTCGTCCATTACGAGAGTCTCTTTTTTCAGTCGGGATGCATTTATATCTTTCATTAAATCGGACAGACCCATAATACTATTAGGAAGAACAATCACCATTGATAGTTTGTTCCCCTGAAAATATCACAAAAATAACGTCGAAAAAATATTTCATTAAAAAAAACCTAATTAAATTACCTTGTATGGCAACCTCAGAAGTTTAGCATCTAATTGTTTTGAGTTTCTGAATGCAAATTTATTTTCTTGGTACATAGCATCTGTATGAATTGCGGAATCTGAATTTAAATTGAATACTGCACGCCTGGTATTATTTTGTAAAAATTGATTCACCCATGTTCCTTTAAAATATACCGAGGTCAATAAAAGTATAACAACATCTTCTAAATCATCTAAAAATATACAATACAAATCATTATTAATTTCTATTCGTATTTTTTATATTGTAATTGTGAAGGCTGTGGCTATTTCATTAACTTTCTTGTGAACACTGATTATTTATGACTGTGAACATAATAATATCTGGATGACCTCGAACTCTGAGCCATTGTTGATTTGATATAATATAATAATTAACATCTTGTTTAAAAAAAATCAGACGTATCGTGAGATACAGCTTTGCAAAATATTACTGTTATACCAATATTGTATGACATACATTGGCTAAAATTTGAATATGTAGGTGATACTACTTTCTAATTTTAATTAGTTTGCCCTGAAAATAATCAATAGATACATAAAATCTGACCTCCCGAGAGCAGACTATTAATATTTCCATGAGTAACACTTCTAACCCAGTCATTTGCATCTTTAACGGTCAGATTAGGAGAACTCGAGTTCATTTCAACTATTTCTGTTTCATAAAAACTCTCCAAAATCGAGCTGAATCTTTGCTGAGGCTTGATTCCCTTCTCGTAATACAAGCGACTTCCCAAATCAAGTATGTATTCTTTAGAAGCAGGAGTCTGGAAAAAAATACATTTTACTAACTAACACATAAGAGTTTCTTAAAAATATTACCTTGAGTGATTCCCTTATCTTGATGAGCCTATTTCTAGTTACGGTCTCATTAGAAGAAAACTCCAATACTTGTTCCAATTGATTTCTTGTCATTCCACTGGCTGCTTCATACAGAACAGCCAGGGCCATCTTTAAGCAAAGGGGCGATACTAATACATTCTTTGCATCTGAACTGGTAATACGCTGTTGAAAATAAACCAAATTTAAAAATGAATACTAATCAATATTATCACTGAAAACTCACCTTGAATACGTCCCAGTCGAATTTTTCATAGTTGCCACCGAAAACTTGTTGAATCACTTGAAAGTCATTGTTGTATTGGGCGGCGTTCGACAATCCCAAGATTAAAGCAGCTGTTTATAAAACATGTGATTAATATTATAATATAAATTCATAAATTTTCTGTTGATAGCCCAAAAACTGATAAGATGCCTATTAAAATTAAATAACAACAATGTTTGTGTACCAGTCTAGCATAATTGTGTGTTTTTCCCATTACGTGGTCGTTCAAATGAGACTGGCATAACCCTCAAAATATTATTACTTAATATAAAAACAAATACAATTTGTATCAAATCACGCTGTAGGGAAAATATTATTCAATATGTGATTATTTTGAATACGCGTTGCATTCTTGGATTGGAATAAAATTCATTGAAGACATTTTAAGAATATGACATAAATACAAAATATAAATAAGCACTCAAAAAACTAGTTAAAAATGCACTGATCTTGTTATGACACGATATACTATTGAAATTTATCATATAGAAATTGATTATGTTTATGTTTTTAAATATTCAATAAATTTTTAAGGCTTTTATGGAATTCATCAGTCAATAAGAATAAAGCAAGTTAGACTCATTGTGTCTTCAAGATCCAATTTATCTGGTTCATATCCTGACCAATATAACACTGACAATTTAAATGAGTAGTTAATTTAAACTAATTACGTAAATTCAATTTAGTGCATATACCTACAAAAAAGTAATAACGAAATATAAATAAACAAACACGTATTCGATCCTCTTTTATATCTTTAATTTGTAAATATTTTCCTTCCTTCCTGACCTTTTTCGATTTAAATATTTCTCATTTAAATCATAGCGATTTAAAATAAGTCGAGATGAAAACCAGTTTGACTGCTTTAGAACAAGTCACATTTTGCTTGTGTTACAAGAGGACAATCTCAAATTTTAATTGTATACCTCTTTATTATTAGCAAAAATAAAACAAATGGGACTTTTATTTATATACTACTAATACAACAATACATTTTGTCAAAAAACAACACAACATTTTGTCAAAAACATTTGTGCAAAATGGGTTTTAAGAAATGAATTCAGACAAATAATTCTCCACGCGCCCGAATTAAAAAAATTGGAAAAACTTACATAGGAAAAAAATAAATCTGCCCGTCATTGTTTACAATGTGAAATTACAGGATGCAAATGGCGAACAATTCAATCTACCACTTCCGATACACGTTGAATTTAATAAAAATAAATGTTGATTATTTATCCTATTTTTAATTAAATACACAACAAAAGTGGTCTCAGCGTCCGCCGACCGCAGATACTGAACTGCGAATGATCAACTATAATATTTTTTTTAGAATATCGTCTTCCACACACACAATCAAATTTACAACCGTATAAATATAATCGAATTTGACATAGTTTTAAGTGTGTCAATATTTTATTATTGTTTTTATCGTGTATCCACTCATTAAATCGTAATCAACCATTCTGCAATAAAATACCATGAACTATATAATAAACATACGAAAGTTCGCCCAATTATAAATATCTATTTAAGATGGCATAAGTGTTAGGAAATATTATTTAAAATCTGTCTTATAATAAGTTTGATATTAACCATTTCGTGAAAGAAAAGCAAAAGATGTAAATAAAATATCTGAATATTTGTAATATAGCAACACTGTCCAACTGACATTTCATATCAACAAAAAAGTTTTAGGTTATATTAGAAAATATATACCCAATATGAAGGCAATAATTCAAAGAGTATCTAAAGCTAGTGTAACAGGTATCAATTACATATCATTATTGAATTCGACCTTCATTTGCAATGATTTCAATTAAAATATTTTAGTTGGAGGGAATCTAATCAGCAATATAGGACAAGGTCTCTGTATTCTAATTGGAATATGCAGAGAAGATACCAAAGAAGATCTAGATTACATGTATTCAAAATACGTCCAATTATTATTTACTATTACTACTAATATTATTTAATTTTAGCACCAAAAAAATTATCAACATTCGCTTGTTTGACGATGATACTGGTAAAAGATGGGCCAAAAGTGTAATGGAAAAAGACCTAGAAATATTATGCGTTAGTCAATTTACTTTATACAGCAGTCTTAAAGGGAGAAAACCAGATTTCCACAGAGCAATGGGTGGTGATAAATCTCAAGAAATGTATAATGAGTTACTATCTGAGCTAGGAAAACTTTACAATCCAACAAAGATTAAAGGTACTGTCTAGTTAGATTCTTGTAAGCACAATTTATTAAAAAAAGTAATAATAAAGTATATACATTTTCTATAAATCGTTAAAAAGTACAATTTATTATGAAAAATTATCTTTAATGCATTATTATTCTTTTTGTTATATTTTAAAATCTTAATCTTTCTAGAGAATATTTCATTTATAATCAACAACCTATTTTAAGCTTTTACCATGTTCGAATCTTAACCTAATTTCTGTGTATACTTACTTGTTTGATGACCAAATTTTTTTTTATAGATGGTGTATTTGGTGCGTACATGCAAGTATCAATTGAAAATGATGGTCCTGTTACGATAGAGATTGAATCACCCACTAGAAGAAATATTCCTTCAGAAATAGAAGAATAATACTATCAAATAACAGAACTACTCTTTTGTTCTTAATTGTTGTATTTGGAGAATCATGTCATTGGTGTGAAATGTATTTTATTTATGATTATTTAACTGTGATGTTTTTATGAATAAAAAACAACTATATATTTGTTATATTTATTTATGCCCTACTACTATTTATTTTATTTTATAATCGCCTCAGTATTTACCTTACAATCCAGGAAATGAGAGGAAACCTGGATCAAGACGATCAATCGGGATTTTATTAATATTATTCTTGATCTCCCAGTCGTAATAATCGATCAAATCAATTACTGTTTTCCTTGAGTGGGATTTGAACCCATGATCACAGTATTTGTAGCCCCACGCCTTATCTCCTGAGCTATTATGCTGGTTATCAGATTAAAATTATAAATATACCATCTCTTTTACATAGATATTTCTAGGTCTAAATATAACAGAAGCAAGTTCACAGATCCATACTAACAAAAGACACATTTACGAATTGTTCTTTTTAAACAACTTTTTTTAGATCTTAAGATTTGTTATTAAATCAACAGGTATTAAATGTTCCTTTTGTAGAAAATATTTTTTATAAATACAACATGTATTAAATATTCCTTTTGTTGAAATTGTTTTGTATGCTTGTGTTCTAATCAGTTATTTTTCTTCTTTGCAAAGCTGGATGGGAAGATAAGCATCAAATGTAATAATAACATAGATGTGTTTGGTGGTCGAAGATTTTAAAATATAATATTGTAAATCTTATTAGCGATATACATTTTCTTAAAATTGCAGTAGTTATAAGTGTTCATCGCTTTAATAAAATTATTTTAAATCAAACACCACCTTTTCATGGATGATTTTTTTAAGAGACATTAATGATATACATATTTGAAATAAAACAATAATGTATACAAAAAATTAATTTTCTATTTATTATGATTACAAATACTCCAAACAGTATACACAGGAATTACAAAAACTGATATTCTATTTAGTAAAGTGAGATACTAAGATTTTTAAATATTATTCGTGAAAAAAGAATATAATGTATGACATTATTGTCGAACCTATGAAGATAATCATACAAAACTTAGCTTTTGCCATTATATGATAAATAAGATGATTACAAAAAAAAAGCAAGTATAAAAGTATAAAAAAGCTTCATATTCAAAGTGAATATGTCAACATTTTACATACAACACACGTAATATTTATAAATATATATTTATATGAAATACACATAATGAAACACTGATTCCGTAACATGTCTATATTCTCTCTTTTCTGTTGTTGAAAGGCACTTTTCTATAATTTGGGACACATTTTTTTTTAAATTTGATTATGCACTTTCACTGATGGTTTAATTTGATTTGTAATCTGAAAACCTCATCCCAAAGCACCATTACTAATAGACCATCATTCAATTCAATTTTGACATTATGAGTATGGTGAAATTAATATCTAAGGGAATTTATGATTTGAAATGATATTCAATGAAAAATCTAAGATTACCCACCCTAATAGTTACTAATTTAGTAATAATATTAAGTGATTAGTACTGCTACATATTGTAAGAAAATATGTTAGCTTTAAAACTAAACCTTAGTATACGAAAACCATTTCAATCGAAGAATCAGTGTGATATGATTTTAAGCAACATCACAAGTACCTTATTTTCAAAAAGGATATCATGATTATTAATTATTCACATTGTTTTCTTCATTGTGATATTGATTTTTTTTTGTTCAAAAAAAATTCAATACACAAGCTGTCGATGATTTACAATTTAACATTGTATGTGTGTATAACTGTGTTATTTTTGAAATGTGACAAATGCATTATATATAAACTATAATGCGAAAAAAATAATAATTTAAATTTTGAATTTGGTAGTAAGTTTTTATCAATGCAGATTTTTGGCCGCCATATGAGCTATTATTTCATGAGGTGGTGAAAACCAAAGCTGATCTTGTTCCAAAAATCGTGTCTTTACCACAGACCGGATGAATATCCTCCCGGTGGGACACGGTTATGATTGATCGGTGAAGAGTTTCCGTTAAGAGAAGTAACTGATGTGTTGATCTCTCCGTTCATTGATTTGTATCCGTCTCCAGTTATTGGATTTCCTTCTGAAATTATTCATCATAAAGAATTAAAATACAATAATGAAACAGTTCACAAAACAAATAACTAACTATAATTAAATCTGTAGAAAATACTTCTAAAGAAATAGTAAAATGTCATTCGAATGGGAAATGCAAAAATAATGTGCAGAATTTGTTATCAGACTAAATTGTAAAATATACACATCGCTACACATTCAAAATATTTTATGTGGATTTATGACCCTTTTGATTATAACATGGTTTATAAAAAAATTACTATTAAAATTCACCATTAAATCTAAATACCAGCTGATTTAAGTTAAGAAAACCGACATAGAACAAAATATTTGAATGCAACGATGAATGAAATAAAAGTTGTGATGGATAGCATATTGCAAATTTTCTTCTGAAAAATAAACAATAAAACTACATAATGAAAAAACTATATGCATCGATAAAATTATTTTACAATATGAAGTAATGAAGCAGTCAATACAGTTAAAAACAGAAACTAAATTCAAGTCTATAATAATGTTCATACAGTAAAGGTCGTCATGTATTAAAAAATAACAGACAATTCACATACATACACTAAAAATTATAATGTATTAAGATATACAGATATTATTAATCGACACTAAGGAAATAAAAGGACTAGGGAGGCAAGGGGGCACCTCTGCGCAGGCGAGTTCGGGGGCTCCACAAAAAACTTCGTGGATCTCCTATTCCAACACCCGTGACCGGATTACGTCGAATATAGTTGTAAGCTGAAAAGTGGGGAACAAACAATGTTTTTGATACAAGGAATCATATATCAAAATGAAAGGAATATAATATAATTTTTCTTTGTGGTCGAACTGAAACACAAAACCTACATCGAACACTTTCACCAATAATCAAACTACATAAAAGATACAGAATGAAAGCACACTCTTTTCAATGTTACCATATCCCAATAATTAGGTATAAAATATGTATTATATAATACCTTTAGCTGGAGAGGGAGAGTGTCCGTTAGCATGTCCATTAGAATGTCCATTGGTGTGTCCATTACCATTAGCTTGAGCAGCCTTTGCCTGTTCCTCTCCGAACTTTATATTGCTCTTGAGTGTATCCCTGACGGCAGTCGAAGGACGTTCTGGAGTTCCAAAGAGACGATTGTGAGTATCCCTGGGTCTGCTTGGTGTATCGCAAACATCGGTCGACTTCTTAGAGTTAGCGCCACCGCCATTTTCAGCGCCGAAAATCTCACCGATGCATCCGCGAGGAGCATTGGGAACCCTGAAAAATAAACACAATAATGAATATCGTTTTAAGCGTTGACGAATAGTATTGATCTATTTTCTCGGCGATTGCGTCATGACGCGCGACGGACGCGATGTTTTATATAAAAAAGGCATAAAATATGGGTCGGAATATAATATGTACTAATGAATGGTGTGCGTGAGACGGAACAGAGAAGCCCGTGTTTAAATCACCTGCTACGGTAAAGTAATACCAGAGAAAGCCATATAAGATAATTAAGCGGGCGCGATCATCTCTATGACTATCAACATTATTTATGTGACTTATCTTTGTACACATAATGAAAACTTGCCAATTGCATTTTACATGGTTGTATTCGTATTTAATCAAGAAACATCATTTTGTCGATAAATAATATTATTTGTTAAAAAATACGACTAGCAGGTACTCACAATAAATGCAGAATTTCCCCAAAGGCATGGACATTATATAAATAATTTTAATTCCTAAATATAAAATAGCTCGTAAGTGAAATACCAAGTTGCATCTATGGGGGAGGTAAAGTAACGTTTTCGACTCCATTTATTTATAGCTCAGTCATTATGAAGTTCTCTGTCTCAACAAACTCTAACCGTGTCTCTTTTCAGACGCCTCAAATGATAAATCCGTCACTGTATGATAAGATGTTAATACGGTCGAAAGCCCACTCTAATTACAAGTGCAAATAATTTGTTACGGCTAGTTTCTGTTGTGTTTTCTGTACGATAGAATATTAACTTGACGCGTACCGCTACTCGACGCTCTTCTTTCAGTGTTCCGTTCCACCTCGATTAAGTTTCTACTAAGTCCACCATATTATCAATAAAAACCATCCTGGATAGTAACGCTATGAGGCGTTAAGAGATCACACGTTAGGACATAGTTAAAAGTTTGACACGTACAAACGAAGAGGTAATTGCGTGCGTTACGTGCATAATATACATATATGTGAACTAACTTGAATAATAATTCTACTCGCCTACGAAATCAAGTGAGAACCTATTGTATGATGCAGGAGGTCTTTATTGATACAGGAAGCCTTTATATTAAATAACACATTATCCTTTGAATGATTATCGTCACATAGTTAGAGCAATTTGAGTGCACAGGAACGAATTAATGATAGTGTTTAGAAAGGTTGTTGTATGTGCAAACGTGTCGCTGAATTTCGTCACGCTCATGTATCTGAAGATAGCTCAAGAAAATGCCATCAAGCCTTCCAGGAAGAACAACTTCAGGTGTGATTCAGACACAATTCGCACATGAACGTGTCGATATGAATCACAATGAATCGTACATCAACCGACTGCTATTACTATTGACTATTGCTACGAACAAATCAAAGAGCCACTACGAAGAAAGCATTACAAATGAACTTCTCAATACGATCACCACTCGCATATATCACATATTATTTAGAATATAAAAATATCATGTGTGAAACGCATTTCTACCGTAACAAATTTCCCGTCAATGATTTGCTTGTATGTGTGCTTAAATATTCGATACTAGTTTATAAGCGTGACGCCATTATAGCAGCTTTTGTAATTGAATTTTCATAAAATTATTATAAAAAAAACAATCAAAATCATGCTACCAAGTATATGCCCACAAAAATCATTCTTTTAATATTTGCTTACGTAATTTTAAGAAAACTTAGAACTCAATTAAGAATGTAGGTGAAACTATATAAAGAATAGGAAAGAGCGACCCAGAAAAGCTTGACTTAGTTGATGCTGTTCGGAAGAACAAAGGAATAAAGAAAACCAAGAATAAAATAAATTGCATGTATATTAATAGAAATAATAGTTAACATTGGGTGTCGCAGTGGACTGGGCCAACCTAGAAAAAGGAGTAGTACTTGACGCTAATTATTAAAACATCGTGTTATGAAAATTGACATTTTAATGATTAAATCAACTAACAGTAGACCAACTCAAATATGTGGGTATGTATTCAGTTTGTTGTTAATATTTTAAAGTCTATCCGCATATATTATAATTAGATTTTCCATTTAAAATCATAAAGACAAATACAAATTGGCACGTTTGAATATAATACAATTATGTCGGCTCAGTCACCTGTTACGGTTGCATTGATTGTTATTCAACGTGAATCCAGTGTACAGTATGAAGGGCTATAATAATGATAGTAGCGGAAAGACGATCCCAACACATGACAATTAAACAATTTGGTGGAATGTCGATATGTTGCAGTGAATGTAAAGTGCATTCACTGGTTAGAATGGACGCATACAAAGAGTGTTTATTTCCTGCTTAATTACAAACGGTTCAATGGCCGCGTATTATCATATGACACACCACATTTGAGGAGTGGCTATTTGGGAAATTTGTAATACTTTTCCCACACAATACAATAAAAAAATATAATAAACCTTGACAGGAAGATCTGCGGAAAAGCGCTTTATTATGCAATAGGAATTTGTGTAAGCAAACTACGTAATACTTGGTGTTATTGATTAATGGTAAATTTTATTACCCAGTAAGTCCAGTTTTATGTTCCGGTTCAACGTACGGTGGGGTAGAAAATGACGTCATTGTCCACGTGTGAACAACCCCGTTCCACGTGGTCACTACCCTCCGATAGACAAAATGTCATTTTCGACCCCTTCAATAATTCTAGCTTGGTGTTGAATAATTAAATAGACGACCCTCACCAAATCTATAAATGTTCATTATCCCACAAAGACACCTGAAAACTATATATTCTAATTGTGATGGCATAAAATTAAACAGTTACGTTATTGATTTATTCCTTTGATGAATTAACCTATTAATCAAATACCCCTTTCAAATCAGACGCTTAATAGCATTTTAATTACAGTTAACGTGATTTTAATCGAACATTAAGTTACCAAAGATAAGACACAAGAGGTCCGTGATGATTGTCCATAACAAATTCTTTTAATTACGGTACATTAAATAATGATCAATCAAATTTCTTCTGGAAATATCTGAATGGGTGTATTATGCGAGAGATTAATCTAATGCAACTTTCAGGGTACATCAATAAATTATTCAAAAGTTTAATTAACTGTTGTGGTAGGTTGTGGGAATATGCCATGTTATACTTTAAGATTCTGAAAAATATTGATATTAATTGAAGAATCAGAACATGATTACCTTGACAATGACCATGTCGGTGAACTTAGTGAAGTAAAACACAGACTGGCCAATGACCGAATTCTTTATAACTAAGATAGAACAAGAAGTGTATGGCTGAAACAAATCGCATCCCAATTAAACGATCACAATTTTACCGTCATTAAACGCGATTTTTTTTTGTCGGTTCGTTTAGCCGCCGCCAAAGTCAAAGCCGATCGACCCGGAACATAATCCAATACAATCACGGAATAATTACGTACATTAATTTTATAAAAAAATATATGTATCATTGATTTCATTTTGATACAATCATGTTATTTGATTGAAACGTTCCGTTAGGCTTTTTGGCGTCGTAAAACGTCTCGAGCCAATCAATACTGGCGACTATATTTTTTTCAGATGGTCAAGTTAAAAAAAATCATACATAAATTTTGAGTATGAATCAGTAATTGGCAATTGAAGGCGATCGACAATCATCATTTCGAACGAGTACAAATAAAAAAAGTAACGGGAAACTGAAAATTGGCAATTCCGGGAAACATGAAGCGAGACGGTTTCCTGACAAAGTAGTGTTGTACATCTCTAACTGACCATTTTGTGTTGACGACTACCAAACCATGTCCAAAATTAAGCCGTTTGAGCGTGACAGCAATCCTCTTACGCTTGTCATGAGACTACTGGTTTTGAACTTATATAGTAATTGCATTATGATTATCGTAAAAACATGGGACAATATATCCATTACGAAATTGTATTTTTTTTATTAAATTGTTTATAGGTGTGCCGAGAGAGAAGGGAAGAATTTTTATATGACATGGGGTTGGATGAATCACGCCTTCATTAAGAGGGAGTGACCGGGGGAAACATCAGATGTTGTTACACGAAATATGTATGTACTCAATATTTAATATTACATTGACGAACCGCACATAAAAGGTTATAATTCAAAGAAAGTGTGTCTTATTGACATTTCGCACAAATCAAATATATACTATGCGTTGAGCTTTCGCCAGATATAAAATATAGTAAAGCCGATGCACAAGTGAAATAATCCATCTTCGCAAAGATGTCGAGGGTAGAAATCTGCATCTGCATTTAATATGAGGCTATAAATTCAACGACAGTTTCCATTTATTTTCGCACCAAGCGACCGAAGCTTTGAAATACATTCAACGCCGAGAACAAAACCTGAAACCCTAGAAATGAAGACGCGGGACTATGTCTACAATATTTATGTTGTTCATAAGTAGCGCGACGAACCGGTGATATGACTCCACATGTAATAAATAATATTATCAGAAACCAACAATCGCCACTTTCACTGGGAAAGAATGAAGAGTAGATAGACACTGCGGTTCCGGCAGAGCTTCGACATTTTTCTATAATTCTCCAATGAAGTGCGAGTTTTTCCTTCTGTCCGGAAACTGGATTTGCTCAGAATCATGTTTCCGGACAGACGGATGAAATTACATACATATGTCGCGTGTCAGTAATACGCAGTTGAGAAATTCTAGAAGGCTGTATAAACACCCTCCCCCATAACAATGATTCATATGACTACTCCCCTATGGACGTGGTATATGGAATATTTGCACAGACATACAATTGCGACCCTATCGATTATTGTGAAGCCATTAAGATTGCTTATAATGTGACATCTCACAATTAAAACAGTTGCTGCAAAATGTATGCTGCATTTTGCAAACTGACACATTGATAATTCAATAAACCGGTATATAGGCAAAGCTGGAAGTAACATGAAAATTGATTGAATATTCAATAAATAAAGCTATTAATGTCATCCTCGCGTCAAGCCATCGATCATAATTAGCAGTTACGCATATAAATAATACAGAACTTCACTGTAATTAACGTTAGCATAGCATCTTCAACGAGATGTGGAAATTTAATAATTACGCAGGTACAAGTGACAATTATGTCGAGATAATATTAAAACCAGGCCTTATTTACCGAGCCAAACCTAATGACCTCTCAACAAGGCATCTATCTTTTTATTTTATAATCAACACTAACGTTTCTATTGCATGTCTTCTGGATTTGACCGCCATTCTTACAATTGTCTATTATTCAATACGACAGTCATTTCCGGATGATAAATACATTTTCATTTTACACACGTAAAGATAAAATTGTTATAAAAGACGCTTTTCACTATAATCCTTTGTAAATTAGCTGGGAATTCTCCGAAAAGCACCCATCTGTGTAAGTATTTAAAAACTTATCTCAATCCCAAATTTAAATTTAGGGCACGTATTTAAGGAAAGTGAAGTGAAAACGGTCAGTCGACATTCCCTTGCTGATTATTATAATAACTATTTCTTATGGTGTTACATCCGGTGATTGTGACAACTGTTACTGAAATTTGTAACGGCGATGCAATATTAATTCTCAAGGAACGATTTGACTAAACTAAAAGACCCGTTAGTCGTCCTTAATAATCCATGTGTTAGTATTTTAGACTGATTGGTAACGTTACACAGGTCTAATTCAGCCACAAAAAATATCAATATACATATGGATAATCGTTCACGTCTAACATTTAAATATTGAAACAGAGAAAATAAATCGGTGAAACAGTTTGTAATAAAAGATAATTTTGACAAAAAAGATGTGGTTATATCCGCATACCGCCAGTTACCAACGATGGATCGATGCGATGGAATGTTTCGTGATGAATGTTCGGGGCCAGAACACATTAGGTCGATGTTTCCAACTTTTACAACTGGCACGAAACAGGACTAACGGATTCAATATGACAGCAAAACTATACTTAATAAAAGCCACACAAATTGAACTAAATTGTTATGTGATGTTTGTATTGGATAGACACTGACAAATTAGAGCACTGACGACTTGCTATACACAAAGATGAACACTACAGATTCTACGATGAAAATTAAAATCACTTTTATGAGTACCTATAAAAATAAACATCAATCATAAAACTGGCGTAGTTAAAAAACTGCTAGTTTCTAACTCGTTACTAACAGGCCACGTAATATAATACTAATTAAACGGTGAATGACAAGCGATGGTTATTTTCAGGGAGAGACAGAAAACTAAGTTTAGCGTTAACAAGCGCATTAAAAGTTCTTAAACATAATCCTATATATGCCAATGAAAAAAAAGAGAATCGAATCGAATTGTCGAAACGACCATGGAGGTTTTCGTGACTAGGAATCGTAAGATTTATATAATATTTATTGAAATGACAACAAGCTTTCAAAAGCGGGACAGGTACCACCGAGTACTGCGATCTGGTGACTAAAATTTGGCTAAATAAATACACTAAAATCATTGCCCAACTAAATACTGTCACATCTCGAACCTTTGTCCTTTTTAACATTCAATTAAGAATAATTGTTATCCAGACATTGAGGATTCAAACATTCTCCCACGTATGACCCCAAATCAAGCAATGCGAAAAAATGCGACACCTTGGTTATAAAGGGAATAATAATATCTTAAATTGAAAGTACGTGTCCGAGAAGTCGTTAACGCGTTGCACGAGAATTAATGATGTGGCAATAAATTATATGAGGACGACTCGAGATATTAAATTGAGAAATGCATATTAAGCAAACAATGGTAATAGACTGAATGTACTAATGGAAACACGTTAAATATGAGTACTTATACAATTATACCATCATTGGACAGAAGCTGGGAACGGAGAAGGCGGATATCAAATGTCAAGAGAGACGAGTTAAGGATCTCTAACCGCAAAATATCCATCGGGCGTCACGCTGACGGGACAGGACATCTAACTGGATACCAAGCATCCTGTTATAACCCGAGTACTATGTCTACTTATTAGAGTACCTATCTAATAATGATGTCTGTAGTGGTCATTTAATTTGTAAGATTTTGCCGGTGAAGAAGAGTGGACTAGTAATGAGGATGTCAAGAGAGCTAGCAACATGTGTGGAAAATGACATAAATGAATTTGAAGCGAGTGAAAAGTGGCGCATTATTCGCATCATTCTATCTCTCATCCGCTAATTAGAAGGGGACGCATTCACTAAACTATGTGAAGAAAGTACAATTAACATCGAGCTCTGGTCAGCAATGATATCCTCATTTTATTCTCCGTATGTCGGAGACAGGCGCAGACAGTTACAGACCCTGTTACAATTTCACCCACACAAATCACTCTATACAAATATCCGATAACCTTGAAAAATGTCAAAATATAATATTCTATTGCACGACATCACGAACTAGTACAGCTTCAGAACACGACACGATATTTGTCTTTCAATAAATATAGTTGAATTAGACATAATCAAAGATGAAATTAATGTGATATTTGTGACGGTCGACAATTAGTAAAACGACTACTGACTCACTTCAAAGGTACTGACAGACCGACCTGTCTGAATAGAAGCTATAAAACTAAGCTATACGGGAAACGAGCTATAGGTGACAAGCTCATGTAGCTTCCTAATAGGGCAAACACTGTTAAAAGTCCATCATAATAATACGCCTTTGAATTAACAATATTCTATATACATGTCACTTCTTGCATATTGACTGTATGAAATACTTACTTGCGAAATACACAACCAGGAAACATTAAATGCTTACATCTAATATCCCTTTCTACGAACTCAATTACATTAAGAAGAAGATGAAACCAAAATATTAAATTCATTTAAACATGACACTATCCAACAATTTATAAACATAAACACAGCTTTTCCAATAAAAAGTTCCCCTTACAGAAAAAACTTGAAAGTAAGCTATTAACACGAATATATGAAATATTTCACGGTTAGTAAAATGCTCCGATAATAAATTATGTAGAACTGAATTCCGCATAGCGAATGAAATTCATCACGATCGTAGTAAGTACCTATATAAAGTAATAAGAACATTAGCAGCAAAGTGATTCGCATTCCGTAGATTGCTATGATATATACAGTAAGCTCGCTTTTTTTCCATCCGCACCCGGCACATTATATTCTTCTTTTTTTTAACATGAAATGAAATGTATCACGAAATCTATTGTAAAGTGACCAACCGAGGTGGACGATCCGACCGCGTAATAATGTTGAGGAAAGAAAACCACCGTTCTCACTGAATGTGTACAGAGCGTGGAGAATGTGGAATTGGAAAACCGATCCAACGAAGAAATGCCGTTCAAAATGAGTCGACATTACTATTAAATTGGATTAACTAGTCATCATATAACACATCAATTTACTTGACTTTGCAAGTTAAAACATCATTCACACTTCCGCCCTCTGTCTGCTTCAACGGTCGAGAATACGTTGAAAGACAAGAACAGTGGGTTATTTACCCGTGATATTTCAATTTATTTTATACTTTCAAGAAAAAAAAAGCATTCAGTGTGTCATTCTAAATAAGCTTCTGATGCATTTGATGAGTCATTTTGGCAAGATAAGCTCGACTATGGAATGGAGAGATAAGACAAACTAACAAACGAGCTATCAACATTCCTTTAGTTTGTTTTTAAATAAATTACATTGTAATAATTAATATATTCAACGAAAAATTTTATCTTGACAAAAAGAGTACCGTATGTTGCTTGTATACAATCGGATGCGAAGTTCAAAACGTATCAATAAAAGCATTTTTATAAAGATAGAATTACTATTGTAAAGGATTAATACATGGATAAATATAAAAGAGCTTTGGCCTCTTATTTCGACTTTGTACAGGTGAATCAATGAACAATAACATATTGTTACATACTACCTTATGCACGTTTTTTTCTAACCAAGATACCTGTGATTAGTATTATATACTCGTATTATAGACATGTGCACCGAGTAATTTAATTTACCATCTTACGGTCTAATTCCGTTGCAACCGTTCGATAACACCACAATATAATATAAATATTATAAAGATGAATTTTCAGAAAATATTTAAAAGTAGCCATAAATTATATCAACAATATTGATAGTGCAAAGGACACTTCTTATCGTTGGTAGCTATTTGTCATGTTCTTCAGAATTGTGTATATGGTAAACCTCAAATTATCAGCAATCAGTACTTCTTGCTGTGGTCGACGTGGAAATTTATTCGTTTGTCGCTTTTATGTTGAAAAAAATTTTTTTTTCATAGTACTATTAAAACGATGAGGGTTTAATGTTGCATACAAAGGATGTTAGTTACAAGATCACATCATATAACTAATCCAGAACAATAGAGTGATAGATTTAAAAGATAAACGGGTTGAGATGGGGATGCTGAATATGAAAATTCGCATGTAGCCTAATAATACGAAAAGATCGATCGGCTACATGACGAGAAATGGTGGTATTTACCTGTTCTTTCCATAGCCGACTTTGTGGAGCTCGACGTGTTTGAAGGCAGCGTAGGTGGCCATTTTTATGGAGTATTAGATCAAAATTTAATTAATTGAAACTCGTAAAATCTCACACACTGTGTTGCAAGGAATATCGGAGAGATGAAAATGAGCAAAATGCGACGAGGAGCTACACGGACAAGAGCGAACAGCTGACTGACTAGCGGGTGGAGCTGGCCACCATTAAATATGGCGGAGGGGCAGGATGGGCGGGAGGGGTGTACCCCCCGCTGCCTGACTCCCACCCCATGTATTATTATATTTCTATTCTAATTAACATACTGAAACATTCTCATTCAGATACTGAATTGATAAAGCGGTCAAATTTTTCAGCCATGAAAATATAATGGGAACCTCACTCTTTAAATTATTTTCAGTAATTGCAATATGTGAAATTTGTGCTCTTTTGAGTTTAATAATTGAAAAAATTAAACAATCAAATTAAACCAAGCACTTAAATAGACTGAAAAAAACAATTAAAATACCTAAAATATATTTTCGATTTCAGTATAAAATCTATAATTACTAGTGTGTGTGTATGTTGTATATCTGTCCCTAAACCATCACTGTTACCAGATGGAAGAAAAATACTTTTTATATAATTATTACTACAATTAGTACATATATAAAATCTCGAAATGGGTATTTTACTGATAATAATATTAAATTAATTTCAAAATAATATCAGAGATATTTATTAATGCATAATAAAAGACAATTCTCAAAAAACAGTATTTATTGGGAAACTCGCTTTTTAAATTAATATTGTGATGAGTGTTGTCATCATATGAAAAAAAGTATTAAATTATTTTATTTATAATTTACTGTGAAAATTTAAACTTCTTTCGAATGAAAATACAAACAACTAATTACCTTCGTATTAAAAACAAAGCAGAGCATTTAAAAAATATCGATTTAAAATATTAAATAAATTCATAATAATATTTTTAGATATGTTTAATTTGATAATGCATAATAATTCCACATTTTTATAATTAATTTTTAAAATCAAATAATTCTTCTAATCATAAAAAACTTCTTTAAAGCGAAAATGAACTCAAAGCTCAAATTATATCCGTCCTATTAAAAAACCAAGTAGAAATTACCCTAGTGTAAAATAATACAATTAAATTGTAAAGGCACGAATTTACTATACTGTAAAAAAATTATATTTTTATTACATGTTGATATATTCTGAACAAGGGATGGTTAGCTTAACTCCCTCCAGTTTGCAGTTTCCCCAGACGCAGTGACGTCAATACAGAACGACTCGGCATTGGGGTTGGTCTAATCTAATTTTTAAATATTTCAGGGTTAATACATTAATTACGCAGTTGCGTAGCCATCGTTTTAGTTAAAATGGTGGGTAATCGTCTCGGGTAAAATTTCATAATTCTAATGTCGGTCGTGACAATATTTAACATGATAAGAGTCGCACCTTTAGCAAACTAAGCATTTTGTATTGAGTGCAGTTATTTAGATAAAATTAAAGTGACTTTGTAGAGAGCGTATTTTCCGACAACCAGAAAACGTCACATAAAGGAGGCGACTTCAAGCAATAATTATCCACGATCAAATGTGTGTCAATTAGTAGACATAATCGTAACTAATTGAAAGCAGATACTACAGTCTATAAATTTTCACACATCTATCTTAAAAGGCAACTCACCAATTATACAATCAACAGAGCAATTGATCGTGACAAATGGACAGCCATCGTTAACTTTTATGCGACAAAAAGCTTGCAACTCTAACAATAAACATAATTGGCCTCTCTTCTTACTAATTTTGAAACATTTATCAAAATTATAATCACGCAAAAAATACCACCGGGTAACCTGGACATATCTGTTAATATAATAAAGAATATTGATTATCTACCCAGTATATGTAAGTTTTTTTTTGTTGGATCTAAAATAAATAATGCACTACGTAAAAATCAATTTAAATTAAATTATTATTATAATAGAATCAAGTATTGAAAAGTATATATGTATATAAGGAGCTCAGCTAGTTGGTGTTGGAAACAGACAACCGTATATAATGAGAGAATGCAATTGCCAAGAACCTCATCACGACCGCTATCATTATATTTTTAGATATTTCATAGAACCATTAAAATTCATAGTAAAAAAATAAATTACCAATCTAAAAATATATATATTACAACTGAAATCAATTTCTGTTTAAGTGATTCATTTTGAAATTTATTTTAATTGATGGACAACCTTTTGAACTTCCTTATTATGTAAACTGAATGTGGTTTCGCTAATTGGAATTGGCGTAGCTCTTTCGATTTGAATGCATGACGAACGACCAATCAACACATTGGGGAGTATTCTCATTAATTGCTTACCCTCCAGCAATTATTTGGGGTATTAAGGTATCGGGGGGGGTAACATAAATAACGTAAGTGAGCAAAACATTGCTGTAAAGTGACGGGCGTGGTTGAGAGAAGTACATACATATGTATTAGAAATGAATCGGCCAACAATATAACCCTCTATATTTAACCACGTGTACACATTGTGATATCAACAAGCACGTGCGATATTCAATGCACACTGATACTAATGAGAAACGAACCAAACTCATTTACTGGTAGACACTTCACTAACTCGCTGAGCACTGGTTACGCTGTGAAAGCGATCAAAGCTTAATTGCTCCAAGGGGAAAACTGTCTACTTTATAAGTTACACATTGTTCAAAATAATAATTACACTCAACGCACTTTATTAAAAAACAAATATATAAGTGATAAGTTAACAAGAAATACTCTTCCTACTTCACATACCTGCTACGATAGCAAAAGTATAGGAAATGATACCATGTGAGGCACAAGATGACAAATTATGATGTGAAAGCACGCGACGCCATCAAGTGTCGCAAGTTTTAAGATCTTATTGCTTACAGCATTCGAAAGAAAATCAGCAAAAGAAAGAGATGGTGGATTGAATTTAGAGGTCATATTTAAAATGCGACGAAACCGACCATCTGTCTACATAAAAGATTTTTCATTAATCAAAGCGGATCTTCATCACTCATTCACAGAGGCCTAATCGAATATAATAATAAAATACACATCACACCTTTCTAATTTTAATATTTTTGTATCTTTTTTAAAGATAATTTGATATATTAGTAATCCGTGGGTACATATAATCACTAAATAATTTAATTGATTATGAAATATGTATATAACAAATGTCGGAAGTAAAAACTATACTAATACTCGCTCAATGCTACTACGCGGAGAGAACTCAATAAATAACCAATTACATATAATAAAGTGATTATATTTTTTTCGGTGGTTAAAATACTACAGCACCACATAACAATTATTATTCTATCTACTATGTGTTCAATTGAATATTTCATTCAATTACCTGCGATGCATCGTTTCTTAAGAAATTTGACTTTCATCATGATTATATATTGTATACAGCAACAGTTTAATCTTAATAGATTGTAAATGTGTTGAAAACATTGAGATAAAGCCGCTAGCTAGAGGCGTTTCGATCACGAATGATGGCTTTATATTCGTTGTTTCTTAAAACGGAAACGGTGAAAGGCTTTGTATTTTTCCTAGCACGCAAATTTGAGGGTTCGGATTGTAGATCGGATCTAGAAATAAAATGGGTCCACCGACGGGGCACTTATTAAAGTTTTCTCTTTTGTTCAAAGTATTTGATGTTGTTGGTAGTTGTGAGAAAGATTTCAAAAATGATGAATGGTGTTCGGACTGCAGTGTTTACATGCGATCGATTGTAAATAGAAAGGCGATAGATATACAAGAATGTACTACTCTGTTATAGTACTGACCTGACTATATGAGATCTGGAATCGTGGGAATACAATTCATACGCGTTTTCAAAAATATAGCATATTAATACACCGCAAAAGCCATTTCAGAAAAAAAACATTCATAGAAAGTCTATGTAGAGGAAATATTCATATTGGACAATTTTATTTTTTGGGTCAAAACCGATTAACAAGATTAAGTACATACATGTAACTGTCTTTTTATTTTTTTATTATAATTGTTAATACAGAATTACTGTATGTGCACAAGAAAGTTAGTAGAAAAATAATATTAGTTTATGAGAGAAAGAGTTAGAAAATTATGGTGATGTAGAATATTAGTATGTAGTTTGACAATGATGAAGTTGTATTAGAGAAATATTACGGAGATGGCAGGTGAGGTTCATAGACGTCATGTCGACGGTGATCTCTCATCATTCAAGTGGCTGCGTTAATGATATCATTTATAAATGACGAACTGGCTTATAATTCTAATGAATACACTCACTGTCAACAGTTACAAGCGTATATTTGAGGAGGAGTAAAAAATGCATCGACAACGAGTCGTGAAAGCTATAATTGCAAGCCTACATTTATAAAAAAACCAAACGAAATAGAGGTTCCCAAGTCAATTTCATTTAATAGTATTGATTATCACATAAAATAGATTTACGACATTGTAACGCTACTGTAGACATAAATTATAGAAAACGTATTACAGTCGAGAATATTTGAGGCATACATATTCATTTGCAGAGCGATGACCGATGGGTCGTAATTGTTCGTGCCGGGATTTAAGTGCTCATCGACTCAGATACCTGAGTTTTATTACTTTAAAATATAAGCGGACCGACGATAATTTTCTCGGCGTTAGTGATTTTCCTAGGACAGGTTCGGAGTGTTGCGCATGCAATAAAGTATACTGCAACAATAAACCTGTACAAGGAGAACGAACCGACTCCCGCTGTATTTCACTAAGATACACATCAACGTTTCACAAACTGGAGGATAGACCTGTAAAAGAGGTACAATAATAAGAACACAGTCACAGACTGAATGGTCAAAGGATTTTTTTTCCGGAAACAATTAGTCATAATATGACAAGTGTCACGAAAACGAATGAGATGAGATGACGGCGAGTCAGCAGAGCAGCGATATCAGTGGAGCATGACTGCCGAGTGAGCAGGTGACGGTGGATGTACAAAACCATGCTATAAACAAAACAATTTGTAGTATATAACAATGACCACAAGAGAATATCATTACAGGTAAATCGGTAGCACTGATATTATTAGAGAAGCGGTCGGCGGTTTATGCCATTGTCATCTTATTCTATACGCGTGATTACACCGTGACAATGGATGTAAAGTGAAGTGAAAATGTGTCGACGTGAGAAGTGTCTATTAAACTATTTGGACATTATGTCGCGCGTTTCGTCCAAAGTGGAAACGGTACAAAATTAATTTACTTCTTTCCGAGAAAAGTTTATTTCAAGTGGTTCAAAGGATAGAAGACGATGTCGCGACGGAGTGTGTTACGCAAGTTGCAATAAAATAGGAAAACCAAATGAGGTAGACTGAAATAGTATATGAGAGGAGACGTTCTTCCTGTGTCTAAATGTGGATCTAGCTGGAGAGAAAGGTGGCGAGAGTATTCAGCTCGCCTGGAAGAACCAGTATACAAAGTTAGACAACACGTGCACACGGCTTGCACGAATATTGTGTAAAGAAACAATGCTAGAATCATCTCTTGTTTACATCTATAAATACAGAAATACACCTGTTTATAAACAAAGCTACACTATCATCCTCTACAATTTCACTAAGGAATGAGCTGATTTACTCACAATAGTTAAAACCACGAAAGGTTTATTTAAGATAGTGAGGGAAACAAAATCATCATTTTTAATATTTGATTTTCTATATCGCAAATTAAATAATAACATTTTAACTATGATTGTTTTTAAATTTCATTAGAATAATTATATTTTTCTAACAAAATTACATCGCCTTGTGAATGAGTGGTCTATCAGAGGGACAGATAATGACCTGTTCAATCTGTCCCGCCCTATGTTTACGGAAAGCGTGCACAATATTTATCTTACTAAAACCTTTTTTACATTGTTCCATCTTTTTATGTTATTCTTCTTTTTTTATTTATTGTTATTTTTTTACTGATCTTTTCTCTTCTTTCATGTTTCAACTGACGAGTGCCGCACTATCATCACGGCGACTTGGGATCCCCCGTAATGCACTAGTGGTACTGCAGTATGATATAATAATAAATGAATTTATATGTGAAATAAATTAATAAATTATATTCAATCAATATTACCTACAGTCATTAATATTTCCACTTTTGTTGCATTTGAGGACGTTTAAATTTTATATGTGTGCTCGAGAACTAAAATGTGATGATGGTAAGTTCGGACGGTGAGTTGGACGGTGACTAAACAGTTAATATTTATTTATAGATACAAATAATACTATAAAAGTAGTGGAGAAAAAGTATCGAGGGAGAATCAAATTAACTAAAGCAAGTGATTAAAGGTCTCTGAAAATAAGGTAATAAGGGCATGTACGCAAATGGAATGAACATGGTTTAAATGACGTTAATAATGCGTAATAATTTATAAACGATCGCTTATTAGGGGAAGGGTCGCCAATCAGTGCAAAAACGGCACGCATTATCCAAGGTGGGGAATCTACTATCTGATCACCTGTATCGCAATATTTATCATGTTATTGTTAAGTTTCTGGTTTTAAAGATACACTTTAAATATAGAGAAAACACCAGGGACAGTATGAACGGTTCTCTGTGTGGGGAATGAGACTAAGAAATTGACCGAGACTGTTCCAAAAGCATTTCGACAACACGTTGCGCACGACTTATTAATGTTTATTTTGTCAAATGCATCCAAGAGGGCTTTAAACGCATTACAGAAGCTTCATATGCCTGGGTTGTATAAATATTTACCATGCAACATTGTATTAAAGTTATTTTGCAATCAAGCGTTTCAATTACTTCAAATACACTAAATAAACAAATGTATTTTCTCGTAGACCAATAAATATTTTATGTGAAATATATTTATTCAATTCTTTACGCGTGATAGCTGATACATCTGCACCGTTTTAACCAACATTATTGTTATGTTTCATCACCTGAAACAGTACAACCACGAACACGGCTTACTACTATCGTACATAAATAAAAATAAATGGTAATTACAGTAAGTTTACAGATTGTGTCCAAATATATTTTCTGTATTACCGAACTTATTGATTCAGAACAGTGCAAAATCTGGAGCACAAACGGAACACGCAGACTGACATTGAGAATATCTGTGGAGGAACAAGTACCAGTAACCGTTATAAAATTACACGAAGAATAAAATTTCGCAAAAGTAAAGGTTGTTGCACTCTGTATTTACAGACTCCAATAACTATAAGTCTGCCAACAGTAGTAAGGACGTGTGCCTTCTGCTTTCAACAAAGTGAATGCCAATTATGCCATATAAACAGATCTTAAAAATGTAGCTTGCATATGGTATGGGTCATAAAATAGCATATAAACCGAGTACTTCATAAAATATCATGAAACAAAAGTTGGGTGAAAGCTCGTTAGATAAAATGGAGTATGAGTAGTGTGTGACTTCACTAACGAAGTAAACTGGATACCTGAAGAGAGGAAATATACATAAGATGAAGTTGTATACTACAAATCCTTAAAGTGCATGTAAATGAATATCTCTCGCTTTACAGAAAAATGCAACCAGGTCAATGTAGGCGAAGATTTGGTTATCCATTTAATGTTAACTGATATCCATTTATAAGTACACGAAGCAATCAAAATTACAAGATAACTAGTATAAGAAATTGTATCGTAGATAGCTCGAGGCACATCTCGGTGTGCTTAAAAAGATCTGATTGAATAATATAACAGAAGGTATGCATTTCACCTGTATAACAATAATAGAGATAATGATACACTTTCATTATCTATCGGACAAACACGTACATAAAAGGGCTCACTTTCACAGGCGAATGATATATGATACGTTGGCCTTTCTAAAAACAATTATGAGACTATGCGTTCAAATATAAAGTGTATTGGTATAAACGATACGTAGTAAATTTGATGAGTTGTAGTACTAAATATAGTAAAATGATTGACGCCAAGCACTTAAAACTAAAACGTGATAAAATCATGCGAATATATAATCTACCATTTCCAATCCTGACAAACGTTTCTCAGCACTATATATATACTATAATCAAAATATATTGATAGAAAATCAAACATGTAGTGTAAATATCAGCCATTCTCACGGCCTTTGACATATATACATAGAAGATAATTTCATTAAGAAGCAAAGGCTAGATCGCATAATAACATTAATTACAAAGCGCAAGATAACATCCGTTACGCACGCTTCGATTTGTATCGGAACAGAACAAGAACAATCAATCGAAAGTACACTTCTCAACATCTTCGATATAATAACTGGATTTTTCAAACAATAAGTTTAAAAAAACTTATCGTGTCATATCGATACGATACTATATTCGTGATTCGAAAATCACAACTCATCAATCAAAACGGTTAGTAGTCTGTATATGAAGTATTATGATCGATCATTATTTTTAAAAGATAATGCTTCGATGGAATGGAACAAACAATTTGAATGTTGATGATAAATTTACTTGGGATTCGATTAAGAGGAAGTGTTTTTGTATATTATATTTTTTTCCATAGCCAAATAATTCTCCGAATAGTTTTCATAACGGAATAATGCAGTCAATAATCGACGAGACAAAAACGTGCCGTTATGTAGATTTCCGTTTCCTGTTTTGCACGCCAGAAGAGCGGAAGTTTTCAGCAAGGTTTCTGAATAACTATTACATTTCAATGCTTAAAAATACAATATGTATGTATAATTATAATGGAATACTTGTTCTCGTTCACAACTGAAAAAGCAACAAATTCAATGCGACGATACAGAGCGAAGAAGGGTCGAGAACAAAATAACTGAATCAGATAAATAATACAAGATATAATGATATTATTTATAGAGTATAAAAGAATGAAATGCATTATATTTATTAGTCATCGGTCTGTTTTGAATATCAAGCACGGTTGCATATACACAGATCCTGTTGCACAATACTGAGAAACTACTCAACAGTGGTCAGTTGATTGACTCAAATAAAATGTAAACAATTCTGTTAATAAAATGCAAGTGTGCTATAATCGAGTTCTTGTTAGGTGTATAATGTCGCGTGATGGTGAATGTATACAGGATAAATTTATATGAGAAACTCCAGTACATAATAATAAAAAGGTGAAATGATCGAAGCGGTGACTGAACATAAAATATAGACAACTTTAAAATTAAAAGACATTTTGACACAGTTTAGCAAAATTCTCGTATAACATACAAATAACGTCTTTCACTGTGAGAAATTTCCAATAAAAATGCAAGTCGAAATGGAGAAACAGAGTACATTACAAGGCATTTGCCGATCGAAACGTTGGACGCAATTAAGTTTACCAGCGACAATAAGTCAAGATGTTTATCTTAACGAAATGCTTTCACTTGAACTTTTCTATCATTTTCCGAGTACCTACAGCCTGCAGACATATAAATTGATAAAAATTCAATGAGAGATTTAATATTTTGATTTTAATACAAATTAATATGGTTTACAATAGGCAATAATATGCACAGTAAAGAAGTGCGACAGCGCTTTCTAAAAAATACGTTCCAGATTTGATACAGATAATAATTAAGATTTACGTTACATTTCTGACATGAAACACATACCCTTTCATTAAGATTTGGACGGGAGGAGAATATCGCTAGACCGGCAAGTGGAGCGAGCGTTAACCCAGATGCCCATCAGACAATTTTAAATACGAGTTCGCCAAACTGATGATGAAAAATACATCTAGATGAAGGAAGCGATAATAAATAATTCATATAAAAGACAACTGATAATATCGCACAAGTGGTTATTATGAAGATATCCATCGAAGACATTGTGCTGAAAACAAAACAAGAGAGTACTCGTGCGCGCAGGTCATTAACTTGATATGTTGCTTCTTTTTGATGGCCACGATCACGACATTAATTGATTGCAGACTATATCTATTGGAAACAGCATTTACTTCAACATAATGAATATGCGCACTAATAAACTACCTTAAAAGGTAATACTTAATTAAACACACTATGTTCCGGTTATACATTTCAGGAAAATTAAATCCATGGGTTATTAACACAAGCATCTACAGATTGACAGTTGAAGAGAAGAAAACATATTTATATAAGAAAACACATTATCTTTATAAATAACCTTAATAATACGTTTTTGCATTACCGATATCATATATCTATTCGAACTAGGCAAATCACTAAAAAGGTTTTTGTGTAGATAAAATCAAGTGTTAATAGCCCGTTGAAATATTATCTAATATTATGTGGAAAAGGGTAATTAATTTACATTAAAAAACACTTAAAAACAGAAGCAAAAAACTAAGAAAGTGGAAACTTTTATTAATATTCAAAACATTTTAATGAGAAAATTTATAGCCCATTCACCATACGAAGAAATTAATAAAGAAACTTGTTTTTCCGCAATATAATTAAGAGTTAACGGCTGTAGCTCATAAACAAACAATATGTACTCATAGAATCTTTAATGGAGATTGTGTTTTAAAGGGTTATTCTTTTCATACAATCGATTAACAACAGTTATATACGAAATTTATATCGGTATTTAACTAACGGCAATTATATCAACGGGGCTGCGATCATATTACAATTCGATATATATTTGATGAGCACGAAACCTTTATACAAACAAAGACTATCGACAGTAAGAAGAGGATGATCGTTAAAAGCAATGAATGTGCGATTTTAGACGTGAGAAATCAAGTATATGAGATCGTGAGCTAAGGGCTGGTCCATTCATAGCTGGACATCATCTTAAACTAGAATATGATTATCCTCTTCATAATAAAACAATCAATCATATAAATAGAGTGAAAGCTCATTTAACGCATCGTCAAAGACAAGACAGAATTAAAAGGTCCAAAAAAAAATTTTGGAGCTATTACTATAATTTATGTTATTTTTAAGCAAACAATAAAATATTTATTATCAGCGCGGAAAGTTTGCATGAAATTTGGATGCAAAGGAGATATTTTGGCGGCGCATCCCGACCGTGAAGTCCGCTCGCCAAGAGTCACTAGTTTACCATTCCTTTCCATTCTCAGTCCATTTTGAGATATTAATCTACGTGTACGTGGCCAACTATAAAGATCACTTAAATGGTTATTTCACGCTTTCCCTTAAAACAACAGTGAAATCAAACAAACAAAAAAAAGAAATCCATAACTTAATGATTAATTTAAGGTTGTGCAAAAGCAAACAAACTTTACTTTTATTATTATTTATGGGCATACGATTCTAAAAGTCACCTTCACCCCCTTCATGATTCAAATCCCCACTAACACTATTCCCTAAGGCCTAGTGGATCACTCAATATATTCCGGTAGAATAAACGGCCATTGGGGAATTTAATGTATGAGAAACACACATAGTTTCCAATAATTTGATTATACATTATAAAGAAAGGCTGAAGATCTTGACCTATCCATGCGCACATATGGTTGACGCAGTCCAATAATATGTATATAAGACAGGGACTATAGCTACTGACCTGCTTTACATGGAGCATGCGTAAACCACCCCTATCTGCGATGATCTCATCCCACCCTTGCCAAGCAGCATCCCCCTCATACAATTATAAACGAGACATAACATCTAATCGATTCTGTAACAAAGTATATACCAACATCATTCTACCCAAACCAGACAATAAATATCAAAGCATTCCCATCGTTTGCATAGATATATCTTAACAACAGTTACCAATGTCATTGTCGCTCTCATCTGAGAAATGTTCTATCAGCGAAATGTAAAAGCAGGGAGAGAAAATACAAATCAACTAGTGATAACAATAATATACGACAAAATAATTTTACAGCTATTCAATGCAGTAGCAGCCGCTTACAAACTTATATTGGAAAATCTATTATATTTTAATGTATTATTCACATTTAAGTTATACGCGAGATGCTCAACCGATAAAATAAATTTACAAGCTATATCGAGTTTCGTATAGAACTGTGTTGAATATTTTGTTCTTGTATGTATCTACATTCGACAGTTGATACATAAACCCGCCACAGTGGAGCCAGTTAATTTAATAAACTTTTTTTCAAATGTGGTTATTCGCATTTTTTCTAGACGAGATGCAAAAAAAATAAAACCGCAAATTACGCGTTATTTTTAATAGTAAAAAATACCGTGAAATGTCTTTTCGCGAGGGTCACCCAACAAAATAATGTAAACAAAAAAAAATATTGTAAAACACGAAGGAAATAAAACTCAACGGTGCGATGATCATTACATTGTAAACCACCACATAAAACTAAATCTTTTGAGCCACAATCTATGTACCTACATGAAAAACGATTATTACTTCAATATTTAGCAATTGCTTCTAACACACGCATTTACCGAGTGCAATTTAAAGTGTTCCGTGTAACGAGTGGCGGGAATCGAATCTGTAATTTAATGGGGATTGAAAACTGTTCTCAGTCCATAATCGAATCATCCCCTCACTGATTCCAAGCAATAACTATAAATACATATTATACAAAACTCAATATAGCAAAGATCACCACTGTCAATGTTACAAAAATAATAAAAAAATATCTGAACACTAATTCATGCTTATTTTCCTATACTTAACGACAAATAAATTATATTAAATACCCCTATATTAATACAATAACCTTCTAAGGTTGAGTTTCTAAAAGCGGCGGCTCAATGAAGTTTTCAAAGAATAGACATTAAATTAACATGGAATACCCGACCAATTTATAATGTCAATATAATTTATCGTCGTTTCAAGAAAACACAAATAGTTAAAAGGATAATTGCATTTTTTTTATTTAAAAAATATAAATTAATAAAATAAATAAATAGTTTAATATTCTGCAATTTAACCACAAGAATATTAATTCGGTACAAGTACGTGCGAAAAACTTAAATGTAACATGATGAGAGATTCACATTAATACCAAAGCATGTTAGAATATCCATTTGAACATGCTTAAAATAGCAATATTTCCATTTTAATTGGAATGTACTTTCTCATGTCTGAAATTAAATTTCAAATACATATAACAACTCGTGTGTAATGCACGTTTTCTTTTATATGGCAAACCATGATAAATTCGCCAGTCGCTATTCTATCAAAGAGGCAATTTAATATAATATAATGATTTGAGATTTAGTGAGCTTTCTATTACATATTATCATATCTGGAGTATGGTTGATTTTATCCCATTGGTTCATCTCCACTGATGATGGATATCAAATGGACACTCGGTCAGATTGAGACCGATAATAACTACTGTTGACGAGTGACACAATACGCGGCGTTGAAAGCTTTTGAGAAAGTTTGAAATGCTGCGAAAGTACGCTAATAAAATATAAATCTGGAATATTCTGTTGAAATCAAATATTGCTGATCTCGCCTTAATGTTTGACAAATGCATATATAATAAAATTAATCAAAGAACAGTTATATAGAAATCACAACACATTAACATTTTCGCGACTAATCTCTAAATGTGAATAAATACATAATAAAATATTCATAGATATAAACATAAGATATCGCATGAGTGGCTAAATGCGTGTTTAGTTCAAGTCGATCAAGTAGCCAAAAACATCAGTTACCCGGCAAACATTATACTGTAAACAACTCTCTTCATATCTTCAGTTATATTTCACAGTAAAATGGGTAAATGCATTGTTACCACCGCTAAGTACTTCTTTAAGATGTGTAAAATATTATTGCATTTTAATTACCAAAATATTGTCACATCCACTCTCAGGGACCACTAGGAAATGTTTTGAGTGAGGGAGACACACTTATGCCTTTATCGAATAGGAGAGAATATTGCAACAATACACTACTTATTTATATGCAATGCGATAGCTAATAAAAATATTTTACATCAAATTAAATTAATATGTTAATACGAATGTCAAATAAATATCACATTATTATTAAGCGGATGCGTGAAATAACTTTGTGATCAAAATATATTTTATAAGAGCGCAGTAGAGCTTTTTATGTGAAAATACATTTTAGTATTATGGCTTTTTACTTTAATGCCACTACTAATAGTAGTAATAAGTACATTGTGAAGTCGTTTGGCGACGGTGGTCTCGGAATATCGCCTAACTGTATAACAAATTCCATGAAATTTACTTGCCGATAAATAACTTCCAGAACGTAATCTTTGAATTCGCATACAAGATGACAACAAAAGGTGACTTTGATCCGATCAACGTTTGAGATATTTTTCATAGTTGTAAAGTTCATCGAAATCCACCCATGGGAGCTTAAGGCATCCGGTGGTTGCGGTAAGATTGGCCCAGAAGTAAGAGAAGTGATGAAGTACCTTGCCGATGAGGAGCAGATCAGTCAAGCATGATAGTGGAGAACAAGACCGCAGACCACCAACACTACTCTTCTAGCTATATTATGCATAATGATTGATAAGGTGACCAGAGCCAGCCACACAGCCAGGCCATCATTTCATCCCTAATGCGCTCCGCTTTCCCAACCTGCCATATTGAATTGCTTCTAACGAAAGCCTATTTAGAAAGCCTGCGTTAGTGTAATAATCACCCGTCTTCTGAGACGCCGCATAAGAATAAATTATTCGCATCATTACTATGACCGTTCGCCCTCTTCATCCTCCTACCAGAAACTAATTAACCGTTCACGTACTTTGTTAAACCGATATAATATATGTGAGTTGCTTAGTATCAAAGACGACTCTTACCACTAAAATTATTTTTGTCTTTAATACCAACATAATAATTGATTTTCATAATAAGATTAATATGCAACTCAAATTTGGAATAGGTTTGAGCCTTTTTTACCATATTAATGTACAACTAGGTAAGAGACTTTCTGAATAATAAAAATTATCAATAAAAATCACTTCGAAAAAATGGTCTTAAGTCGTCTTCGATATTGGACTTCTCATACTCATACAATCGTGTTTATATAAAATAATCTCTCATGAGAAGTTTTCTTCATATTTGGGACAAAAAATCCTTCAAATCGGTAAGTGTATTCGTTATTTGTCCCGGAAAGACGGTTCGTTTCATTATTGCGGTTGATAAAAAATAAACATTATTATTATCTTAATTTTCACTATCCACTATCCAACCAAGTGTTCTGTATATCATCACCATTCTAGATATCTTAGATTAGAATATTAAAACATACAAAAGAAATTGCACCTAAAAGAAACACGAAGCATCTAATACAAAACGGTACAAGAGCATTTTTTTGAAAAAAATCGATAAATAAAATATTTGGATGAAAATTATTTGAACGCAACCCAGCTGCGACGAATCAAATGGTTAATCGAAATATAATCATTGTGTAGTTGCTAAACAATGCAGGTAAATTACAACGAAATAAATAGAAAAATCTGGTTGGAAATTACACGGGGGATCATTTCCGACTTTCTAATTCGGGTCAAGGGAATACAAAAAATGACAAAGAGAGACAAAGTCACGCTCATCTGCCTTCGCCGCAATTCAAGTGCATAAGTGTTTCTTTCGAAAAAAAGACCCAAACGGAAACTTTCATTGAAATCGATCGATTGAAGAAAATCGTATCAAAAAGCTGATGAGCATGACCGATCACGGGAAACTGATGCGGACTGGTTCATATAAAAAATACAAATCGATATTTGATTTAATTATACAGCGTGTCCATATGAGTGTTTATCAAAATACATTGCATTTGTACGGTCTCTTTCACGTGCGAGGTTTTAAAATAAATCAACCAGGTCAATTATATGTACCTTCTGTCACTTTGTAACAACAAGTGAATTGGGTCATTTCTTATAAGTAATTAAATAAATCGATGATGTAACAATAGTGTTTAAAACACAACTACCTGGAAAATGAAGTGACGGTGAAGGCAAATAATGGCGGAAGAGGATATCAAGAAATACCATCCAATCTGTCTATTCGTTCGTCTACTGTTAGTGCTACTCTTCACTCAGCCAACAATGGAGAAGGCCTGGCGCGTTCCTCGACAAATTTATCTGATCGCATTCCATAGCTTATTGATCTCCATTGTATTGTATATTGTGGTGTTAATTCTAGAATACGTTCGTTACATTCAAACGATTTATTGTACTTCAAGAGTCACACTACATAATAATAAATTTCCCACACTAGTATACCAATGTTACAAGCTATATAATAAGTAGGTACATTGCTCAGGATTCATAAAAGACAACATTACGAAAGATCGAAGTTTTGTGGCTTGAGTATAAAAACTTTACGAGTTTTTGACTTATCTTCTATAATAAAACATGTATTGGTAATAGTACGAAATGGACAAATTGTAGTTCTGTTCCAATCTTACGTGACCAAATGTCAAAATATTCATACAGTTAATGATAATTAGAAATGACAGTTAAAAAAACGTGGGAGGTTTGCGCGACAACATTGAAATGCAATAAAATAAGTAAATAATTTAATTTATTTAATACAAACAAAAAGATGAGCGTCGATTCTTCGCACTTTGATTTTATACAAAGCGACGAAATCCAGAATAAAATCAAAGCCTATTTAGAAAGTTGCGGTTGCGGGTAATGGAGGATGAAGCGGACACCGTGTCCAGAATCAAAATGGTCGGATGGTTTCATCACCAACCTAAATTTTTATTTTTCTGACCAATAAATACGGTGTGAAGAGACTAGGGTTCCTGCTCGATACAGCTTTCTCTGAGGGACCGCAATCCCGCACGTAGACTAGGAATGAGTGTGCCCTTGCTAGAACGTGCCTACTCCGGAAAAACTTTTACTGCAACTATGTACAACTCGGCATACCGTGTAACAGACCTGATTAAAAATCATCATGGAGAACATGTAACTCTTATTTTTACCATTGGAAATATATATTATCATTTGCCTGATCACAAAATGAAATAATCATTGTGTGTTCAATTTGATGGGGAGAGAACTTTAGAATAGTTTTCAATCGCTACAGACATACAAAACGCAAATAAAGAAGCTCCAAATAGTTATCTGTCAATGTCGTGACATCGAATACACAATAAAATTTCTTTGCCTGCATTTAAAATGTATGAGATAAAAGTTTGTTTAGCGCCGTGGATAAAGGAAAAATAACAACAATGAAAATTTTTATGCACGCAAGTTTTCGACTGGTTAGTAAACGACGCGTTCAAATTAATATTTTCCTCCGTGAAACGGTTCCACAACGTTTAGTCGGCTAACCACGTGCAATTATTATAACCAAATTGCACCAACAATATAGATATTTAACCACATACGTTATGAGAATTTGGCTCAGACAGTATATATTTAACATGGACAATAAAGACGTGTGCGTGATGATGTTATGGCACGTGTCTCTAAAGATTGTCATCACGCACGTTTAGTAACTTTACTCGTAAAACAACGAAGTTTGTGTTATTGAAAACTAAACTTCGGTCTTTTACTATGCAAAGTATTTCACGCCTACTCTACAGATAACTTTTTCACCGAACGACTTTGATTCGATAAAAGACCCAACTTTTAAACGAGCTTTAAAATACATCAGAATAAAATAATAAAATTGATAACTAATAATAATACGGCACCGTATTTAATTGCGGATATAATCACGTACATGAATTACGCACCAATGTTACAAGTAACAGTTATTTTATTTGTAAACATATGTACATTTAATAATGAATTAGGCTGTTTAATTTGTACGGTTCCCTAATTAATTGTTATTATTTACGGTTTATGCGGGACGTGATGCCCGCAGCAAAGGCAGTATTATTCAAATTATCGGAATAATGAATAATTTTGAATAACTACTAACATATGCAATTAAACTATCGATACTGTTATATCTCTCGTGCTGTGCTCTACGTATACTAGAATATCATATTTACGATTTGTTACATGGATGATGATCCTCCGTGACTTTTGTATAATATTGTAATAGCAAATTAGCAAATGATGGGTGTGGTAGGTACGGGAAACTCCACCACGAAATTCTATGTTCCGAGACGAAACCCATTAAAATAAGGGGCGGTAGTGCGTGAAATCCGCACTAAATTCACTATTGTCTTCGACTGCTCTGCCATCAGGCGAGTCGCAACATACTCAAGACATACATACTATAAAAGAGTACCTATCACAGCAGATATATAATGAAGAACTAGAACAAACACTCATCATGTTCTAGAATCTACAAGTTTATTTAATTAAAAACGTTTGTGTATAGAAATAGCATCGAAACTTCAGCGGTCAACTCCCGAATCAAGTAAGAAGTGAAAAACTAAAGTACACATCGAGTAAATCTAACGTTTTTCAAGGAAGGATATTGTGTGGTAATATTGACCTAAATAAGGAGCGACAATAACAATTTAACTAAAAGACAATACACCAAACAAACAATACGCCTAACAACAATAAAACTTGATTAGTCCCGCCCACCTACAAGGAGATTTCATAATTGAAACTTGTACCCAACATCAGTCACATAATAGTTTCGGGATACGAGCTGAGATATGTATTTGTGGATACGGAAGAATTACGTTTACATTGCTTCCTATAATTTCAGGATGTAAAAATCTAAACAAAAGAAGTGACATGGTGTTACTACGCTGAAGATTATTTAAAATACGCCGATTGTTGTTATAAGACATGCCACAATTTTCTATTTAATGGGAAATGCGATATTTGCAGATGACAAATTGCTCGGTAGATGCATACAGTTGCAGAAATTGCACATGCAGAAGGAGCAATAAATACGCGACCAGAAAGGTTGAGCACGTATCAAATGATTGGAGATTCCCTAATCGAAACGCATGTACCTAGAAAGTCAAGACTTATTATTTCCAAGAGAAAGGTGTCAGAATAATAAACAATTTTCAATAAGAATAAGCTCAGGAAAGGCTAAGCGAGGCTTGGCTACAACTACCGTGTACAAGACACGACTACAGGTACTACGCCATTACATTGCATCTCTCTTTCACCATACATTGGGCTATGCTATATCATAAATAATTTAAAGGCCAATAAAACGCATTCGCTTCGGGCGCCGTGAATCTATAAATCGGATTTAAAAGCAACGCGTCTAATTATATGTGTATGTGATAAAGCAGAACAAGGCATTGAAGCAATGCAATGGGAGATAATTAAACTTCAAGCAGCACAACGTATAAATGTATAATTACTGTCGCAGAATAAAAAGTGCGAATCAGTTTCAATCTCCAGTCGAGATTAAATATTAATTAAACAACATTCGGAAAGAACAACAAACACAATTTTAATTTAAAAAAATTAATCATGTTCGAACAACGCAATAGATCGGGGAATAAAGCGCGTATGTCCAAATATAAGGTGTGTAACTATAATAGATCGTCAACAGATTATTAAAAAAAATATATCTCGAGTCGTACAAATATAACAAAATAAAAAAAAACCAATACTCTATTACTGTAGTAATGCATGTTATTTATTACTTATTAGGTATACTTTACGACGAGCAACGCAGCGCAGATGATGTCGTTACAAACACTATTGATTATAATCATAAAACATGGCATTTTAAATTATCAAGACGGACATTTAAAATAATTATGAGAGCCAACACAATTAGGTATTCAATAAAAATATATTGACTTGACCTTTTCGAAAATTTCACTTGCTAACGCCGTAAAAGCGACAAATAACCACGAAAATGGAAAACGGCCTTTGAGATAATTCAACATGTGCTAGAATCAATTTATTCCACAGTTATAAAATGCGATGACTTCGTATTTATTCAAAACATGAATATCTAGTTTTTTTCATGACAAATCGGGTCATTACAGAATATGTCTATAATCTAGTATGGCGGTGATAAAAGCCTCGATTTTAGATATTTGTAGGTAATAATGATACGACTTGACGGACGGATAGGAAATTGCAACTCTTCAACAGCAGGCCACTACCTTCCCGTCATTATTATTTGACCTACCTGACAAAATTATGATACACCAATTATATTATACATATATATGTATGACCGAGTCTAACTTCATGTATCCATCCAGCTTCGTGAACTTTCAAGCGTGGATATTAGCCACATATATATATGATGTTTTATAACCATATTTACCTATAATATACATGTCTATTAAAATCAATGGTTATTACAGTATTATTTAAACAACAAGCTTAAGACACATTACATATATTATGGAATGCATATAAAGAATATGATCACTCAAGTTAATCCTTTTGAACAATTTGAAGATACGATTTACCTATATACAAGCGTAATAGCTCATGGGATAAGAAGCGTGGCTACAAATACTGTGGTCATGGGTTCAAATCCCACTCAAGTCAACAATTTTTGAATTGATTTGATCCGTTATTACGACTGGGAATAATATTAATAAAATCCCGATTGATCGTCTTGATCAAGTGTCTCTGTCGGTGATCTGTGTAACTAGTAATAGTTAAGATCACCGACAGACAATTAACACGTTGTTGTGTATGAAAAAAACCCTCTCAAAAAGACCCTTTCTAGAGTAAAAAAAAAGCTCCTCGTAACGTAAATAAATAAATAAATATCTGTAGATGTATTATAGATAAAATGATTGTTTTATTAATAAATATATTAATTTCCCAAATAAAACGATAATAATATTCATTCAATAGATATTAATATATAATTAGATAGATATGAATTATATGAAGCGTTCCGCAGCAACGGATTCGTTATAAGCGTAACGAAAAACATACAACGAAACAGTTAGTTGAAAGATATTCGTTATGAAAAGAGCGGTAAAACGGTGAAGTGAACTGCAATTGAAGTCAATTCACACCCGAACGAGCTTTTATTACGAATATCTAAAGGCAAAGGCGAGAAATCAAACACGGATGTGTTGAAAATCCAACAAAAGGAACGTTTAATCATTGACAGACAAATATGAAATTATTAAATGGGGGTGGGTATAGGATCTAAAAATACATCGTTACGAAATATTTTGTATTTAAACCGATGTTATCACTAAGTAATTTCGTGTCGGTACTGTTCAATTAGACATGTCGGTGTGCATAATCAGAGATATCGACAGTTTCGATTCAACCTAACAATAATAATATCTGTTACTCAACAAAGAATCGATCAAAGAGCCTTTCGATTTTCACGTCTTGCATTATATGTATACTAGGGTAATTTTAATTGAAATTTTCAATTTGTTAATGTTTTTTTATGTTCTGCCTGGTTTTTTAATAGGACGTTTATCTTTGAGTTTTGATTTCATTTTTGCTTTAAAGTGTTTTTTTTATCGATTAGAAGAAATTTTTGATTTTAAAAATGAAGTATATAAATGTAATGCATTATCAAATTAAATACATCTAACAATATTATGAAATTATTTAATATTTTTAAATGCTCTGATTTGTTTTTAATACGAAGATAATAAGATGTTTGTTTTTTCATTCGAAAGAAGTTTGAAATTTTATTAAAATTATTAATAAAATAATATAACGCGGTTTTCATATGATGACAACACTCATCACAATATTTAAAAAGCGAGTCTCCCGATAAATACTTTTTTGAGAATTTTCATTTATTATGCATTATTAAATATCTCTAAAATTATTTTGAAATTAATTTAATAATATTATCATTAAAATACCCGTTTCGAGATTTTAGATATGTATTAATTATGATTAAATATTTAAATTGAATTATTTATACACCTGGCAACACTTGTTTCAAGTGTCAAAAAATTGAATTGAATATATAAAATTTTACAGATTACGATTAACTACCTTCTATTGACAGAGACATGAAATGTGTTATAGATAATGGATGAATCTACATTAGTTGCCGGTCAAATAGGACCATTTTACTATTTCGAAAAAGCCCCATTTTATAGTTTAAACAATCATTGAAAATGAACATTTTTTGAAGTTTCATACATTTCGAACTAAACTGACAGCAAACATATTTCAAACGAAAGTATACGATATCTCGAAGGTATTCGATACATATTAAGGGGCTACTTTCGCATATCTTCAATAATCAACAAATTTAAATGCAGTCTCACTACCAAATATTCTATTCTATTTTGAATATATGGCTCAGTTCCATAAAGACTTAAGAGCACACGGAATTTTAATGCTTGTACCCTGATATATTAAGGACTATTTTTCTGTATATAGCGACTCTGTATACGCTGAGGATATTTGAAAGATTGACCCGTACAGACAGACAGACAGACAGACAGACAGACATATAACATACACACAGTTAGACAATTATATATATTATAAGACCAAAGTTATTTGTGTCTGCCAAAGTTGCGGTTGTCCGATAATAAGAAGGGCTCGGATTTCTGTGTGATAGAAGTGAAAGTGTAGAATATCATCACTATGATCGATAGAATAGGCTATTTTTCAAACGTGTGTCAGAAATTCATCAATGCATTGAACGTGACCGGGTATTTATGGACGCGTTTTATTTTGATTTGGAATCGACGGTGAATGGAAAATTTCTCTTCTGGTCTTTGGAAATCCGAACATGTCAAAAATTGGTTGGTCTCGAAAATATCCCATACATATTTTGAATAGATTCTAGGAAATGAAACGGGCAGGGCAAGGCTTTCATTAATCAAAATAATAAACAACTTGGAACATGAGTTGGCGACATACCAACCTCAGGTGATCAAGGAAATATTACAATCCCTGGAATTCAAAATTATGATTATAAATAAATAAATAGTGTCTGATAAAGAATCTACAAAAAATCCTGAAAGAGTATGTGAAAGAGAGCTCATGCGCAGTTCACTACTTGGTAAATTTATTATGATTAAATTGTTTAAATATTATGATTTCTTTACCAATCACTTGTTTATTATTTTTTTAGTTTTACACTTTCTTTATTAAATATAAATTTACAATAATTTATATGTTATACTGTTAGATTAAGTCTACATACATGGTCTTTTTACTTATTTCGACATGAGGATTATTATTTTGATACTAAAAATTACATTACAATAATTATATAATCATAATATGTGGGAAAACATGATAAAAAAGCCTACTTATTATATATTTATGTATACATACGCCGAATAATATAGCCTAAGCTAGATAGAAACCTTCGGGTGTTGGCAAAAGATAATCGTTCATTTTCCAATGAATGTACATATTTATTTTCTGCATGTTTATTAAAAGCCCAAATTTAATAGTATGCATATATATAAAAATAATCACACTTGCAAATCGTGTGAATATAATTTTATAGATCTTGTTATAATACAGTATACTTTTTCACCTTCGAGTGAAATAAAAAATGCAAATACCCTCTCACTTAGAAGCATCACCTTACTTATTTGAATGGAAATCGGGACACGAAACTGGGCGGTCTTTATGCCTCAGTGACAGTATAATAATAACTCAATATAAATAAACAGTTTGAAAAAATGAACGAGTTGGACATGATGAAATAGACGAACGGTTCATACATAAATACATACATTCATTCATTGAGTTGTACACAAAAGGTGCTTTCATAAATGCATCGGTGTACATACTGACGGCAAATAGCACATTTCCTGTCATTACACTTGGAAAACTGAAACAGGCGGACGCGTGGCTTAGTGACGGGAAAAAAGCTCCATGTACACAATGTCAAGTACAACAAACACTTCATAATCAAATGTCAAAGTTATCCTTATACATACCTACGTGGATTGGTTTTTAAATTCAACAAATTTAGGAGGCGATACATTTTATTCTGGGCATTATCGGCCGTCATCATCATCATCATCATAAGCACTCCGGTTCAGTGATGAACCAAGGCTTCCCGCACCAGCATCTTCCACTTAATGCTCCTCCAGTTATTAATACCTAAACTCCTAACTACCTTATAGAACTCGTCCGCCCACCTTAGCCTAGGTCTACCCTGCCTTCTCTTACCCACAGGCTTGCTGGATAGTATTTCCGATACTATCCCTCCTGCTCTTTAACCTAGCCTAATGTTAAAGCCCTAATAAACTGCACTACGTTCACGCTCTTATATAATGAGTAAATCTCGTCGTTCCTTCTGATTCTAAATAGACCCATTACCGGACGTATTCAATATAATAGTGTAATGGGAGTGTGTGCGTGCGGTGCGTATGTGTGTACACCAATACTACCAAGGTATAATCTGTTCGTACCAGTATTATCAGCTTTAGTACGACTCACTAAAGTAATGGATTCCCAGGCATACGTCACCGTAAATACGATAGGAGAGTTACTTAGCTACACTTATGATCGATTGAATGCCTCGTCTGAGCCTCGGGCGAGGCACTAATTAACAAAAAAAACTATTCAAAGTACAGCGAAGCAACTCTATTACCGTCTTTGTGGTATACGTTTATGGCGACGCACGCCTAGGAATCCGAAGCATAACAAAATCTTATATTAAATACGGCCGTATTTATAATCGGGAAGTAGATATGTGGAATTATCGATCCGAAAAGGTCAAATTTGTCATTCGTTTGCCTTGAACAATCACAATTGATATACATATAATAATGCGCAACACATCCAGTAAATTGTTGATCTAATTCAAGCCATTGTTTCGATAATACAATGAGATCTGACCGAATGTGTATCTTAAAAATGATAACAAATATTCGTGTATGTAAAAAGTAGAGAAAACGTGTTATTTTCACAGTTTTAATTCGATCAAAGTGGCGGAAGGTGTCAAACGATCTGTAGTGCTTTCTGAGAAGAAAATCAGAGGTGAAAATTATCTCCCTGACAAACGCACTCATTATCTATATGAAAAAGTCACTTTCACAAAATAAAGCAAATAAACAAACACTCGATTGGTTGATACGTGCTCAAGAGTCGAGTCTGTATTTTTTCTTAAAAAAATAATCACAAGCAATTTATCAAACGAATGGGAGGAGCTTCCTAACAATAACATAGCTGCAGTATTCTCTTGACAGTCTTCATAAATATACGCAATACGTGTTTGTATTTAGGGTTACATTTATATTTAGATAAGAACTCACACATTTAGATTATGAGATGTCTTAGGTTACTGTATTTAAACGGAATGTTTCTTGTCAATTGACACAACTATCCTTTCAGATGAAAGCATTCTTTGTATCTTAATGATAACATACCAGATGCGCATAAAACTAAAAATTTATATTAAAAAACCCAACAAAGTGACTTATTGTTAAATGCATTGATGACAAACACAGACGAATTCATTAATTATTTTAGATAATAAGCAGACCTAGTCCATATGGGTACGATGAAGTGCTTTGACGTATTCGAGCTCTGCAACGATTTCCTTTATAATATTTATTTCATTAATATTATCTGATATTTACACAAAACATTATATAAATATCTATAGTTATCAACAGTTACAAACTAAAAAGTTAAATGTAAATTTCAAAAATATTTTATTAATATTACTATGTCATAAGATAAATACATTTTACCGAATCATAAATCAATATAATAAAAATGTAAACAACCTAGTGCTCTGCAATCTTGAGCAGTTGAAAACCGGTTTTTTCACCCTCTTGGCAGAGGTTTGGTAATAAGTACAGTGTAACCTCGACATACGAGTTTTTCGAGATACGAGCAATCGGCTATAGAAATCCATGGGTCTGGAACATTTTTTTCTAAACAGCCTACCTGTGAGGGCGAGAAAAGGTTAAGCGAAAAACACAAAGACCAGTGAAGAGAAAAACAGTGATGAAAATTAAGCGACAGAAACACTTTATATCTCTAATTTATTTCTTCACATTCTCTTTTTTGTCGTTATACAATAAATATCTGTCATTTATAAATACATTTTGATTATATTAAAACACGTAACTATGAAAACTGTTTTTTGCGAGGCTGGAACGGATTAATGGCAGTTTGTATAGGGAAACTTGCTTCGAGATAAGACTATTTTGACATACGAGCAAGCTTGTGGAACAAATTAATCTCATATGTCGAGGTACCACTGTAGTTGCAATATGTATTTAAATATTCGATTTAAATTCATTCTCTAAATATAACAATGTATTTACTGCAAGTAGAGACTTGGTCCAGTTCATATTAGCTACGAATAAATATTATTCAAAGTTTGCAAAAAAAAAACATTTTCGCATAAATACATATATATATATATCGAAATGATAACATTACAATATAAGTCCGTCTCGTGGAAGTAATAAATTGTGAATCACGACCATAGCCTTTTGCACACGGCTAACAGTCAGTTACACGGTAAGGTGAGACAGAGCCAACTAGCTAAAGTTGTAATGACGAGGAACTTTGCTGCGATTGAATTGGTGATCATCATTCACGGAGGAGTCTGTCTGTTCTTTGTTACGGAGAAAGTGCATCATCATGGCGTGGCGGTGGTTGTTGTCGGGTTCGAGTCCCGTCGCCGATAATTTATGTAGAATACGAGTATAATTCAGCGGTTCACGGCGGTTACATTTGAAATTTCTCATTACTCCAACTGAAATCGATGCACGTTTTATACTAGCTCAAGAAAATGATACGGTAAAGAGCGTGCAAGTGCCGTAATATAACAACACAACCTACCATTTCCAATACCTCTCTTTACTAACTCACTCAAGATAATACAATAGCCCTTACAACAAACTAAACGTGGCTTTTAAGGTCAACACCTGCATTTGTTCACTATCCCATTACAGTTTATATCGTATAACCGAGCCACATCGGTAGTAGGAAATAAATATTCAAAACATTCATCGAAATATTTCTATTTGAAAACTTAATAAATCTGCACAATTATTACACGTGTAGAAAAAAGCTTCCAGTGGGAGGCCAGGCATAATCCAATAATATATAATCTTTACCATAGCAAGGAAATAAAGTCCGCGTGTAGGTATGTACATATATAATACAGTATAAGCTTGCTTAGAATCCTGAAAAGTGCTCCCCATAACTTCCTCGTGTTAAATAGATAGATTTTCAATAAATAATATAGTACTTGCTAACCGGTAATCGATCCCATCGCCGAGTAATAAACCTGGAAGAAGCCGTCGACTGTTGGGGGTGCGAATAGGTCAAGTGAACTAAATGTAACTTTGAGCAGGTGAGAAACTATCGTTAAAAGCAAACATACAAGGACCGATTAAAAATATTGTATGATAATTAAAAATAAAATGATAATATAAAAACATTGACAAAATAGAGTTTAAGAATAGCTGGAATATGAATGGAACTACAATGTTTATTGTTAATATACGTTTTTTTTTATTAAACAAAATCCTAATATATACCAATCATATAAAATCAATTTGTACTACAGTGAATATGAATAGCCTTTTTAGTGAAATAATAATAATATTATGTATTCTTCAAATAATAAAACAGAGTCAAAAGCTGTGCCATCTGTCGACAAAACAGCGAACAAATATGAATTTTTTCTGCGATATCGACAGAGGGATTATTTTAAAAGGTGAAGTCTGATTTAAACATAAAACTATGTAAAATACCACCTTGGTATACACAAATAAGGAATGTTGATTAAATTTTAATTATCAAATCCAGTCATTGAGCAGTATTAGAGACTTTTTATTAATTTGCATATTATTATTACGAATCCTATAACATGTGGAGAAATTAAAATAATTGTGATAAAAAAATGTGCAATTACGAATGTAAGCCGTGAACAAAAACATGTACATACTCTGTGATAAAAATCGCGTGTCGCGCTTAATTTTATGACATATTGATAAAATACAATTAAAAACACTGTCATTGTTATCGATAACAGTGGATTACATATTATGGTATCGCAAATATAATCGATTTTTTTAAATTATTAAATATAAAATAATAAGGACTATTAATTACGTAATTAACAGTCACTACTGAGTACTCGTGGCCCAGTGGTTAGTGTAACGGATTCGGTGAGTGAAGACTCCCGGGTTCGATTCACGTCACTTGGTAGATCTAGCTTAGCAAACTAGATCTTAAGTACTAATTGCTGTGTGGTGGCCTGGGAAACCATCTCTACTATATTCTCCCGTAAAGGCCAAGGTGGCCTGGCCAACCCCTTATAAAGGGACTCCCGTCAATAGGGAAGGCGTCACGGTATTTATTTATTTATTTACTGAGTACTGATTTCAAGATGATGGCCCAAACCCTATGCCAAAAGCACTATTCATATTTTTAATTAATACTTGTTTTTTAAACTTATTTTTGCGATACCTAACACCCCCTAAAATATTCTCAGCTCAAGTGCACACTGTCATATAAGAGCAAATAATTAATGGGTTGAAAGTGAAATCTGCTGATGTTTCATGTGCAATAAATAATACATAATATGGAGACGAGCATATACTTTGATACATCCGCTGCATATTTGACGTGAATTCAAATAGGACAAGAAGTTAAAAGTTCGCTTTGTGAATGTTAACAATAAAATTGTATTAGTCATCCAAGCGCGGGTTCTAAGGTCGACGAAAGATTAATTTCGCTTGCACTCGGTCAATCCTTTTTTACCTCGATACTAAAACGGAGCATTGAATTAATCTTATAACATGTGTGGGTACAGATTGGAAGGTCGACCGGAATCTAGATATGTATGTAATGAATACTGACAGGAAGCGATATTAGAATTCATCTATACTAAAGATCCCGATTGCCCACGTATATTATTTTTCTAATTCTAATAGGCCACTACTAAATGAATCACTCTCGACTATGAGAGGTCGAACGAATCCCACCACTTTCGTTATCTGTTATTGTAAACGGCCATATGTTTTTCAATGAGTGTCTGTGTGTCTCTCATTATGGGATCGAATTCACGTTTGTTTTGATTGAGCGATATGTTTCAGATACTGGCTGGGACATTGGGAATAATATTAATAAAATACCGATCGATCGCCTGATTCAAGTTTACTCTTATTACCTGGATTGTTACTGCTCTTTCGGACCAGACCTGTATAATACATAACCCAAAATTGTATGTATACGCGTACTCGAATTAATTACAAATTATAAGATATAAAAATACATTTTACCGAATAATAAAGCAATATAATAAAAAATGCAAGCAACGTAGTTCTCTACAATTGTTAGCAATTGAAATCCTGTTTTTTCGCCCTATTGGCCGAGGTTTGATAATAAGTACAGTAGAACCTCGACATACGAGTGTCCTTACATACGAGTTTTTTGAGATACGAGCAATCGGCTATAGAAATCCATGGGTCTGGAACATTTTTTTCTAAACATCCTACAGTTGAGGCCGAGAAAAATTTAGCCAAAAACACAAAGACCAGTGACGAAAATTAAGCGAAAGTAACATTTCATAAATCTTATTTATTTCTTCACAATAAATATATGTCATTTATAAATACAATTTGATTATTACGTAACTATGAAAACTGTTTTTTTGCGAGGAAACTTTGGGGGCTGAAACTGATTAATGGCAGTTTGTATGGGAAAACTTGCTTCGAAATAAGACTATTTTGACATACGAGCAAGCTTGCGGAACGAATAAAACTCGTAAAACATATACCAAAAGCACAATTACAAAAATTGTTTAACGCTTGAACTTATCATGTTGGAAAAATGGTTCATGTTCGATATCATTGTCATGAAACAAAGATAGCGAATGCGATTTACACAAACGATAAAAGTGTGGCCAAAATGATAAAGCTTATTCAAAATACACTTCGTTGAAATAAATGATTCATGTCTGTCATTCTGTCTCAACGTACAATGATTCATGATCATTGTAAAGAATAATTTGTATAATAATAATTATTTTTTTTGTTATATAGTGGTTGTTGTCCCGATTGAAGGTCAAGGCTTACTTAGTAGCAGTGGGACGTGAAGGATGTGACGCGTGCAAATTGACAATCGATTTCCTCCTTACACTATATTTAAAAAAATGCAATGACTTCTCTATAATATAATAAAGCTAATTATAAGAACAATAGTCAGCCACATAAGACTTTCACGAATTTATAAATGGCTATCGACCGACAAATTATGGTTAGGCCATTGACTGAGAAGTTAAGAGTACTAACTGGTGGTGTATACAAATTTACATACGAGTATGCTACAGCTTTATTTACACAACATTATAAGCCTTGATTGGCAGCTACTTTGCTTCAGACGTTGTGCACACAATCGACACTTAACAAAACAATTTAAAATTAATTAAAATTGCAGGATTGTTTTAGATATTTACGTATGCTTTACATGAAATAAAAAATAAAATATTTGGTCATGAATATTTTAAATACTATTTGACATTTCCAAAAAAGAATTGTTGCACAAAAAACTCATTGAATCCAAGAGTTAATGATATGCATACTTAGCCTCGAAGAAATCTCACACATGACACTGGTTGAGAGGCCAATGTCCCAACAAAGAGGACCTTATCATCAACTTGCGTCTGTCCGGTTATACATGTTTGGAATATTTACATGTTGACGTCTGGCAAAACGGTAAAATCAAATATTTATAATCTTTCTTTAGCACGGTCTAAAAGTATTCATTAATAAACAGTGCGCCTCTAAGCAATCGCTAGTTAATTGAGTGATACGCCTTCTTATCGGTATAAAATGCAGTAAGCCTGAATACACGACATTCTTTGCTAAAACATTATTTTAGAAATTGTGCATGATAGATAATTCATGATTTCTCCAATTATTTTACGTTTATTATGTATGTACATATTTTTAGTAAAATTGAGAGAGTGTTTTGTGAGAGCTTAATTTGTTATGCATTCAAAGACAATTAACAATCATTTATCAAAATATTTAGTCGTCGTACGTGGAAAGTGACTATAATTTTATACAAAAATAATAATCCTAGTACGAAGGCGTACTAAACCTACACAACAAGTAATTGACACTAACAGTACTACGTCCTAAAATATCGTCTATTTGGATAAGAGACGCAGCTTCTAGAAAGTCATTGAAATGTACCTGCATAGTTTGTATGACAACACATTGAATTTATGAAATTCATTAAAATGATTATATTGTTACACAGTATCATCTGCAAATTACCCCATCCATCAAGGAAAAAATAAAAAGCTCTTAAGCAGCTTGACATCATCTGTGGCTAAATCCAACGACTGTTCACATGAGTTGAAATTCCTTGAACTGTAAACTGACGATTGCATGGCGCCTCTCATATTTACCAGAACAAGTGCAAACTTGTATTTAATAATTCAAAAACTTATATTATACATCCACTTATAAACTTGATCGCTAAGCTTAATTATATTGAAATATATTTTAGTATTTGCTTACACTTGATATTACAAAACACCAGACGATATTACTTTTCCATCAGTCATAATAAACAAAAAAATTGCGCTTTGGGGCAATCATTATCACAATACATATTTATACGTGGTAGAAGGCTAAGCTTATTACCAAGATGTATATTTTTTATTACACCTATAAAGTTAAATAATAAAGGAAAATAATTATAACTCCATTTTTTACTAATTGCAACAAATAATAACCAGAACCTTGTATTGCTCATGAAACGCTCGTGAAATAAAACATATTTAAATATCGTTAATTAATAACTGGAGGAGCATTAAGTGGAAGATGCTGGTGCGGGAAGCCTTGGTGCTTGTGATGATGATGATGAAATATCGTACTATAGTGAAACATTACATATCATTGAATAAAAAATAATTATGGCGATATGAGTGTAATGAATGCAAATCGTACGCAAAAACAAACCCTAAAGACTGAACATGAATTAATTTCCATGTGAACAAACATAAGAGCAGTGATGTCGAACTGACTTGTTTTCACCGAGATAAAATATTAGTGGTAATAAAAATGATTGTGAAGACTCTTCTGGATGAAGATGAATTGGTCGAAAGTGGGATTGGTGAGGGAGAAACAGCATTCCCGACGAATTGTTTATATTTAAAACAGGCTCGGCTCGGCATGCAGCGTCGAGAACAGTACAAAAAGGTTTCGTCACAAGTCACCAACACCGTGGTATATGTTAGCAATAGTTAAATACAGTGTTAAAATACATATGTACATGTAGGTAAGTACCAGCGACTTCAAAATATACATTTAAATACATATGCAGTGAATTCTTCTGGTGGCTGTTGTGCAAACACAATCAACGATAAGAAAACGCAGCATACGATACTTGCACGTATTTGCAACCGGTTCATTTCTATCGATTTGTTTGGCGATTATACACAATTGGAAAATTAAGATTCCTCAACATTACTAACCTTTCATATTCAAGAGATAACAATTGAAGAATCACATTTCTGAAGAACCTATATGCTCTTCAGAAATGCAAAAGGATACACACAAAAATATATTTAATTAACTAACAAGGTACATTTATATGAGATAAATACTAGAGTGAAATAAATTCGGGGAGTTTTCCTACCAAAGTATAAAAGCTATTAACTGTGCATTTCATAAACTATACAATATCGGTGTACCAATCTTCAAAAATATTATTTTATTAAATATGCTAGCTTACATCAATCTAATGTGTACTTTAATTTAAGAGGCTTTAGAAATGGCGCAGTTTCATACACTTTTTTAAACGATGCATACACTATTCAGATCAAAATTATCTTGATAATGCGGGGTTAAAGTGATAAATACAATTTTCACATAGATATAAACATTAGATATCGCAATGCATATAATTAAGTCGTATAGCCCGTGTATTGTTGCACTCTTCTCTCCTATTCGATAAAGGCATGTGTGTGTCTCTCTCACTCAACAAGTTTCCTAGTGGCCACTGAGAGTGGTCGTGACAATACTTTGGCGATTAAAACCCAATAATATTTTAAACATCTTAAAGAAGTAGTCAGCGGTAAAAACTGAGCCTAGATGTATTTGAGTGTATGTTTGAGTCCATATGACATGTAGTAACAATGCATTTACCCATTTTACTGTGAAATATAACTGAAGATATGAAGAGACATGTTTACAGTAAATTGTTTGCCAGGTAACTGATGTTTTTTGCCACTTGCTCCACTTGAACTAACCACGCATTTAGCAACTCATGCGATATCTATGTTTATATCTATGAATTTTCACAAACAAATGATTAATGCGTGGAATATTGTGTAATCTGTTTTCATATTAATATCATTGTGCAGATATTAATTTCCTGCGATAAGCTCTTTCCGTCGCATAACTTAAATCTGCTTTTATCCCACCGCCACATAAATGATAATAACTACAAGTGATATTAAATACAGCACTAATCCGGAAACTGTTGAATATCTCGGAGAGTTCAAAAGGCCATAAAATATGTTTTCAAGTTTACCGCATCCTACTTAATGCAAGAAGGGAGAAGAAATGAAATGACGGAACCAAATCGAGAATGATTGTTGTTTGGGCCTAGTATGCAATAATTGGAGTCTGACTTGAACAAGCTCAGCTCTGATCTCTTGGAGAAACTTGTTCTCATTAATATTCCAGTGATCGTAAATGGAGTGTGGGCGCATTTGATACAATAACAGGCAACTAAAGTAAGTCTCGTATGGCACCATGGACATTATACACATTTTAATATTCAAACAAAGTAATAGTATACAAAGTATTTACGTAGTCTTATTATTACATACATAAGTAAAATTCTTTGAGGTATTTTTTTTTTTTTTTTGAAAATTAAGGTATCCCAGAATGATGTTGATTCGGCAGATTTTTTTCATAAACTCCAGTCCTTCCAAAACATAACCACTCATAGCTAAAAATTATTTCTTGTTCGAGAGAGAAAACAGTAAAAAAAAATAAGGACAAGATTGACTGAATTCAAAATATCGATCTTAGCTAGACTAAAATTGAAAAAGGATGTGTTGTGCAACAGAAAAAAAATCAATTTCATGCATGTTATCGTTTTCGCATCTCGTCTCAACATTAAAAAGCATATATATTTAACAACAAATCTCATGTTTCTATTGATAGATAAATGATTTGTGGAAGGTAGGTATAAATAAGTATAACACGTCTGAATGACTTGCACCTTGAACACAAGAAATATGAGCACATTTTACACGACAAACGATTAGCACAGGTTGGTTACAATTACATATGACTGCATGATACTATTTTATTTCATACAAACAGTATCAAGTTCTCATTGAATTATATTTATAGACAGACATATGATTGAAAGTACAGTAATTTCAGTTAGTATCCTCAAAAGCCAGGAACATTCATCAGCGGGATCGTGATGGTGGACCAAACCGGTACTAAACCGGGAGACGATGAGGAACAGAGACAGAAAACCGAAGGCAACCAACAGGACAAAGGACTGGTGAATCATCCTCGTCGGCCGACGATCCCACTCAAGTCTAAAATTATATTTGCCATCTAAGAAGATAAATAGTAAGGCATCGCTAGTCGACTTTATAAATAAATGTATGCCTTAGGAAACCAACTTCGGGAATATAATGTGATCCAAATTAGAATTGCACTATGGCTATGCGTTTTGCATAACTAATATTTCGATAGATTTCAATGATAATTTATTATTTTTTGTACATTATCCGAACAAGATACAGCATTCCTTCAGCCGACCGACACCACACGACCGTGACATGCCTCAGGCTAAACGAAGACCACAAAATATTTCATCTCCACCTTTCTTTCGATACTTTCGAAGGTTTCTTTACAAACTAGTCCCTCATAACCATACCATACAACACACGACAAAAAAACATCAACGATTGATTTTTAACATGCCTGAAGGAACATAAATATTTTTTAAGACTAAAAGCACTATACATTCAATTAAAAATGTGAGCTTTCTTCAATAAACAAATTATGTGTTTACAAATTTCGCAATAACATAAATGCGTTGATCCGTGGTGGTAGAAGAATTCAGAAGATAATAGAAGTATTGAACATTTTTTATGACTCATTTAGTAAAGCAAACAAAATAAACATTTTTATTTACTTATTAACATACACATTGCATCGATGTGATAACAAGTGAAACAAATTACTACCGTAAAAATAAATGACAAACAATTGAAAATAACGACATTGCACTTACTTGATGGAGGACTTGGAATCAGCTGCGAGGCCCACGAAGATATTTGTAGAAGTCATCACTGGATATTTCGGTTGATCTGGATTGAACTTGACTGGACTGAATGGACTGAATAGACTGACTGGACTCTACTCCAGGAGGCACTCTTCAGCAAGGCAGAGATATTTGAACTGACTCAACGATTTCGACACATGCGCTGCCTCTGCGATGTTGCCATGGTTACACATTTTTTTGTTAACGCATTTTTCAAATTCATTTTTCCATTTTCACATTTATTTACACACTGATACTATCTTGACATGCCAAAACCAAAATAAACACAATTAACAGTTTTAAATAAAACGCGTTACTACTAGTTGAAATATCTCGAGGAATACATTAAATAGAATGATCTTGCACCAATCAATTGTATATTTAGAAGATATTCTCTTTCTTTATTAATTAACAATTCAAAATATGTCAAATGCACAATTGGAGCGAAAAAAGATAGCTTGACGCTTGAGGCGCATCTGGCAACACCATGATGGTTGTTGACAACAGTGGGTAGTTGAGTGAAATAGCAGAGGCTGGTTTGCTGTATTCGTATTACTGATTAGTGGTGACTAGTTACTAGTTACTGGCTACTAGTTAGTAGTCAGTAGTGACTAGTTAGTAGTTAGTAGTCAGTGATTATGAATCCTGTGGCCGTGGAGGCGCTGCAGTCTGCCGTCTATGTGGAGAACTACTTGGAGTGTGTGGAGAACCTGCCTGATGACCTGCAGCGTCACCTCACCAGGATCAGGGAGCTGGACGTCACTTATACCGGTAGATAACCTCACCTGTTCTGCTGCTCCTCTCGTCTTCTAATACCTAGCTTTGTGCAACTACTAATCAATCAACATTCAAATCCATATTATAACCTCACTTCTACGTATTTTTATTATTAAAATTATTCATTTACTATTGTCATATTCACACCAAAAATTCGTATATCAATTTTGTTAAAATATTCAAAAATGGTTGTTAAAAATTTAATAAATTGTTATTATCTAGTGTTTTTAATTTATTCTATATTTCCAAATATTCTAGCTTGCTGGAGAGACGTTCATAATAACTTGGAAAATTGTCTGATAGGAAAAGAAAATGATCTTACAGCGGTTCAAGCAAATAGAAGAAGTAGAGCCATTGCAAGAATCCAACAATCTCTCATTGCAGCACAAGAACTGGGTGATGAAAAGCTCCAAGTCCTTCAGTTGCTCCAGGATTTAATAGATCACAAATCCCGGCAACTCGATTTGGATTATAGAAACCTAAGTATGTACACTCTTAAATAATTACATTTACATTTTTATTGTTTAAACAAAAACCTATTTTTTTTTATGTTACAGTTTCCTGTCTCGATTACGGAAACGGTAATGGAAATAAAGATGAAGCTATGTCCATTGAAAGCAATTCAGCTAAAGATCTCAATTTGGGAGGAAATGGGAGTTCTGCAAATTCTCAAGGTCAATCTGGTAATAATGGAAATTCCAACAATAGATCATGTTCCCCGGTATTAGAACGAGAAAGAGATAGAAATGATAAAGATAAAAATGGTACGTATTAAGAATTATTAAATTATTGAATTTTGTTACCAGTGTATTGAATAATATATTTTGATTATAGAACGTGTATCAAAACGTGCAAGAAGGACGAGAACTGATGTTTCAAATAATGACGGTGATCGAAGTGTCGAGCGAGAAACAAATTCTTCCCCTCCACCCGAGACTTCACAACGGTCAACAAATAACTCAAATTTAGCTGCTGGAAAGAAAGCCGGTGCTGGCAAATTTGGTAATTATTCTTCTACTTAAACCTTTTAATATACATATGTGTCTTTACATAAGTGAGTCAAATTATAGGTGCTGGCAAAAAAAAGAAAAGAAAGGCTAGACAACACGCTGCTCATTCTTCCCGTGATGATACTCCTCCGCCCGAAGATCCTGATCCGATCGATCCTGATGAACCCACATACTGTCTCTGCGACCAAATATCATTTGGTGAAATGATTCTTTGTGATAATGACTTGTGCCCGATTGAATGGTTCCACTTTTCGTGTGTATCGTTAACGACAAAACCAAAAGGAAAATGGTTCTGCCCCAAATGTCGTGGAGATCGACCTAACGTAATGAAGCCAAAAGTACAATTTCTGAAGGAGCTGGAAAGATACAACAAAGAAAAAGAGGAAAAAGCATAAACTTGTTAAGTTTTTAAAATTAAATGAAAATCTGAAATACCATTCTGTGACTGGTATTACAAATCTTTTCATTGTTTATCTTAAATGACATCCTAACAAAGTTATTTTATAATAATTAAAATGTAAATGAAAATATGACAGATGATAAATCATAAAATGGTGTTAATCAAACCTTTTTATGAATTTGGAGTGAAATTAATGTAATTATTTATTCAGATAATTTGTCATTTAAATAAAAAAATATATAAAATATTATCAATTGATATATTTTTATCTCATTTGATGAATACATTCTATTTCAAACCCATTTTAAACTATAAAAATAAACATGCTTCAACAAATATAACATTTTAAGAGATCATGGTCTGAAATGCAAAGCATTATAATAATTTAATGGTAATATCCCTTATAAATACATTTATATTTGAATTTTTATAAAGAAATACATTTGCTATATACATTGTAAAAACTTTGATTACACACTTCAAATTCTATTTATCACTAAACCTCTATATTTTATTTTACTCCAAAAGTTATGGGTGCAGCCGAGAAAACATAATTACAACACTTTAAAATCAAAATATTATGTCACATAAACACAGTCTTTGAAGACTTAAGTTTAATGGCAGAAGTTATTGGCGATGATGAAATCTCAATTTTGATACGAGATAAATTTTTAGAAGAATGATTTCATCAACATGGACTAGATTGATGATTGTGACTAATTCAGTGGCATTTAATTTGTGTAAATTATCATTTCAACAATTAAAGTCTATAAAAGTGCCTCATAAAACTTATTTTCCTCTTGACAGACAAAAAATATGGCACGCTGTTAAAAGTAGAGATGGACAAGTGACAAATAACATTTCTATTCTTAGTTGATTATGCCTTACAATATATAAAATTACTTGCAAAACACACAAAATTTGCTATCAATTTTAAAATAAAATTAATATCATTGCAATAAATAAAATTAAAAAAACATATTTATCAATCAAACCCATACACCGTGCGGATTCTTATTTGTAGGTACAGCATTTTCTAATTGTCTAGGAGAACCAATTATTCGACGAGTGCTTCCAGGTTTGCTTGAACCTAAAATTAAATATGAATGAAAAATACATTCTTCAGACGTTAATTATAGAACTGACCTTCAAGTAAGTGTCGAATTTCATCCGTTGTCCCCGAAAGACTTTGAAGATTTGCTTCTTTCATTTCATTGACAAGCTGTTCTACTTGGTGCTTCTTATCTAATATGGCAGCTTCCAATAGCCCAACCTGAAATTTCAAGCAAAATAACATCTTATATTCTTTACTACTAAAGAAAACGTACTTCTCGTTTCAATGTTTCTGCTGTAAGATGATTCATTTCTGTAGCATGTTTAGCTTGCTGAATTTCACTCTGGAATCTTTCAACTTCGGCCAAAAGAGATCTCTCCAATTGTTGTCTGTATAATAGCAAAAGGCACACTTTATATCAGAACATTAAAAGCTATGATATATGCATAGAGACTGAGACATAAATTACGTATAAATATTTACATATATCACTGAAAAAATACATGCAAGAGAGTATTGTTATTTGGATATATTTTATAATTTATATATAATTAAATTTTACTTCAATACTCTCTGATTGAAAAACAACAGTTTTACCATCAGAAATATCTGAATAACCAAATTCTCTAATCAAAATACAGTAATACAATTGGGAAAATTGTTAATTAAATTAGTGTTTTTTAGATGTGGATGATCAATTATGAAAAATTTACATGTCTCAGTTGTCATAGCAAAATTAGTTTTCTAGTTACCGGCTATCTTGACTCCTGTTTAAACATCTTTGCTCATACTGAATATCATCAACAAGTTTACGTATTTTGTTTTTACATTGTAATAATTCTGTTTCACAATTTGCAAGCTTTGATCTTACTAAAGTCAATTCTGATTTTAATGTTTTTTCAGCTTGCTTGGCAACTTCGCTTTCATCTTCAACATAAACCAACGCTTGTACCTTAAACATGAAAACAATGTTGAAAAAAATGCAAATATGATTTTACATTTCATAAATTATCATACTTGTTCGGTATTTATCCTCAACTGGTTGTCGTTTGACGTTATTTGTTGTTGAATCATTTCAGCGTGATGCTGCTGTTCTCGTCCTTTGGATTCCCAAAATACGATTTCTGCATCATACTAACATAATTATTTGATTATTATAGAATTCATATTAGTATAAAAAAAATTGTATTTAAATGGTACATACTTTGGTAAGATCAGCCTGCTGATTTGATAACTTTTCTCTTTGGTAGTTTACTAATGATACTAATTCTCTATATTGTTGATTATATGCTACAGATTCATTCGGAACATGAGATGCATCATGATTTCCAGAGTTTAAAATGTTTCCTCCTGAATTATTGCGGTTCAATACATTTGTTGGAGATTTAATATTCCCTGCTATCGTTACAGGAGGTGGTGGAGACCTGTATGGGGGCGGAGGATCTCTGAAATATTTAAAATACATATAAACCAAATACTAAAACTGAAAAACTAAATTTAGCCTTACCTGTATGGAGGAACATCTTTCCGCATTTGGTGAGTAGGTGATACTTTGTTTTGTGGTATTCCTTTAACTACACCAACAGGATGATTACTCGAATTTAACATGGCTGACAAATTAGTTGGGGATGTTGTAGAAATAATATGATCACTGTTCAAATCATGATCTGGATTTTTCTTAGAAACCCTAAAATAATAACATTAATAAAACCTATAATATACTATTTCAATCTAACATTTTTTTATTTTACCCATGAGTTAAACTTTTTCTGGCATCCTTTTGACGATCTAATATTGATGGTGACGTGTCGATGCTACCACCAGATTGACTGCTGACAGACCTTATTCAGTGAAAAAAAAAAACAACTATAAGTTGAATGGTCAATGTACAATTATTGAGTTATGAATGCATTCGCAATACATATTTTTATTTAGGTGTATTTTAAAACAAACAATAATTTAACAAACCTAGCGGTTGTGGGCTGTTTTTGTGCTAAATGATTTGGACTGCTTTTTTGAGTTATCGTATCAGATCTTTGAAGAATGAACTGAACATCATTGGAGTACTCCCCCCATTTCAGTAATATCTAAATAATAAAAAAGTGTTGTAAATTAAATCTTACTATCATTTTTAGACAAAAATATTGTGTAATAATTACCTTAAGAGGAAATTCATGAGGGGCTAATAATCTTTCATTGCTTCGCCATCGTTCAATTAAAGTGAATCGACCTACTTTTCCTGTTGCATGAGCAAGAGCAAATACAACATCCTAAAAACATTTATATTTAATTACAATAATTTGAGAAAACAAAACCCTAAGGAATTCGAATAGAGAAACATTGTGCCGGAATAAACTAGGTAAACCCCAATAGGCGTAGGGCATTAATGTCACTAAGGATAAATAAAATTAAAAAAGTAAAGTTTCAATTACATTTCAAATTAATGCTCACCTGACATGTTGTGGCTTCAGTCACTCCACAAACAATTCTCTGAATGCCTTCAACCCAGACCTTTAGTTCCATTTAGAATTTTGATATGTCGGCAATATTCACATAATTAACATTCTGCCAAAACAATACATTAATTCTATTATCATAATTTTTTTTTTTAACACAGTTTTTTTTAACAAAAATATGGACATAGATTGGAAGTGAACAGTTTACTAGTGAATTGGATGTTTTACTATATTTCATAAAGATGAATAGTTAATATAATGCCTTCTATTTAATTTGACAGATATCTATTTTTATAATGTGTCAATGTTGTTTTATTATTAGAATGTACTTTCTAAATGTGTGAGTTTTGATAATTTATTCATACTTAACAATTATGTAGATTTTAAATGCATAAAAGCTGAGATTGGGATTGCTATAATAAGAAATTGGATATGTATACATATTATATTGGACAAAATACTGATGGAGAACACGGGTCAACTAACTGTTAATAACAACAGAACAGACTACTCTACTGTCAAACAGCGTAAACGGGGAAAAGTCAGGGGCGTGGCTTCACTGGGATTCGGAGATAGCGGCTTTTACATGGTTTATGAATAATTACATGAGACTGGAACTGGCGGACATCCAAGCTGTGAAGAATCACAATCAGGTCATGGACCACTGACACACTTGGTACTTGCACTGGCACGGGGCGGGGCTTAAGTATCTGGGCGAGGGGAGGGGGGGCGGCTGAGGAGACAGGGGCGACAGGGTGACAGGGTGACAGGGGGAGGGTGTTGGCAGTGCAGGGGAGGAGGCGCTGTTAGTATTATTATTATTCGTCGATGAAAACAAGAACAGCAACAGCGCTCACCAACACTGACACATGTAAACACTGGGCCATAGACAGGCGCACCGTGCATAGAGACGCTTCACACTACGGATGAGGCTTTTGCTTTTATTTCATCTTTTCTACAACCCCGCAGTATATTTTCAGATTATATTACACCTACTATTTATAATACAACCAAAACAATTTGAAAAAATAAAATGTGTAATTATTAAAATAATTCAAATTGCCTATTATATGGCTTAGGAAAACTACGAAAAACCATCAGATTTTACTTTATTATTTTATCAAAAATATCGAATCAAAATCGTGAGAAAGTCCATGATAACGTAAAATTGTCTTTCTAAATAAACATTTCATAAATAATAACGAATTCTTTTTATAAAATGTATTTATTGGAAAATATAATATAGTGTATTTGTATCATGCATCAGGAATAACAGAATGATCAATAAATTTCGGTAGGTGGAGGATTACCAAAGACGTACTTCCAGGATAATGGTGTTTTGATATGTTTCACAAAGTCGTCATAATCTCGGGAGGCGTTTGGGAAAAATGAGAATCTGGTATTAATGAAATATAACATGTGCATCGCGTCAGGAATGTTGTCTCCTTCAGAACAATAAGCAGACACCAAGCAGCACGGCAGCCCTGCATCCTCACAGCGCAAGGCCAGCTGCCCGGCCCAGGATCCCAAGCTTGCAGAGTCCCAAGACTCCAGCTCCTCTGACTCCAGCCGTGACTCCGCCCCCCAGCCCAGGGACTCGGCTTGCTTCACTCGTTCCTCATCCAAGGAAGGAAACACGAAGGATGGACTCTCGAAGTGACGGTACACGGGGAGCTGGACGTGCCTGCGCTCCGAGGAGAAACACGAGCTCAGTATCAGCAGCGAGGAGACGGAGTGGCCTTGACTGAAGGAGACCACTTGGTGCAGGAAGGACGGGACGTGTCTTGAGGGACAGTACGAGCGGAGCAGCAGCACGGCCAGGCCACGACCATCGGAGTACACCTGGGCGGCAGACAGGAGCTCGGCTGTGTCTGTGTCTGCTGTGGCCGCTATAGGGCTGAGGTGCTCGCTATAGACGGTGCCCTGTTGCCGGTCGTGCAGCTCCTCCGCCACCAACTCCGCACAGAGCTGCCCAACATTGCCGACCCCAAGCGCGGCCACAACCAGCGTGCTTCCCTTAAGCTGTCTCCTCAGATTCTCCGCCTCCTTTCCTCGCTTCAACTGCATCTCTAGTCTTGCAATCTTCGTTCTTCCTATATTCTGCTTTTATTATTGCCGCTGTCATTCTCTGTTGTGGCTGCTTACTTTTATTTTATTCGACCATTTCATTCATACATATCTGACTACAAAACTACAAAGTTATTATTTTACAATATGAAAAACAAAAAAATAATTAGATAAATCTATGTGTTTTTTCTTATTTTTATGTCATTGAATGTGAAAAAATCATTTCTATATATTGAAAAAAAAATTGTGGAAAACATAAATCTTAATTACTTTCTGTCATCTGTCATATGTTCAAGAGTGCACGTTCAATTTCTTTCATAAATACGCATGCATACAAAATAATTTTGGTATTATTTATTTAGTTGGCAGTTCTGCAAACTGACAGCCCTCGTTTATGTCAGTCGAAAGTCCGAATGCTGTTTCAAGTGTTTTATACTTCTATCAATCTGTATGTATATTCTTAGAGTTATAAATAGTTACTAATATTATAATTGTAGTTACTCCAGATCGTTTGTTTTTAATATATTGTTATTTATAGTTGTTAAATCTTTGCTTATATCCTAAAACCCATTGTCATGTTTCAGAGATGAAACCTGACAAAAAGTAGTAAAATAATTTGAAACGTCAAATATTTAACAATCCTTGAAAACAAATCCCAATTTAAAATAAAATCTACAAGATGAACTTAACTGTTTGCCTTTTTACAGATTGATGCAGTCAGAAGTTTGAAAAAAAATCAGTAATCACTACAAATATAAAATGTTTTCAACCCTTCGAGGATTTTTAAATAGGCACAAGAGGAAGTTTGCGATTACCGGCATTATTCTCGGAGGAACGGCTCTCGGTCTCGCTTATGCCCAAAAAAGACTGAGGGAATGGCAAGAAAAAGAAACAAAAAAATTCTTGGATATGACCCGTAAGAAGCAACACTTTGAAAATACGGAAGTAACATGCGACGAAGCCATAATGAACTTGTGTCCTTCCGTACAAGACGCAGTGCTGAAATGCTTGAATAATGAGGAAATTCTTAGTAAACTCCGCACACAATCTATTGACAAACTCAAGCTTTGGGAAGAATTAAAAATCCTCACATTTGCTAGAGCGACATCGATGATTTATGCATCTACTATTTTAATTGTAACTTTACGCATACAATTGAATATTTTAGGTGGCTACTTATATAAAGACTCTACAAATGCCACACCGCGAGTAAATAGTAGATTACAACAAAAATATTTATCTCTTTGTCATCATTTTGTGGCCACCGGAATCGACAAACTTTGCCAAGAAATCGAGAATAAAATTAAACCCATTATTGAACCTGTTTCTCTCAAACAAAAGTTGTCTCTTAAAGATGTCGAGCAACTGTTTTGGAGTATTCAGACTGCTTTGTGCTGTGATAATTCAGATCCTCTTAAACAAGTCATTACTTACCTGATTGATCCCCAGGAATCTTTTCAAGATGATATACTCTTTAAAACTATACTCGATGAGACCATGGACTTGTTGGAATGGGAAGATGTTAACTCACTTTGTATTTCCTCAGTGAGTAGAGGTTTTTCCTTATTGATAGATAACATCGCAGAGAATTTCAATTCCAATTCACAAAGCAAAGATATCAGTACCATTGAACAGGTTTCAAATGGTCACGTAAATAAATCTCAACTCAATAGTTTTATTAATTTAAATACAATAGAATTGCCTCTTGCCAAAATAATTCCTGTAATAAATACTTTGATCTCTCAACAAGATGGTATGTTTGACATATTGATTAAACAACTTCTCTCAAATGATAAAATGAAGTTATTAGGATGCAATGTATATGAAACATTTAGTTCTTAAGTGTTATTTTTATCCTTCTCACAATTTGACGATCAAAAAAGTGGATTTAAATTATTTTATATTTGTATGATATTTCCCAATCACTCATTTATAATACATATAATAATTCTAAATACTGGGATTATTTTTGGGATTTCTTTTAATTTATAAACTATTTTATATGTGTAGAATTTCTAGTTTCAAAAAAATATATTTTAGTAACAATTGAAATGAAGTATTTTATTGAAAGGTGCTTTATTTTATTTCATTCCACTATTTTTTTTCTTCATAATACACAAATGTATAATATTATCTGAATAGTTTGATATATAAACAATGTATAACTATTTTGAGCAGTTAAATATACAGATTGAAACTCTACTTGTATATTTTTTGTATTATCCCAAGCATTTATTTATAAGCAACACTACTGACTCAACATAGTTTGATTTATTGTTATATAATATTATTGCCTATAAATCATTTATAAGTCGGTTTCATCAGACAGTGAGCTACCCAACTCTCGAGTCGTTGTTTCATTTTTGTGCAATCGATTTGTTTGTACAAAAATGAAGCTCGAAACTTTGGATTCAATGTTTGAAGAAACTATCCCTAAATATGTTAAAGGTAGTCATTATAAATAATATATGTATTTATATAGAATGCTACTTGATTATGGATTATTGTTTATGTATTATTAATATGTTTTTAATATCTAAACAATGTATTGTAAGGCCAGTACTGGGGTAAAGAAAGAAATGTGAAAATATCTTATAAGATTCTTTTGTAAAATAAATTTGAATATTTTCAAATAACCATCCTTTTTTTATTGAATTTCCAAATCAGTTCAGTTTGCGATATTTCTTTTAAAATTCGCGCTCGATCTCCTTAGATACGAGTGTATAACCTTGATAAGGGCGTTGCTAGGAAGCGACGCCATGTTTGTATATTGTGACGCCAAGAAATGCGCAAAGCTCCAGGCGGAGCTTTCCCAAGTGAATAATACGGTCGCCACAATTAATTATTTATCCTCCATCGACATTTCCGCTAAATATTTAACTACACATGAACGATGAAGTTATATTAAACATTTATTTATGAAAAGGAAAATTATTTATGCTTTCAGAGGTCATATATTTTTAAAAGCATATTTAAATTGTTATTATTTAACTGAGATTATACACAGTTTACATCTATTTAATATCAATCATATATTCGACTGCCCTGTTTAACATATTATGTTATACAATATTTAAAATAATATTCATAAATTATTGTCACCGTACATGAGTGATAAGGCAGGGGGTAAGGCGCATGCGTTAAAGCGTCCCGACGCCTTCTTATGGATTTTCATACCCATTGGATGCTGCGATAGTGACATCGTGTTAAGTGAAATATTATTATTTTAGTTGTTTCCATACAACAAACAAACTAGAAACATTTGATTTAACCAATTAGGTGAGTTAATAATATTAAAAAAATATTCACCCAGCAAGTGAAGACTTATCCCGTCTTACTTTTCTATACACTAAGTAAAATACTAAAATAATATTTGTGGTCTTTTATATATGAGGGCGACATAATATATTTTTGAAATCGACATTTAGCGGTTGGCTATCAACCACAATTCACAAAACAAGTATAAAACATAAAATACACATAATTTTAACGGGCACATTCATCAGTTTATATTTATTTATAGAATCATCACAATGAATGATCAATAATAAAGAATAAGCTCTATTTTTTACAATATTCAAACCTTTTTTATTAACTTTTCAAATATCATGAAGAACATAATTCCTACCTATATTGATTCGTAGCTGTGGTATTGTGTTAGTTTATATTCAGTCGTCGGATTGCTTGGACGTTGCGAACATTCATACTTAAATTGTAAACGGATTAAACTCATGATTTAAATATAATAATGGGGGGAAAGTCGAAAGTGTCGGGGAAAAGAGGGGGTTTGTATAGTTATTTGTGTCTTTCAGCCAAAGAATTGGATGTTTGATCCAAGAGTGTGTAATAATAAAATTACCTATCGATTATACTATAAAAATATTTTTGAATGCCTTTACTTATAAACCGTAAAAAATAGATTTAAAAATTTAGGCAAATTATCATTAGTAACAGTTGAGTATTTGTTAAATAATTTCAACATATATTTCGTTCACGAAATATCGATAAAAAACTATGTACATACATGTCAAAATTTAAGCAAAAAATCATGAACTTTAAAACGTTTACAAAAACAGTGCCTGTTGTATTTTTGTTATAATCGATTCTAAAAAATATTATAAAATATTTGTTATGTTTTGTTTTTACTTTACTTACTATACAATACATATTCATTAATGATAAAAATATACCTAGCTATAATTTAACACTGAACATGGAGATATTGTAAAACGCCCATCATTTTTGTATAACGCATTGCCTGGTGTGTACGTGTATTTATCTACTTTTTTATAGAAAACAAATCTTATCAAGGTGTGTTATTTTTTGATAAAAAAGTCTTGTCAGTACTGATAAGTTGCCTTATTAGCTCAAAAATGTTCTGATAACCGACAGAGAAGGTGAGTGTTTTACAGGATGTATTAAATACCTTTAAGTGTTTACAAATGTTATTTATTTTTTTAACCAGTCAATTTACTGATATTTTACTGTTCATGTCTACTTTAATTATTTTAAATATTAGGTTTTTTATAAAATATTTTAAATGATAAAATAAAATAATTTTCGATGTGAATTTGCCACATCCGCTTGGATAATTTGACTAAATTAACATCGTTTGAGTAGTTTAATAGGGCATAAAAAACTAGAGTTGTGCGATACAATTTAGTTACTTAATTTATATATACATATATTTAAATGAACTAAATGTATTTTTTACATCACTGAAGTAAGTAAAAAAAATAGCTGTTTTATTGGGTTAATCGACATTAGATACAACAAGACTTCTTCGAGTTATAAAACATATTAAAGTAATTAGTTTTAAAGAAAACAGTTAAAATACATTAAACTATTCACTTGAAACATTCAAATGATAAGATATAATGAAGCAGTATCGGTTAAATAATAGTTCAGTGTAATTCTACTAAGTAACCGTTCGAGTGTTACGAAGCAAATCGACAAAAATGTCGATATTATAAACGGGAAAGTACGTCAAATTTTTAAAGATAGCGAGATTTTATAGAAAAACTGATTAAATCTTTTACGGGTATGATAAATCATATTATATTGTTTGCAGTGAAAAATGAAGCGGTAGCAAATTTAACGAAGATTTGAAGATAGCTTCTGAAACATGCACGATGATGCGACTTCGTGTCTCCTTGAGGAGGATTTTTGTGGCTATCCTTATTCTTGCTGGAGGCGCTTTGTTTTGGCTCAATATATTGGAGGTATTAAAAAAACATTCTATACCTTCCAATCAATAGTTATAAGTATATAATACTATTTATTTAATTCAGGTAACACTATTTACAAGCAATTCGGAGAAAAATTCACTAGCACCATCAGATACCCCAAACATTATAGAATCAGGGGCTTACCGAGGATGGAAGCTAGTCAAAGACGAAGACAAACATCCAGAAGAGGTAGAGTTTACTTAATATATAATAAATAAAACTCGGTCAATCAATAAGTGTATATGGGCTGCCAGTACAAGAATATATTATGAAAATGGTCGATAAACAGCGCTTGATTGAATTTTAGGAGCAAGTTGTAGAAAATGTACCAACTACAGAATTACCAATGGGAATAGATGGAGGGAGAGCTCCAAAAAGCAAGCCATCTAAACCATGGTTTGTAAAAGGAGGGATGAAGAGACCAACCCCCGCTCTCACAGATCTCCAAACAAACAGAAGGGTGGCTAGATTATTACCATATGAGGCTCCAGGCGATCGGATTCCTGATCAACTCATGTTTGTGCCTCCTGAATACGATCCCGAAACAACCAAACCTAAAACTATTCTACTTCCAAACGGTTTGAGTGCTTGGAATGTTCCCGCAGGATCCGAAATATTTAAAAAAACTAACAATTGTCCTGTAAATAAGTGTGAGATAACAGCAGACCATGCAGCTGCTTTCGATGCTGATGCTATCATCTTCAAGGACCACTTCATACAATTTAATGTTGCAAGACCAAGTAATCAGGTATTTAAATTTTAACAAGGCAGTACATCAAATTAATCTGCTCGATTGATTAATCTAATTACGTACACTGCACTAATCAACCCCATCCTGATTCGAAGATGCAGTTATCCTAACCGAACACAGCATTGGCTCGATTAATATAATTAATAAAACAAATGGCTTGTTTTAGATTTGGATGCTCTACTATCTTGAATGTCCATACCATACGCCTAATGTAAAAAGCCCCAATGTCTTCAATTGGACATCGACTTATAGAAGAGATAGCGACATTGTGGCTCCCTATGAAAGATGGTATTACTATAATCAAAGAATCACACAAATGGAAAATATGGAGAAGAATTATGCAGCAAACAAAACCAAGAAGGTATGTCATTGAAATCTTATGTAAAAAGCAGATTATATTATGTATATAATATTATATTTCAGGTGGCCTGGTTTGTATCAAATTGTGGTGCCCGAAATCACAGACTTCAATATGCTAACGAATTGAAGAAATATATTCAAGTAGATATTTACGGTGCTTGTGGAACTATGAGGTGTCCTCGATACAATGCCAACAAGTGTTTTGATATTCTCGATAGGGATTATAAATTTTATTTGGCATTCGAGAATTCGAATTGCAAAGACTACATAACTGAAAAGTTTTTCGTGAACGGCTTGGGGTAAAAAAAATATGACATTTTGTGTTAGATCATGTGTATAATATTCAATGTTGTTTCTAGGCGTAATATTTTACCCATTGTAATGGGAGCAAGGCCTGAAGATTATGAAGTAGCCGCTCCTTACAATTCATACATTCACGTAGATGAGTTTGAGAGTCCAAAAGAACTGGCGGAATATTTACACCGATTGGATAAAGATGATGAATTGTACAATTCATATTTCAAATGGAAGGTAAGGATCAAAATTATATCATGGCAGTATGATTTTTCAAATACGTATTCTGTTTGGTTTTACAGGGTACAGGGGAATTTATTAATACATACTTTTGGTGCCGAGTTTGTGCTATGCTACATGACGAAGCACAACCGAAAAATTATAGAGATGTGAATGAATGGTGGAGAGGAAACGGAATTTGTACACACGGTTCTTGGAGGAGGAAAACCCCTGAACAAGATCAACAAGACTTGGAAGATAACGCCGAAGGTATATAGACAGCAAATTAATTTCATCACGAAGTGAATTGATAGATTGTACGTGGCAGTTTAGATTCAATTTGACGGGAGCTTAGAGAAATTGACTTAAATGTGAAATTATGTTTTGCTTATTTCGTAGTCTCGGGCTCTTTAGAGTTTAGACGAACGGTCGTGGAAATTACAGCAGTAAACTCAAATGGAAAAAAAACAAAGACGTATAAACTATTCATTATTTTTATAAGCTACGAGAAATTAAAAATAGACAGCTAATATCATATAATTTATAAATAAAACACGTATTAATTTGCAATGACACAAAAGCCCGAAAATAAAAACAATAATGTAAAAGACTTTTTAGAGACTACATTTTATAATAATGAAATAATCTGTTTTGTTAAAGAGTTGGATGATTTACGTACACATTTCTATTACGACATATTCCATTGATTTAAAGCTACATTCGAAAATATATTTCTAGATTAAAATAGGACTGAATAATCACATCTTATTAAAATAATAAAAATGTTTTCTATATTATTTTTAGTTCAACATGTTAATTAGCTGTGATAATATGTTTTAGTAACTGCTGATTTTTAATTAAGTATCTATGTAAATACTATTATTATTACATAAATAAAATACAAAAATATTTAAGTGAAATGTTAAACGTATTGTTGTTATCAGCATTTTAATAAAAGAAGATTGAGTTGATGTTTTTTTAATTCTGTTGTTTATGTAATTTATAAAAGTTATTGAAGCTGAATTAAAGTGATTGAAAATAAAGCTGAAATTATATCATAATAATTAGGTAGATTTTTCATATTACATTTACAGGTTTCTTATTATGTTTCGCTAAAATTAATTTTTAAATAAAAATTACATTTAAGCCTCGATACAACGATAATTTTTTCAATCACATGTGAAAAACATCAAGCCGTAATAATAATTCTGTGAATGTTATAAATGTGTACAAATAAACAAATAAACTGACATCATATTTTTTATTTTATTGTATGTTTACAACCAAGCTTTTTAACTAGATTATTTAATTTTGTTTGATTTGTTATTTTTTACAAGCAGTTTTACTATTACAGACCTTCAATAACAATACAACGATAATGATAAAAACAATTTATTTTATTTTAATTATTAGACGATTTGATTATAATTATTTATGTATATGTATACAAAGAGATACATAGAACATCTGTGGTGTAAGTGTTGTTAATACAAGTTTTTATTAATCGTCAATATTGTTGTGCATAAGACAAATAATTAAAATTCTTTCATAATTATTTACCAATAACTAAATAAAATATTTAACAATGATCTTTATTTATTATTAAATAGGTATATAACTGCTGGCAACATGAACAAGTCATAATCAAAATATATTTTCATCAACAACATGAACACTTCTATGATACAATATCAAAAATAGACAACACTTGTATACTTTAAAATTATATACATTTCAAGGCAACATTAATAAAAAAATATGTATCAATTTTAGCGTCCATATTAATTTAGCATAACTATGATGGAAAATCACAATTGTTAATTTTTATACTCTGATTGTATCAGAGATTTGGTAACTAATAACATCTTTTTAAGTGAAATTTATTTTGTACATATTGCATTAAATTACAAAGAATGTTTATTGGAAAAAAATAAATGTTAAAAACTAGAATAATACTCTACAAGAACCACATACTTTTTGATATTCTCTATCATAAAACTGTCACAGTAAAATGTAAACCTAAAAAGGAACTAAGTGATACATTTATTCTAATATGTAATTTATTTAGTAACCCGTACCAGTGGAATTATCTATGACATCTTCATCAAATTATATAATGAAATTAATAATTACATTAATAATTCAGTTATCTATAAAACTAATCCTCAAAAGGTGGAAGACCGAAAAGCTCAGGTTTAAATTCTTCCAAAGAAGAAAGGACAAGGGTCGCTCCATGAGTCATTGACTTATCTAAGCGTTCATCTGGAACCATAACTACTTGCATACCTGCTGCAATACCCGCTTGCATACCCGAAGGAGAGTCTTCAAATACCAAACACTAGAAAATTTCAATGAAATGTTATAAATATTTATAATATATTGTAATTTTTATAAAAGGAATATAAATTACATTCTCAGGTTTGGGATTATCAGAAAACTTAGAAGCACAATACAAAAATATGTCAGGAGCCGGTTTTCCATTCTTTATTTCTGGGTTGGATGATCCATAGACTTTATGAGAAAACAAACTAAACAATTTTTCATGTTTTTGTAATTTTAATTTGGCATTGTATTCTGCAGAACTCGAGGCCAGTGCAAATGAAATATTTTTAGAATACAAATGTTTAATCAGACGTTCAGCTCCTGTAAATAAAATATCACAATAAATTAAAATATAATCCTCGACACAGAAAACCATAACGATTTATTTACCAGGCATTAAGTTAACATGAGGAAATAAGATTTCCAGTTGCTTTCTTGCTTCCTCGGTGAATTCATCTGGTGTAATCGGTAATGATAAGGCATTGATGATTATTTCAGCGACCTCCTTGGATTGTTTCCCCATCAGTTGGACTTTTAAATCCCAAGTGTACTCTTTCCCAAAGACTCCCACGACATTTTGGAAGCCTTCCGTGTACAGTCTTTCAGAATCTGAATAAATTATTTAATTACCATACATATACTATAAGAAATTGTTTATAAACAAACCTAGTAGTAACCCATCCATGTCAAATATGACATGACTTATTTTGTTATATCCCATTTTAATAGAGATAAATGTCGTAACAATCCCAATGTCACTGCCACTGTCAAAGTGACACTTCTTGTGTCATATTTAAAATTATGTATAAAAAATTATTTGTACCTAAGTATGAGTAAATTTAATTAATAATTTCATTATTAGTGTGTGAGTATAAAACTATAAAAAAATGTCAAAAATAATATTTTCAATGTTCGTTGACATTTTTTTTCACATAATACAAAATAGGTCTACTTGTGTATTCAAATATATAAAAAAATACTCAAACGTATTTATATTTTATTAAATTATTAAGATTCAATTGATTTATTTATGATTGATGACAGATGTCAAAAATACGTTATATTTTTTTAGACTTGGCAACATTTTCAAATGTTTACAGATAACTGTGATGCAGGTTGAAAGTTCGAAGAGAATTGAATAATTCGCGGAAACATGAATGACGAAAGTCTTGGAGAACACAACTTGATGAATATCGGAAGGAACAATGACGATGATGACAGTGAACAGATCAATGAGGAGAAGAGGAGGCACTGCGAGGTTGATCTATATTATATTTTAAATATTTCACTAATAGCTTCCTTCCAAAGCTACGGGCTTAAGATATTTTATTTTCATAGAGCTTCACTTCACAGTTTTTTAATATTATATTTTTTACAGTTGCAAAATGAACTTCACAATGCCCTTGACGATTTTAGTGACGATGAAGATGATAATATGACCCACAGCAGAATCCAACAAAATTCTTTTTACAATACGGAGCATTATTCCGGTACGCATAATTATTTCCTCAACTATACAATATATTAATTATTTTCTTTATATTTTGATTACTAATCGGCTTGTATTTTTATAGATGTTCACATGCCATCAGATGGAGATCCTGCCAACATGAAAAATTTAGAAAGTCTTTATAAAGTAATCTCATATAATTTATGATAAATTAATATATAGTGGATATATTTTAAGGAATATATTTAAAAGCAATGGGCTCACCGTCGACGTATTAATGTTGAATATTCAAAATTATGACTTTTTTATCATTAAAAGGTTTTTTTTCTAATCATATTAAGGCGATTTGTACCTTTACTGTTTTTGGTGGAAATGGAGATTCATCATTCTATGAGTGCCCCTTGAAATAAACAAGTGGTCATAGTTATCATTCAATAAAAAATATTTCATGATTACAAATATCAAAACAAAATATTTTTTTTTTGTTTTCTTATTTGTATTGTGAAAAATCATTTTAAATACACTTACTTTATAACTAATCTTTGTGCAATATTCTTCATAAATACATATATAATTATGTAATATTTATTAGATTCGAGTTAGAGAAGTAAAAAGGCTATTAGAAGAACTGAAAATGTCTCAACATGAAGCGGCCATAACTCAAGATACACTTTCTAAAAGACTGGCTATTGCTGAAGCAGAAAGAGAATGTGCCCAATTATCATTACAACAAACTCAAGAATTATTTGGTAAATACAATTTAAGGAGAAATTTGTTGTATTCAATATATATCTTAATATCAATGTTTTATTTACTTAGAGAAGAGTAATGATAGAATTGCCGATCTTGAAAAACAGGTTATGAGTCTAAAGAAGCAAAATGATGAATTGACTGTTAATTTGAATTCTGCTACTGCAAGTCTTATGGATGCACAACATCGCCTCCAAATATCAAAAAATAATAAAGAAAATATTCAGACAGCTGATTCCATAATCAAAGTTCAACAAGAAAAGTATTTACAATTTAATTTATCATAATTCTGACAAATAAAGTATCTGATTTTTTCTAGATTTAAAGAAACTACCAACCAACTTGAAAATGATTTGATGAAAGTCAGAAATCAATTAACAGATAAGGTATATGATAATTTACAAAACTTAACTCAACATAAAATTTTCATGATTATTCATATTTGTATCTCATTCTAGGAAAACAAATACTTACAACTGGAGAAGAGATACCACGATCTTGAGAATTTAAAGGAAAATATTATAGCTGAAAAAAGTACAATGATCAATAGACTCGCCATGGATCTTAAAGAATCCCAAAAAATATTCACGGGTAGAGAAACACTAGAGCTGAAAGAAAAAATTGCACATTTAACCCTAGAAATAAATACCAGTCGAGTGCAAATTAAAGAATTAGGAGTATGTAACTGAAAGCTTGTTTTTAATTATGTTTTCATCATTGTTTTAATTTATGTTATTTTATAGAGTAAATTAGAAGCCACAGCAACAGAGTTAGTTGAGTACAAGACAAATTATGTAAGACTACAAGAAGACATTTTAAATCTTCAATCAGTATTAAATCAAATAGTTGACGTTGAAGAGTCTGATACATTCAGAGATCTACAATCATACGATCCAGGTATTGGGTTCTCGTCGCATTCAGATATATTAAATCTTTTGCGAAATAAGCTTATGCGCAGTGTTAATAATTGTAAATTAAACAAGGATGAAATTATGAAACTTAAGGATATTGTAGCACAAAAGTAATTTATTTTCATGTTCATAGATAATATTGTTTGAGAAGTTTCGCTCTTTTTAATAAATATTTTATTTCAGAGATAAAACTATTCAAAGTCTGTCTGAAAATGAAAAGATTCTGAAAAAAGAAATGGATAGATTGAAAGTAGAGTTAACTGATTTAAAAAGGGTAAGAGACATGTAATATATTATTTTTTTATTTACCTTTATTACTTGAAATATATTTGTTGTTTTAATTGTTTTTAGACGGAATTAAAACATTCCAATATCACATTTGAGCATCAAGGACAAAAATCAATTGAGAAATATAATACCAGTGATTTAATTAAGGAAAACGATCGATTATCCTATGAATTGAATGATGCTCGTAAGCAAGTTGAAGAATATAAGAAAATGTACATTGAGGTTCAGTTAAATTACATACATATCTGATTCTTGCATTTACATACATATTCAAACGCTTTACATTAACATTAAATAACTTTGACAGATTAGAGGCCCCAATGACAAATTGATTGCCGAACTAAATGATTTAAAATCACAGAATAATGATAAAGTTTTAACACACCTACTTGACATTGAACATTTCTTAAAAGAGGAAAAATTGGGTATATATATTGCAATACATAATAATAGTTTTTAATAGCTTAATTAGATTAAATTGAATTTGTATGTTTACAGATAATATTGATGAGTACAAAGTAAAATTATTATTTAAAGAATATGCAGAGGTATAAAAAAATAATTGTCATAATGCATATACTTATTTGAGATCAAATTAAAATTTATGATTTTTCAGCTACAAACAGCAAACACCCAATTAAAAGAGCAGAGTAAAGACTTACAAACAAAACTTTTCATACTTACTAACGAGCTTGATGAATCGAAAAAAATGATAATTCAGCTTAATTCAGAAATTGGTACTTTACACACATTATTTTTTTTTTATTTTCTTACTAATAATTTTAAATTTGTGTCATTCAGAATTACATAAACGCAGAGATACACTTATTGAAGATCTTAAAGACAAGGCTAAACAATTTGAAAAATATATATTTGAAAATAAGGAAAAACTTTCAAACTATAAAAATATTAGCACGTCTACTTCTACATTAAATAAAAGTACTGGTGAAACCAAGATCGGATCTCAAGAAGTAAATCAATTAGCTGTCAAAACTGGTGTAAATTATAAAACTAAAGTGAGAGTTGTTGTTGTATTTTTCATTTATAAATGTTAATTTATTCACAGTTGCTCGGTGATGGAAAAGATGTAGAAAACTTTTACAATATGAAAGTTAATGAATTACTTGAAGATTTCAATCAAAAGCTCTTGGAAAAAGAAACCAAATATCGGAAGAGTTTACTACAACTCAGCGATCTAATTAAAGTGAAAACAAAAGAGGTGACCACATTGCAAGATGTAATATATTCAGAGAGGAAGAAATATCAAGACTTGGAGGCTAAAGCACTTGAAATTGCTGACAACTTACATGATAATTGTAAAAAAGAGTTAAGCGAGTGTCAAAACTATATTAAAAAACTAATAAATGAATCAGAAAAGAATCCCAGGAACGACTCTTTACAAAACAAGCTATGTGAAACTGAAAAGGAATTGGAGAAATTAAAAGAAAAATATAAAACAATCAAAAAAACTGCCACAAAATACAAGGTAACACCTATTATTAATGTATTTGTATTAATGCACAATACATATTTTTGTAATTAAATTTTAAATAATAAAAATTTAAGGAATACGTTGTTGAAAAAGACAAACATGTGGAGAGTGAAGTGAAAAGAATTAAACAAAATTATGAAGAGTCAATGCATAGGATGCAAGAAAAGTTGGACATTTGCATCAGTCGTAAAGAACAACAGGTTGTTTATTAAGTAATACAAATATCAAATCAAATTGAAGCACCTATAATTCTTAAAGTTAATGTTTGGTATATTTTCCAGATCAATCTAAGAATATCTGAAATCGAAGCTCAGTATGCAGAAAAGCTGAAAAAGATGCAGAGTGAAACCAAATCAAAATCAAATTGAAATACATGGTTAGAATATTATTTATTAATTTTACTTTTAATCATTGACACATCATTTGTTATAATATTTTGGTGGAATAAACGGCATTTTAACAACTTGGCATGAATAATTCCTGTTTCTTATGGTCACAGATAAATCTGTTCCTATTTTTTTGAACTTGTCTTCTACATAGCCCATAGCTATATTGAATCCAAGCGATGGACTTGGACAACCACTAGTTACTGTTCCGATGACTCTGTCCTCATTTGCGATTATATTTATTCCTCGTCTGGCCGGAGGGCCGGCTTGTAATTTTAGTCCAACTCTTTTCTTAGACACACCATTCTTTAATTGATCTAATATAATATTTGCCCCGATAAAATTGCTATCAATCCTTCGTCGTTTTGAAATAAGCCAATTTAAATTAGCTTCAATAGGAGTAACAGTATCATCAATATCATTCCCATAAAGGCACAGACCAGCTTCTAACCTCAATGAATCTCTAGCTCCCAAACCCGCCATCTTTACATCTTTTTGCTTGAGCAATCTTTCAACAATCATCTGAACATGTTTTGATGGAATGGATATTTCAACACCATCCTCACCGGTATATCCACATCTGGTAATTCTGCAATTTTCAACTCCGTCAATTTTTGCTAGTCTAGATGTCATGAATTTTAAGGTTGACAAATCACTTGGGCATATAGATTGGAGTGAACTTACAGCAGTTGGTCCTTGAAGAGCAATCAGTGAATAATCAGATGGGCTCAAAAAATTCAAATGTACATCATTTCCTTGTGCCTTGAGATTGTCAGCAGAATCTTTCATATGCTTTTTGTCATGATCAATACGTCCCGCATTAGAAACAATATACAAATTGTTATCATCAACTTTAGTGACAATCAAGTCATCTAAAATGCCTCCTTTTTCATTCAGAAACACTGTCAGTGCCGAACTGCCATCTTTCATACCTTTCAAATCCACGGGACACAATCCCTCGAACCAGTCAATTGAATTTTTTCCCGTAACGATAGTCTGTAGCATATGAGACACATCAAAGATTGAGGCTGCTTCCCTCGTATGCAAATGAGAAGCAGACACGCTCAAATCAGCATACTGGACAGGCAGTTGAAATCCTGCGAAGTCAACCACCTTTCCTTCTTTTTGTATGTGAAAATCATACAAAGCAGTTTTAATGCTTGTGGCATCACTGCTCAATTGCTTGCAGGCTTTTTGTCTGAACTTTAGAACATTGATGAGTATGTCTCGTCTAAAGCAAAACATTGCACAATAAAGATTCAATGACACTGTCTGCAAAAACTTCACTAATAGAATGACCGCTTAGCTGTACATGTTAAAATTTGTCTGCTTTTAAGTGATAACATGAATTTGTGTCAAAGTTCAAACATTTCATAACTCTGTGTATCACATTACAAACATGTCTTGTTTTGTGTATGTTCTTAGAAACATGTCACATAGCATGTACACTTACTCGTATAATTATTAATTTTATGTCTTACTTCTGCCGTTTAACACACTCCAAAAATTTTATTTCTAGTTTTGTGACTGTCTAGTTTTTTGATATATTTTTTTAATAGTGTAACATAAGATAAGTTTCATGAATATTTTGAATAACATTTATCATCGTATTACAAGTGTCCTCAGGGGGTCGAGGTCCCACCACTGATATGCCGTCTCATGGCCGCCATTGAACTTGTAAAATATAAAATTCTAAATTTCAATCGTATTCTAAATAATTTAAGTTAGAATCGTATTCATTTTAATCTAAGTCTATCTATCCTGTGCTAAACAAAAAGAAAATATGCAACTTTCCAAAAAAACTATTTAGTTACGCTAATTACTATTTATCACATAATTAGTTTATGTATTAGCATATCTGTATTATTATCAGAAATAGCATTTTTATATTAAAAAAATATAAATTATTATATACTTCGGGCAATATCAGTATGTTTAACAATTAGTAGTTTTATTATTATATTATGAATGCTCGTGGTTTATGAATAAAACTCAGGTATGATTTTTATATTTTTTTATTAAAGGTAATAAACCAATAACACAAATCTTACATGTTATTAAATATCATATAACAGTATTAAAAATAACATTAAAATCAACAAAGTAACATTTTGGGAACATATTTCTTATTAAAATGAAGTTATTTTTTTCTGCACAAAAATAGTTATACCTTAGAAATATTAACTTTTTCTCATTTCATTATGAAATATGAATAACATTGCTCCCAAATATCAACCATTTTCATTTTGAATAAATGTAATTATCATGATAGTATGTACTAAAGCGTTAAAATAATAAAATAAACATTATATTTTTAAAGTTTTGATAAGAAAAGCTTCTAGAGGATTGTGATAGAGGAGATTTGCTTTGTTTTTTAATGAAAAAGTTACACTATGAGAATACTTTCAATGCCTTAATTTTCACTCATTCTGTTTTAAAATAGTAGTATGTATAATATATGTATGTGTTTTAAAATACATTATATTAAATTACTACAAACCTTCTGGAATACTGTACATGGTGATAAATGAAAATGTCGTTCGTTCTATCTGGATGGTCTTTCATTTTACGTATAGTCATTTTGAAATTGTGATTATCAACTCTTTGGCATTCCTTGTGGTGTCGCTGACTCCACCATTTTCTTATACTTACCTACTAATTCAGGCAAGTCGTATGCTATTGCAACGTCTAGTCTATTGATAGGACATCCTCTGAAATATGTACAAGTGGCAGACAGTTGCTGGAAATCATACAGAGGATTCAAACGGAAGAAGTCTCTATAAGTCTCCGGGTCGGGAAGATCATAACGAGAAATATTCGTTAGGGTACTGAGTCCTTCATAAATGTGATAGTTCTGAGGGTGTTCGATAATGGCTTCGGCAACTAATTTCTTGTTTCCAAAAATAGTCTTATGATTATAATAAGTAGTAAGATAGCAATCTACCATCTTTGCATGGTTTCTTACACGAACCTGAAATAATTCAATTCAATCAAGTTTTTTTGAAAGAGTATATTTATGGGTGCGATTGGTTCCATTACACATAACATCCTATGAATGATCCTTTAATTTAACATCGTTTTTATAGGCAAGACGGGATCTATGTGTAATGGCACTATATGAAAATGAAAATATTACTCACCGCAAATCTCCTAGCACTTGCAATTTTATTTTCAACTCTCTTATCAATAGCAGTACGAAGGTCTTTCAAAAATACCTTCTCTTGTGCTTGTAAAAGCCTTACTGGTGCACCAGGCTCATAAGGCATTGACCATAATGATGTTGTGTACATAACAGGCGGCTGTGCTGAACTCATCAACGGAGATATATTCCAAATCAATGCACCTTGAACTCTCATAAGCTCTTCAGGCTTTACTTGATCTGCCTTGTTAAGAAGTATTCTAGTCTAAAATATATAAATATACAAACATTTAGTTTAACATCATTATAAATTAATGTTTATTTAAGTATTCGCTCGCCTGTGCTTCTCTTCCTTTCAATTGATCCAAAATCGCTTCAGTTTCTGGCCCAATGTCAAGTTTAGAAGGATCATATACCAAGAAGATTACGTCTGCTCTATCGATAAACCATTGGCAAGCATCGTTAAATGGAAATACTCTTGAAACTTGTTTGCGAACTTCTAAAATTCCGGGTATTTCCACTATATTCACCTGAAAGTAAACCTCAGTTTAATATCTTTTTGTCATTCAAACTCGTTATTTAATTACCTTTTCCAGTAGTTTGTTTGGAAGTTTTAAGCCTCGCAGGCGCTCCTCGAGCCCCTGTCCGAATTTTTGTAATCCAGAGAAAGTCCAGTCCGCTGCTAATTGAGTTCCGTCCAATACTTGTGGCTCATCACCATACATTAGAATATTGAAATATGCTGGAGATGGTTCTGCCCCTACAAGTTAACGTTAATTTTATTTATAAGTATGTTATAATAGGTACAAGTAATAGTAAGTTTGAATTACCAGTGCGTAGTGACCATTCAGTGAATTCATTATTAGTTAGATAATTAATAAGTGAAGATTTCCCTCCACTCCACGGTCCCATGAAGAGAACGAGAGGCTTTGAAAATATTTCGGGGTCACCAAAATGCCTGTTACTCAGATCGCGATACCTGTACAATATTTCTAGGGGTTTTATAGCAGTATCGTAAATCCTTTTGAGCTCTCTAAGAATCACGTCTGCGGATTTTTCGATCAGAACCTCTGCTGCTGTCGACTCTTCGTCCAAACGAAGCAGTTCCGAGACGTGTTCCCGAGATCTGAGATTGTCTGGTATCTCAATTTCCTACACAAAATTAATATGTATTCGGATTAAAGAAAAATACCTAGCGATTCAAATATTTACCATCAACAAGTCTTCTTCTGGATTTTCGGCAGAGTTGTCACTTTCATCGGTTTCTTCCTCTGATTTATCTTCTGCGGTAGACTCTTCTTCATTAGATGCAACCTCGACTTCTGCAGAAGCCTTTTCTTCAGACTCTTTTTCACCATTGTCTTCGCCTGACTCGGCAGCTTCGGATGATTCTTCCTGAACGTTTTCTGTTTCAGTTTCACCTTCTTCTTGTGTATCTTCAGTTTCTGTCGATTCATCGTCTATTTCTCTCTTCTTTCTTGACTTACCTTCATCATCTTCTTCAGTACTGTTATCAGCTCCAGCTGCATCATCTTGTTCACTACTATCACCGGTTTCTTCGTTTTGGTCTTCTTTTTCTTCCGCCGAGGCATTTTCTAAAGAATCTTCGTCGCCCTCATTCTTATTATCATCTGCTTCTTCAGTATCAGATTTTTCAGCAGAATCGTCTTGTTCATCGGATTTATTATCATCTTCAACTTCAGCGGTTTGATCCTCTTCAGCATTTTCTTCAGAATTTTCTGTTTCTGATTGTTCTATCTCTCCACTTTCTTTGGAATCTGCATCGTCATCATTATCTTGTTTATCATCTTCTTCATTTGATGTGGTATCATCATCCTGATCACCTTCTTCTTTGCTGTCATCATCTTGAAAAATAAATTATCAATATTTATATATATATACATTTTAACTTTGATATCTATTTGCTATTAACCGTAGCTATAAATTACCAATTTCATTTTGAGTTTCTTCAGCTTTGTCTTCGTTGCTGTCTCCGTCATTTTGTTCATCCGATTCTTCTTCCTTAACCTCTCCACTTTCACTGCTGCTAGCTGTTTGTTCGATACTTTCTTTGGAATCCGTATCATCTTCAACCTCTAATGATGCATCTACAATTTCATTAACATAGGGCTCATCGGCAAGTTCTACCGATGGCTCTTCTGGGTTTTCTGCAGAAGCGTCGCTTTGTATATTTTCAATGCTATCATTTTCAGCCAAATCTTCTTTAGAGTCGTTTTCAATTGAAACTGCAGCTTCTTCGCTAGTATTTTTTTCTTCTATAGATGCTAAAAACAATTTTGTTATGATCAATTGCTTAGTATTGCAACATTGTTGTAATACCTGAGTGGGCATCTCCCGATTCGAGATCCTTTAAAGCTTTCTCAATATACGGCCTACATTGAGATTCTGACGGTATGTCTTCTTCGCTAGCCGAAACTCCTAAAAATAATAATAAACTTTTGTTTATATCAATTGAAAAAAATCTTCGATCCACATTTGTTGAATCCGTCGTGCTTTAGAATAACTATGCTTTCCGTCGCAACTAAGAAGCGTATTTTAAACATTCCCGTCACCGATTAGATTAGACCACAGCATTGTTAATGAGACAACGTACTGATTGTATTGCATAATTTGTACAAATGTAAATGGATTGTTTGATGTGTTAAAATTTCAGGCTCGGCGTGACGGAGAAGAGACGTCACACCCACGCACATCTTTCGGCCGCCGTTTATATTTCACAACTTCTATTTTGATAGCCTCGTCCGGTGACGCAGGTCGTTTTTCCCTTTATAATTATGCATAATAACACCGACATTGACCTAATGGACATGGAACTCCAAATGAGTGATTAACAACTGAGTGATGTGATGTTATAAGACTAAAACATGGTTTTACTCCCCTTTGAAAGTTGCAAGATTGCAATATATAATATATTAATTCGATCGGTGTTAACCAATTGTCCTATTAATCTCTAGTCATATAACTTATGGCTCGAAGGTTTATCGTATTTATGTAAAATCAATTTGACGATTTTATATTATACACTATACTAGTTCACTTTTTAAGAACCGAAAATCACACAATTTTCCAATAATGGTAAGTGATCAAAAATTATTGGTTTTTCCTGGATTCAAAACATTCAATCCTGATTAGAGCCACTTTTCATTTACGGTTGTATTCATTATAATAGTGAGTCGTGCTAGAACTGAGTGTACGAATAGACTAGAGCTTGGTAGTATTAGTGTACACACATACGCACCGCACGCACACACTCTCATACACTATTATATTGAATACGGCCTTTATACTTTATTCATAAAAATACTATATTTGAGGTCTTACTCAAGATCGAATCATGTCAAAATGATAATACATTTTTTTTTCAATAGCTTGTATTTTCACTTATTTTACTATACATATGTACAAGTTTATTATAAATAAATTATAGGTACTTAGATTTGTTAAATGTATAATAAAATTAATAAGGTAGTTAGGAGTTTAGGAATTAATAACTGGAGGAGCATTAAGTGGAAGATGCTGGTGCGGGAAGCCTTGGTTCATCACTGAACTGGAGTGCTTATGATGATGATGATAAAATTAATATATATGCAATGATGAAATCTCGGACATGATATAGACGTAGACAATTTATAATGTGGATGTTATCGATGAGTAAGTCGGACATGTATCCTATTAAATTTTGGCAACCGATTTGGTATGTACTCGTAAAGTCCCTCCACCTGTTTTGTCGAGCCTAGCTTACAAATAAACACATACTTACATAACATTTCTAATCAGGTTCAAAGATTAAAATATTTCATTTGGTCCCGCTTAATTTACTTTGGAAGGTCGGAGAAATGCGTAGAATAAATACGATGAGCTTTCTGGCAACACAAGTATGAACCCAGCCAAAGCGCGTAGCACGAAAATAAAACTGCTTTATATAATTTCACTTGACTTTGCGCGTAAGGCGAATTCCCCATAAAGTCGATTATTACTCACCCTGAAGACAAGCGGACAGGATTCCCACCACGAGCAATGAACTGAGTAGGAATCTCCACAAATCACATTTTTTGGTCCACATGGCCATTTTGGAATTAAGAAAAGAAAGCACTTCACTCAATCGACCGCGGCTCTAACCGACGGCCTGCACATTTAAACCTCGCGAACAGCTGCAAATTGAAACATTATGTATGATTGATATATGGAGGATAGAGAGGTGAGAAGAAATGCAAGTCAGCGCAGATCTCCGTGGCTGTCTATCCGGATAATAAGTACGCTTATGAGGTTTATTTGTGGACGAACTCTATTTTGGGAGACAGCAGTGCATCGCTGGTCGGGCGGCTACTGGGCGAGCTGGTCTCCGGGACCCCTCGGGACTCTTCTTCCCACCTTCCCGGACGACACATTTCCCCGTCTGACCTGGCACACTTTGCTCTTTTATATTATCTTACAATACAACTACACTTTAACTATCTGCCAGGTTAGATTTCATTATGTCGGCGCCGGTGATCCATGCACGACTTGGCCCTTGGATTCACCTCCGATTCAGTCCTTCAATCAATTAAACATTTTCATACATATTTCCTCTGAAATTAAACATATTCACAGCTACACGGTGTAGGGATATTATACTATAAAAAATATTTATTGGTCCCAGCATAATAGCTCAGGGGATAAGAAACGTAGCTATAAATACTGTTGTCATGCATTCAAATCCCACTCAAGTCATTGATTTGATCGGTTATTACGACCGGGAGATCTGGAATAATATTAATAAAATCCCCATCGATCGTCTTGAACCAGGTTTACTCTGATTTTCTATATTGTAAGGTAAATACTGATTATTAAATCGGTGAAAGTAATAGTTAAGATCACCGACAGACACTTAACACGTTGTTGTGTATAAACCCCTCTTAAAAAACTCCTTGGGACGTGTAAATAAATAAATTAGATTTCTTAAAAACATTTCATTTCAGCATATCATGGCTAGGATTATTAGAACTGACGATTGCTGCATAGAGCTTGAGATTCCTAGGCAGGCTTAGCCGTAAAAGAACACCGTCAAAATGGTAATAGAATTGCTTTGCTGTACTTTTCATCGGTTTTTTGTTAATTAGTGCCTCGCCCGAGGCAAATACGAGGCATTAACTAAGAAAAAACCGATTATAAGTGTAGCTAAGTAACTCTACTATCGTATTGACGGTGACGTATGCCTGGGAATCCATTACTTTTTCATCACTGAGACTTGGGATCTCCCGTAATGTAATAGTGTTACTGTGGTATGATATAATCACAATAAATAAATAATACATAGATATGAAAATAAAATTGTTTTACAATCATTTTCAGTAGTCAATAATTCATTTAAAATTTTAGGGGGTGGTAGGTAAAGCAAGAAATATTTAATTAACAGACACAATACACACGACAGTCACTACCGAGTACTTCACAGAAACAGCTGATTCCAAGATGGTGGCCCAAACTCGATTCCAAAAGCACTATTAATAATTTAAAAACCCTACCACCCCTTAAAATATTCTCAGTTAGTTCAAGTCCATCCTGTATATGGATAAAAAAGCGTGGTTTGTTCATAATATAAGGTGCCCAAATACCATAGACATTTTTTGCTTAAAAAATAGATAATCCTGCTCAAGCAGATTATACTGGTATTTCTTAACCATAATTCTTCAGTAAAGTTATGTTGGTAATTTTGGCTTTGAACCAAGGATGCCCGCAGAAAATTTTCCAGCCGTTCTGGATAAAATAATGTACCACCAGATTTTTTGTGTAAATAAGAACAATAAGAATGCAAAAGTATTATTAACATTAAAGAAATATTAATTTGAAATCAGTGGTTTTATTATCCATTCATCTGAAGAACTGAATAAAAGTAAAGTGGTGTGTAAAGTTTTGAAATGCTTTATAATAAAACGCGATGCGAAATTGTCGTAATGTGTCGGCGGTGTATTTTTGTCCATTCTGTTTTTACGCGTAAGCGACAAGGTTTACGAATTGCTATTTTTATGACGACCACTTTAGAACACGTATTATTAATATGAGAATCATTCAAATCTGAATAAAATAATATTCATATGTATGTATAATACACGCTCGGGATATAAATGATAACAATCTCGTGCGTTCAGCGAGCGGTGAGTTGTTTGTTGGGAAGGGATTGAAGTTGATGATGAAATATGTGTTTAATTTAATTATTTAATGATGAATTATTAAAAAAGGTGAGAAGATAAGACTGAAGCAAGACACGTAGCAGCCAGTTCAGCTCATCGGACACAGAGTCGAGTATTTCTGGCTACACAACCGTGTCACCTAATATGGCACCTCGAATAGCTTATATTATGGTTAACTTTAGATGGATTATTTCATTTAAGTTAAAAAAAAATCAACTTACCTTTGAAAATTTCAAGGTCGACCTACTAAAGCAGCCTACAAAATGTGTCTTGAATATTGAACTCTGATCGAAACATTATGATTTAACTCGAGTTTTGAAAGTAAACCTTGAGAATCTCAAATCATTAACATGTTAATTAGATCATTATTATTTTCATACTATTATTTAAAATTAATAAACACTACCCACACCTGCAGGAAAATAAGCTTTCATAATACCTATTCAATCCAGATAGTTAAGTATTTTACTGAGAAAATATTTTTTTTGTCCATTTCAATCAATTTTATGAAATTTATGTGGTATGCCACGTAATTGAATTTTCCATACTATACTAAAACTCTGTTATAGCTTTATATGGGTTAAAAAATATATATAACTATTCTCAGTATAAGTATTTAGTAAGTAATATTGAAATCGTGGTAATTTTATTAAATATTTATATGTATATATGGTAATTTAAGAGAGAAATCATGCTTTGATAAAATCCTGAAACGAGAAGCACCAAAATCAGAAGAAAGGGATTATATTAAGAAATTGATGAATATTGGGAGAAACAGGGGAGTTATCTAAAAATAAGAATAAATTATTTTTGCAAAAAAAACCTAAGCTCCAAAAATTTAATTTTGGGAAAACCAAAAAAACTATCCTTTTTGAAAGCTGTCTTATTCAACAGATTGCACTATTTTTATTTTGAGAAAAATGTACTACTTATAATACTAAACGCAATGAGATACAAGTTAATTTATTAAGCGTATTTAATATAGGTACATATAAATTGTACCAACAATTCTGTTTTCACAAAGATATTTAATCAATAAATGGTGGAGTTTGTCATTGTTTTATTTATAACAAAATATTTTAAAAATAATAAATGATGCCCAATAACAAATCTTACTTATCTGCTTGGCAAAATAATAGGATACCTCGTTTTTTAAATAATTAATTAATTAATACGCACATATCGTTTTAATAGTATTCCTGCAATTAACCAATAGCCAAATATTCCCCTTCTTTTTTTATTTGTACTCTATAAATGATAATTAACACCATACCAGAAGAATAATAATCCACTTAACGTCTCGTTTTAGTTTTTTTTGTGTTTTCGAAATAGTTTATTAATTATTTAATAGTTGAGGTAAAAAAATGTTCATTTTTAATAATTTATAATTTTATTTATAAAAAATCGTTAAACAAAAAAAGGAAATATTGTAAATGTTTTATGATTCTTTGGTTTTGCCGATTTTCCATAAAATATCTGAATTTTATAAATGATTCCTGATTTATATAAATGTGACTTTTAAATGTATAGCAATACTAATATAAGAATTTGAAATTCGCATAACCTAAGTTTGACAGAACTGTCAGATGATCACTTTGTAATGGTTGATAAATATGTTTTCGAAATTGAGGTATATTATTCCGATGGTCAAAACTTTTCGAATGGCTATCCCTGTGGTATTTGCGTCAATGGAAATCAACGAAAAGCCAAGTTTTTCCACTTCTCAATTAATCAATGATTTACAACACGAATCTCTCATAAGACAAGCTTGCACTGTTAATATAAATGCTTCTAGTCAATTAATCACGGTCACATCTTTAGCAGTTCAAGACACGTGTTCTCGGTAAAGGTTTTTTTATTTGATTTATAAATTGAGATTTTAAAATGTGTATATTTTAGTATTCGTGATTGCCTTTCCAAAGAAATGTCTTTACTACAGCAAATAATGGAATGGGGTAATGAAAACGCTCCAGAAGAATATTGTGAAGAACTAATCGCTATCAGAAATACTTTGACTAATCTCAACTACGACTTGGCAACATTATCTGGTATTCGATAACTTTCTTTGCTTTTTCCTTCTCTATTGTATACTTACCTTAAGTAATTATTTAAGGACATATGGAGTATGCTGTCAAAGTGGCGACATTGGTTGCAGAAATGTCTTACGTCTCTGGTAATATTGCTGGATCAGATATGATCTGTGAAAGAATTAACCAGGCGACTCACGCATGCAGTCAAGAACAAGACTCAGTGCATAAACTAAAGTTGGAAAACTTGAAAATGCAAGAGACAGCCATTATGCAATCAACTCAGTTAGAAAAATTGTTGTTAGAACACAGTGAAGTGGAGAACAATGAAAAAATGTGAATTGAATGTTTTATAATATTATAGTTTATTTACCAGGTTATATATGATACATAAATATATTTATATCATAAGACTGAATATATCTGTAATAAATAGTGTATAATTATTATTTTCAAAGCATTTCAATACTGTACAAACTAATTTACAATGAATATCTATAATTTAATTTATTATTATGTTGCAGAGTGAAAAATGCAATTTTGTCAGGTTTACAGTGGTTTTGCGTCTTTGCTGAGATGTGTCTCAATGTCAACTCGACAAATTGGGCAGTGCTTGTTTGTTGATAACCATTGGTCTACACATTCCATATGAAACAGGTGCATACATGGTAGACGACTGAAATCAACAATAAAATTTAATAGAATATAACTACAAAAATTTGATTAGTCAAAAACACGTTTCATGTTTTGACAACATTTTTAAATTAGACTTTTCATATCAATATAATTATGATTGATGGAATCTTTTATGATGCTATTATTCCATGCTGCTAAAATTAACAGCTAGTACCATTTATCTCAAAATTCATTAGCCGATTGTAATTTCAAAAGATTTTTTAGATTTCAATAAAAAAAAAACTCACCGGCAGTCACTGTCATTTTCAAAAATTGAAAGACAGATTGTACACTTCTCAACGGCATCATCCTCACTGAGACCATTACCGGGAACTCTCCTCCGATATTTATGTGAAAATGTATTGCCTTCAATGACATCTCTACTGGCACCGTTTTGTGCAGGGACATGTCTAGCTTCCATTACTCTCATATAATGCTGTAATCGAGGTACTCCAGATCTTGCTAGTAATGGCGGACTTCCATTAGCCCCCTAAAATTAACAAAATTAAAACCAAGACCATTTTAACATTATTTAATATGTACTTACCATTAAAGTGGACTGTATTGAAATATGCAGGTGCGGTGGTTGTTGAACATAATGATACAGATGATGGTGAATATGCTGGCCGTCGCTACAAAAATAGTTATATAATAATTAATAAAAGAATAAAAATCAATATTGGAAAATATTAGTAAGAGCACCCACTATGTGTTTCCAATTCTATTATTGTATTCATGTTCACCAGAATTTTCAGGTTGGTCAATTCCTTCAGATACCTGAAAAGTAACAATATTTTCATTTGTAAAACTCATTATTAATAATGTATTAAGATTTTGTAAATTATATACCGGTATTAAGGGATGTACCATTTCTTGTCTGCCGAATACAACAGGGTGATTTAGCATTGGAGGATTATTTTGATGGTTTTCTGTACTACAGTTTCCGACCATGCTGCGTCTTTGAAGTTCCTTTGGATATAAAAATACAACAAATTAAATAAATCTGAAAATATCCATAACATAATAATCATCATCATCATCATAAGCACTCCAGTTCAGTGATGAACCAAGGCTTCCTGCACCAGCATCTTCCACTTAATGCTCCTCCAGTTATTAATTCCTAAACTCCTAACTACCTTATAAAATTCGTCCGCCCACCTTAGCCTAGGTCTACCCTGCCTTCTCTTACCCACAGGCTTGCTGGATAGTATTTCCGATACTATCCCTCCTGCTCTTTAACCCAACCTAATGTTAAAGCCCTAATAAACTGCACTACGTTCACGCTCTTATATAATGAGTAAATCTCATCGTTCCGTCTAATTCTAAAATAACATAATAATATGATAGTGATATATGCTTACTTGCATGTGCTGCTGTCTGTACCATAATCGTTCGTGAACTGCATAAGGTGGAACGGGCATTGCTGGTGGTGGACTGAATCCAGATCTACTATTACCAGATCCGCCAAGTACAGAGTGTCCAATGACACCTAATAGTCCTGAAGGTTCTCCATCATCATGAACATGAGCTAGAGGTGGTCCGAAGGGTCCACGTCGTCTCTCTACACATAAAATCACACATTTAATTAACATCAAGTGTGTTAAGATTGTAATTAAGTTCACGTACCAACGAAATGTGGATAATGAGGTGGATGAGTGAAAACATGAGTCCAAGTTCTTTGTCCATGATTAGAATGCGCAGGATAAGGATGAGCATGCGGAGACGGTGGCGGCACACAGGGACTTCCGGCAAAGCAGCTATGTCCGTGGGGATAATAAACACATGGAGCCATTCGAAATCTTAAATATTATTTCATGTATCTCAAATAAACTTAAAAAAAATAAACCGAAACAAACACGTCTAACAACATAATAATTAATGTAAAAAAAATAAACCTTGCTCTTAAGACATTGTGGGCCAAATTATTTGGTTGCATGAAGTGGGCAGAATGTCTCGGCGGTCGATTCACTGTCTCGAAATTTCGAATCGTAATTGATTCTAATGGCGGACCAAAATATCGTGGCGGTCTCTCTTCATCCGGTTCATTAGTTAAATCAACCAAAGCCACAGGAGACTAAAACAAATGAATTGATTAAAAAAAAATTGTGGTATGCCATTTTTATCAAAATATGTGAATACAAACTTTGGGGGGAGCATTTAAAACTTGAACATCATCATCTTCATCGCTCGAGCCATAATCCGAGACCCAGTCTAATTGCAAATCAGGAGCTGATAGAGCATCTGTTGCCTTCACAGAAGTATTTCCATTTGTACTAGTAGATGAATGCTAAATATAAAAAAATATACATATATTTCATTTAAAAAAAATTAAAAGCATCTATAGTAATTTTCATACCTCATTATATGCCATAGAACATGAAGGTTCAGGTGATCTGCTAGTTCCCGGCATATCTCTATTGACTCGACTACTCGTAGGGTGAGGATTTTCTTCATTTTCTTTTTTAACTTTATTTTCATTAGCAGTAGAAGTAGCGAATGGCATTTCAACATCATCTTCTTCTTGTTTCACTTCCAAATCCATGTTAGATTCTCTCACACCACTCGTGGAAGGCACTGAAATTTCACTATCACCACCAGTTGTACTTATTTCTGATTTAATGTTGACCTTGTCGTCCGTTGATAAAAGTTCATTCTTTACACTGACATTTTCATAATTAATATCTATCATTTCAGGTTTGATTGAATATGGAGGTGAATTTGTAGCATTATCATTATTAGTGGAGTGTACAGGTTTAGTATCACAAGTGACTGGGTAATAATTTGATTTACTAGTTCCAGGTACGGGTTGATCTTGAAATGAACGATCATTTAGATTTGAGTCAGTTTTTTTATTATGTTTCATATGTGTCGTTGAATTTTCAGAAGATGGCTCTAATTTTACACTCTGCTGAGACGTCGTCGTATTTTCAGGAACGACATCTCTCTTGGCCGAACTTGAGAGTATGGTAGTTTTTTGCGAAGTACTACTGCAAGGTTGAGCAATACTTCCAGAAGCAAATTCCGCTCTAGAAGCAGAATTGTTTGAAGAAGTTGAAGGATTTTGATATTTACAGTGTCTTCCGTGACACCTGTGTGATTGATCTGCACACATTCTAGACCGGTTGTAACATGCATTTTGACACTGTGATAATTGCACATAGCTGTGATGCTTTCGATTTTGTCTGCAGCAACTTGTTGATGAACTTCCTGGTTTATTATAATTCTCACTTGGTTCTCTTTTAACCATATTGATTGAACTATTTCCAGTTGTCGAAGTGGATTGATTTCTTTGGGGTGATTTGTTTTTGACACTGTGTGCCGTATTTAAAACTGCTCCATGAGAGGTGGAAGCACAGTCATTGCGTTTATTGGAGTTCAAGTAAAGTAATCGTTTTTTAGGGGAAGAATTGTCTTCTTCTCCTGAACTGACTTCGATCGGAGAAAATAATGAAACAGGTCCAGGGGAAGATTTTGAACGAGCACTGTTATCCATATCCCATTGTTGTATATTGTCATTACGGTGTACATAATTAGAATAATTACTCGGGCCTGTATAATCTCCATCATTCTCGTCAAATCTCAAATTACTGCTCAAATTTAAAATATTTTCATTATGATAGGGCAGATGGTTCATACGACATCTTTCACTGGCGGGAAATGTTTCTAGTTCACTTTGATTGCGTGATCTTTGAGGTTGTTGATTCATCCAAGGGTCAGATCCTTCAACATTGGACGAAAACTGTCTTTCCATGCTGCGAGATTGAATGGACAAATCGTCAACCGGTGGAAAATAATGTGAGTCTGGCGGAGGATAATATCTTCCATTGTCTCTGCTGGGACGGTGACGAATCGCAGATGTGGAATAGACATCGACACGGGGTTCATTGATTAAAACATATTCATGACTTTCACGACCCATTCCATGATAGGGACGATAAAATATATCGGGTTCCACAAACGGGAAGCGCCTACCGGATGTCGTCGCTTCAACTGACATCCCAATTTGAAAAGAGGGAGATTCTCCAGAAGTGGTCAAATTACAAGGCACAGCTTGCACGGGCGCTTTATAACTGCCCGTTAAATTTTCGCGAATTGAAGGAGGCAAAACTTGAACATCGTCATCATCGTCATCACTTTCGGCAAATAAAGGTTCACAATCCATATCATCTGAAAAAAATGTCGTTGAGAATAATGTTTGGCTTAATAAGAAAAAAATTAAGGTATTAATACTGTATTAGACTAGGATTTATTATTTCCTCGGGTTATTTTTTTTGAAAAAAATTAAATATTAAATGAGTATGTTAAATAATAAGAAAAGGTGAAAGCCAGTAGTAATTCGAGAATTCTGTAAGCACAATTTTAATGAATGTTTATATGAAAAATAGTAAATAATAAATGACTATACTGAAAAGATAATTGTAATAAAATCAGGGCAGTGAAACAATAAAATGAATAGTGTAAGGGACACATGATTATTAGTACAAGGAAGAAAAACAATATTAACGAAAGTAATGGCAATAACAGTGGATGACGATGATAATGACAGTTGTTGCGCTATCATTTGGGGGCGGCGGGGAGAGGGCTGAGGGGCGGGGAGTGAGGAGTGAGGGGGGCGGGGGGCGGGGGGGCTGTACCATTACCGTTAGTGATGTTGGCAGAGTGCGCTGACTCGGTGGGCGTGGTCGAGGCTGCTGAAGACTTCAGGATGTCTGACAACCACTCCGCCATCACGACCACCAACACTGACAACACTACCACTACCAGCACAACTATTACTACTACACTACCAGGTGACACGCACTGCTGCCAACCGTAACATATCAAATACCATTTATATAAAGTAATCATCGTTTGCTCAATTTACTCAGAGAAACTTAACAATTATAACATCAATTAGCTGAATCCACTACATTCTCTTTCAAGGTTTTGCTATGGTCATACTTAAATTTTAAATAATAGATTATACTGACAACTTTTTCGCTTTATAAAAAAATCGTTATCAAACTATAAGACAATCATCAATATGAATATGAAAACAAAGCATAATAATTTTAAGACAGACAAGCGGCTGTGATGTAAACAAGATGGAAAATTTTGTGATAATGTTGGCAATAGTGCAATCAGCTGTCAGTGTCGGAGAAATTGGTGAGAGGTCAGATCATTGAGTAAGTTCAGTTGGGCAAGAAGAATATGGTTCTGCCGCTGGTGACGAGGGGCCTGGTGGTCGCGGGATTCGGCAGAGGCTCCAAGTCTTTGGGATGTCCAACTGGTAAACTAGATTTACTATTTATATCACTTATAAGTATATTTCATAGGTTAAGAAGTTAGAATTCTCATGTAATATTTTTTAATATTGTGCAATATTAAATATTAATATGAAGGTACTTTCGTCCAATTATTGTCATCCTATTCAACCAATTTTATGAAAAATAAAAATTGTTAATCTTATGAGTTTCTGCATCATAGGTTTTGAAAATTATCTTATTATAATTGTATAAATACATATGGAAAATAGATAGGTATGTATCTCATACTGCAATACCACAGAAGCTTTAGAGGTATGATTATACCCTAGCACTCGTTAATACATTTTGAGTCAATGAATATACATATGTATTTTAACAAAATAGTGCTCTGCAGAAATTAATACATTATTTATTTTAGCTAATTTCTCTCAGGAGGTTGTTGATAACTTACCAGCGGACTTGGAACCCGGAGTTTATTGTGGTTGGGCAAATGTAGACAATGGACCCACTTACGAAATGGTCATGAACGTGGGTTGGTGTCCGTTTTATCAGAATGAGAAGAAGTCCATGGTATTATTAAATAAACTAACATTGATAGTTCTCATTTCAATAGTTAACAATATTAATCTTCTCAATTACAGGAAACTCACATATTGCACGACTTTGGTGAAGACTTTTATGGAAGCGATCTCAAAGTGTGTATTGTGAAATATCTACGACCAGAGAAGAATTTCTCTTGTTTAGATGACCTGATAAATGCCATCAAATTTGATATACAGAATGCTAGGGATATCTTGAAACAAAGTGAATATTCCCAATACAAAAATGACAAATTTTTCAATAATTCATGACCAGAGCAATGAACATGAATTATAAAATCATTCCATGGATTGCCATACTTTTATTGACTAATTTTCTGTAGTCATATTTTTTTATACCAAAAATGAAATTTTGGTGTTTTTTTTTAGTGCCAATACTATTTTGTTTTTATGTAAAGTATGACTTTGTTACCAAATTATTATATTATCATGAATATATTAAATTATCTAAAATGGGTTGTAGTGCAATTCACTGTATAATATGCATTGTTTGTTTTTGTTGATACAAATATTCTTTGATAACTTTTATATCAAAATGTCGGAACTGTTGTTTGTTAAATATATTGATACAAATTTTTATAATTATTGTTTCAATTTACATTGTAATTCTTACATGAACATGGCAATAAATGCTTTCTTACATCAAACAGCAAAAAGATTAATGTTATATGTGTTTGTCACATTAGCGTAAATCTTATGTATCAGTAATAAATCTGAAAAAAAATACAATTTGTAATCTGAGGATATTCAACAATCAAGTTGATTTACTGGTAAAACTAATGGTCAGGTATAAAATAAAATAGTATGTCCTTTCAGTAATGCCTTTATTAAATAAACATATTAGAGCATTCATACAGTGAAAAACAAATACACGAAAAGGCTTTCCATCAGGGATTTTTTTAATGTTGTTTTCTTCTGAAGGAACATCCTGAAACAAAAAATAAATAAATATATTATGATCTTTTAACAAAAAGTTTATGATTATTGTGTAAGATATGAAGGCAGTGCACAATTCACAAACTGCGGTTTATCTTCTTTATGAATTTTGTCTTTGGTTCATTCACTCATGAATGACCCGAAGTGGACAAATGTAAGATATGTAATTTGAATATGCTCTAAAAATTAAGACACAATGACAAACATCACATAAACAAGGTAAACCTAAGGTGAATTTCATGAATATGTAAAGGAAATGTCACACTTGCTCAGAGGTGAGATTAATCACAATATGGTGTATTTGGTCAGACCACAAAACTATAATATGTTATTATACCACTAATCATAGACATTTGTGGTGAGATAATTCACATTCACGAAACAAGGTAACTGCACTAGTTGTATAGTCACAATGGATATCAATGTGGAATGAATGTCTAATATTTTTGTTTTAGAAAATGTGTCTGGCCTAAAAATAGTCAATCTAGTCAGTTTATTGAGAGAATCGTAAAATCTAAGATTTTGAAGGAGTAATAATTATAATATCGCTCATCCGGCGCAACACTGTCACTTATGCAAATTTTCAAAAAATATATATAAAAGTATTGTATCAAGTGCCCAAAATATTTGTGCGTTTGGTGGCAAAATGTCATTATTGTGTTACCAAAAACTTTGGACATATTGCGCGATGTCGTTATGGTTTTGAGTTGAATTTATATGGTACCAGGAGAAATATTGAAACTTAAAATGCTTCTTTGTGAAAACGACATTGTGAATAAATTGCTCTGGATGAGCGAAATAATTATTCTGTTTATTTCACATAATATCTGCGCTTTTTGAATTGAGGCGTTAACTTGAAATAAATATAGCAACTAGGTATGCTGTAAATTTAAATGAACTTTTTCATTAACAATATTTGTAAAAATATAATAGTTGTTACATATAAACTATTATTATTATATATCATTTAGTAATAACATTAATTAAAAGTACAAATAATATTTGTTTTAACTATGAGCATGGATGCGGAGAAATAACATTTTGCTGCTCGTAGCTCGAACCCTTCTGAATTCAGTTTTGGTGAAATAATGTGTTTTTTCTTTTAACAATTAAATGGATTAAGAGAAGACATACATTTTATAATTTTAGTATTACATGTGCTATCAGTCCATCTATCGTAACTACAATAAATGTTAATAAAGTAGAGATATTTGTATCTCGGAACAATGGTGTAAACTGAAATTGAATTTATAATTGTGTAGCAAAATTACCACAATGGTTTCAATTCAACTCTGTGGTTCATCACATGGACTCTGAAAGAATTTTCTGGGCACTAGTCTCCAAAATGTTTTTTCAATTATTACTGGTACACAATTAAGTTTTGTTTAAACATTCTAAGCAAATAACAAGAAAATAATGTCCATTTGGGGCATTTAGTTCCTTAACATAATGGTTTCACTTTGGAATCAAAACGCACAATGCAATAAGGCTGTTAAAATATTTATAACTACTTAAAATTATGATAAACTCACCAAGTAAGTATTTTAATTGAAACCAAATAATCAAATTGCAATCAAGTCTTGTGATAAATGTTAACAACAAGAGCTTCAACTTGTTCAAATCATGTATGAAGCAATTCCAAAATCATGATGATTATGAGATTTTTATGTTTAAGATATAATTCATTGATAAAAAGGAATTTTAAAATTGCACGCATATTCAATATAGTGTTTAACTTCTGTGCCTTAATAATTTTCAAATTATGTATGGATGAATAAATAATATTGCACATGCATATATTACATTATGATCATCTGTTCCTTTGCCCTTACAAATATTATTAAGGTTATGATAGCAAAATACCTTTAAAGTCGTTTTACTTGAAACTGGTCAATGTTGAGTTTGTGGTTAAGAAACTGAACACCTCATATATAGGAACACGTGAAATAAATTATAGACTATTGCACCATATTTGTTCAGCTGGCAAAGAAATTATAGTTCAGACTACTTCTTAAATATACTTGTAAAATATGTAGTTATTTAAAAACAAAGTAGTCTTGGCCAGAACAAAGAGCAAAAGGATCAAATGAAAATAGACATGTGGCTAGAGTGTGTGATGGTGTAAAATATGAAGATGATACCTTCTGTTAGTCTCGCTCTTCCTCCTGTCGGCTGGCAGAGCATGGAGGAGCAGCCTTGGCACTCCACGGCGCTCTGGGCGTGGCTAAACACTGTGGTTATCTTGTAGCAGCCAGGACACTTCACGTCCATGAAGTATGAGTTCGGGTGCTGGACTAGTCTCTTCAACTTGTGACGCTTCTTCTCCAAGGCGGGGGAGGGGTGCAGTAGATCCACGGCCAACTGTAACCAGTTACATTTGCAGGTTAGGACGCTTGTACACTATTTTACAGGATCGTGGTGAAGGACATTCAAGTTACGAGGGGACGGGGGGTGAAACATGGAGACTGTGAGCCTCGGGGGGCGGCGGGCGGAGCTACAAGCGGGGAGGGGAGGCACGGCACAGAGACTACGGTTAGTACACGTGACAGCTTGAAGATGGCGGGCAGGGGGGCGGCGGGGGCAGGGCTGGGGGGGCGCTGAGGCGGGGGGTGAAGAGTCTGTGGGGCGGGGGGGCGGCAGGGGGCGGCTAGACTACAATATGTGGAGGAACTATACGCACCGGCATGGTGAGGCTGGCGGTCCACAGGAAAAGGAAGTTCAACGCGAATACACACTCTCAACGCACTGCTGTCACATTACTCTCTATTTATGCATTACGTTACATTTTCAAAAATATAATTACGAAAAATGCTTCGATTTTCTTTAAATTATATATAAAACCAAACATAATAATATATCTGGTTTTACTTTTTTGAAAATGCCTTTAAATTAATTTTAATGAACTATTCCCTAATGTTCTTTCCTTTCATGGTTGATTAGTTAATTGATTAGTTTAATGTTAAATTTACATTATTCATATGATATTTCAAACATTTTATGAGAAATTTATCGAAATTTGTAAGGAAACGATATATCTTTTTTTAGTAAATCGCACTATTTTATAAATATCGTTAAAATTATTTGTCTGCTGTAATTATCAATATCATGTTTATTCAAAAATTAATTTTAATGGGTTATTTATGTATGACAGGATGAATGATCAAAAATACGTTATCGTAAATGTCAACGGTGATATGGCAACCCAGTATATTGTAGTGACATGAAGTGTGAAGTGAGGAGCTGCTGAAGGTGCTGAGGAATACTCGACTGTTATGGAGGACTCTTCTGGTGAGGATTGCTCTTCATATTGTTTACAACTCAACTACTGCAAACTATCATATTGCACAAATACAATTGACTCATTATTTAATATCCATTAACACCATCTTTGTGTTCTTGACCAAATACGTCGTCTCTTGCAATTGACACTTGTTTTCAATCCATCGAAGATCATGAATTCTTTAATTCGAAGTTGATTGTTTTTATATAGGCGTTGTTAACATATCAGTTTTATATTCTGATGGAAATTTAAAAATATTCAAATTTATTTTTTATATCATTTGTGGTTTACTACTACTTACAACTACGATATTTTTAATTGTATTCTGATGAACTTATATTGCTGCTCATATTGCTGTCTGTCTCGCGAATAGCCGTTATATTGATGTAGTAAGGACCAAGTTCAATTCAATTTAAGCAATAATGTGAGTTGAAAATCATGTCGAAGGTGATATCAGCTTCATGACGAGTTCATGAGTCCCTGTGCGAGAAGATGAGGTCGGCCGTTTTGTGCCTGGCACCGTTGCTCCGTCTCCTATTTACACGCTACACTTATCAGGGCTTGTCAATATTTTCATATAAAATAATCAATCTGTTTTCATTCGAATATACTATTGTTTTATTGATTTCTAGGATACATGATGATGGTGGATGATATTATTTTTTTTATATCCAATTGCCTTATACTTGTAAAGGTCTTTTATTCATAAGACTGAAATTGCATATATTTATTTGATAATATAAATTCATAATTATTGTGCATTCATTATCACTTGCGGTTAGCTGATATAAATTGTGGAGTTTATGAATGGATAATATTGTACACATTGCGTTGGTGGATACTTGTTGTACATTCATATTATGGCAAAATTGAGTTGGTAATTTGATATATCCATATCTTTATTGTAGAAAAAATATATATCCCAAAATTACCAACAAACTCAACATCATAATATTGAATGTATGTTTTTAACACTATTAAATAAAATGTTTTTTATGTCCGGTATACATTACTGTCGCGCTTCGTTGTCCATCCGCTACGATAACTGGTTTCCCTTTTCTCTATATGCTAATCTTTACATATTTCATATGTGACACTGTTTTTGAGGGTGAAAATTGTCCTTATTGAATTATTATTCCTAACAGAATAAAAAAAATGTTTCGCAATTGTTCCGCGCATGTGTGTGGTAACGCATTTAATTAAAACTTAAAAGGAACAGCCGTTTCCTGATTCGAGTATGGCGGAACGAGATATTTTATCTTTCGTAACAGTGATGTAATTAATGCAGAGCAACATTTTATTTAGAAAAAGTTAATAGTAAAACTGGTGAACGTCTGACATTGAAACGATCTATCATAATATGCATAGTTAAACAAGGTTGAGAAATTCAAAACAATATACATTATAATATAGTTGTCTTCCAAATTCAATAGAATTAATCCATCTCTGTAAATCATCTTTTATAATTACTTTAAAAAAAACACAATTAGAAACATCGCGATCGGAATTGAAAATAATTAAATCGGTCATTGCGTATGTAAAATCAGGACCTAGATATAAACATAAGATATCGCATGAGTGACTAAATGCGGTTAGTTCAAGTGAATCAAGTAGCCAAAAACATCAGTTATCTGGCAAACTGACTATACTGTAAACATCTCTCTTCACATCTTCAGTTATATTTCACAGTAAAATGGGTAAATGCATTGTTACTACATGTCATATGGACTCAAATAGATCTAGGCTCAGTTTTTACTCCTGAGTAATTCTTTAACATGTTTAAAATATTATTGCGTTTTAATCGCCAAAGTATTGTCACAACCACTCTCAGGGATCACCAGAAATGTGTTGAGTGAGGGAGACACACCTTTGCCTTTGTCGAATAGGAGAGAAGAATGCAACAATACACGGGTTTATACACGAATTATTTATATGCATTGCAATATCTAATGTTTATATCTATGGATCAGGAATAATATTTCTGTAATCCCACCTTGGTCTACTCTTATCATTTAAAAACCAAGGATTGTTATATTATAGTGAACTCTTCAACGGCTTTTGAGCACCCATTTTCAGTAAAATTACTCAAAAGTAAGATTATGAAAGAGGTGGAAAACTGCCTCAATCATGCAAACGGGTTCGAAATACAATATAATTTTTCAGAAATCATATTTGACTTGCGTGTTAATCTACTTTCTGATAAAGATTGTTTTTCGTGTATGTTATCAGACAGTTTTTAGAAATATTTTACAGTCGTCAATAATTAATAGATATATACATACGCAAGTGTGTGATAGTGATAATATTATTGTTTTTTGATATGGAAAATGGAATTACGATGTCATCGACTATAAGTATAAATGGTCATATCAAAAGATAAACTCATATCGATAATCTAAGGTGACAACAATATTCGCATATGTTCTTATGAAATAAGTCTAGACTGCATTACAACGTGACCAAAATAAGCCTGCAAAATTACTATGATTGAGTGTATCTAAAGTGGGTAATGTATACCTATTATGTAATTAAAAAAATAACGTATATCCATAATAAAATTTTAGATGGGAATAATATCTAAGTATGTATATTGATTACTGACTGACTGTATTTTTAAATGAATTCAGTATAAAAAAAATTGGCACACTGTCGTTAATGTTGGAAACATCAATCATCCTTCATTCATGGAATTTCTAAAAAAAATATTTATTTATATCAAATCATAATATAACTAGTGCCAATAGTATGATTGTTATTTTAATAATTATGAGCTACTGATCACTTGATGTATTTTACATTATTGTGATGGTTTATTAATTTTTGGAGTTAATTTAATCCAACATATGAATTTGTATTATGTTATTATTTGGAAATAATTCAAAGTAATTGTTTATAGTGTATTTAGAGATTGTTCAAAAACTATGACGTCTAAATATTTTATAAAATGAATATTTAACCGGGTTTAACGCGAAATTCTTTATAAATTACAAAGACGCAACATTGCAAATTAATTGTTTTTTTTTTAATTTTTTGTTAATATTGAATTCACGAAAAGCTGATTTTAACTAAATACAGACAATATAATTGTGATTGACGCATGGTGCAATTTGGAAATCTCGGATTTTTTAAAACCTATTATTTTCTGTAGCTGATGTCGTCCTTTTATCGTTAGAAATTTCAATATTCCAAAACTATATTGGTATAATTAAATGATAAATAAAAAATTTCAACCAGAACCATAAAGGTCTAGCCACAAAAAGATATTTTGATGGCCTAATATAATTAATAAATGATCGGTTTCTTCGAACCGTGAACTGCATAACTCGAGAGTCAATGTCAGCAATTGATGCATTGATTACAACCAATTGATTGCACAAAAGTGAACCGATAACTCTCGAGCTAGGTAGCTTACTGTTTTCTTTTAAGTCTTATTCGCAATAATATAATAGAGCCGATAAGTAGCCAAAATTGTATATAAAAACTATTCCGGCTACTTTTTAGTCCTACTATCTGAATGCGAACAAGATTGAAGACGTTAGACCATTGAAATAATTCAGTTTCGCCTGAATAAATCATCGTATATGCCAAAAAATTCTTTGTTTCATTGAATATTATTTTATTTTACATATACACACATATATTATTTCATACTGCATTACCACTAGAACATTACGGGGGATCCCGTGATGATAATGCAGCGCTCGTCAGTTGGAACACGTAAGAAGAAATTATAAATCGTAAACTGAAGGATTAAAATAGTCTTTTATTTGTCCGATATCATCGCTTTGTTCGTTCCTGCAGAATTGCACATTTTGTATTTGTAAATCATCCAATTGCTGTGTCGAGTCATTCATCTCTTGATCGATTTGACATTGAAATTGTTTAACTTGATTTTTTTTACATGCTATTACTTACCTCTGCGTGAATTATGGAATTATACTAAATCAATACAGTTAATTGTGACGTAGAATAGGCGTTAATTGGCACGGTGGGTGGTACCGAGAGTATTAAATTTCTGTTTTACGTATTTTATCATATCAGTATCGTTCGTAGAAAAGCACGTGTGTATAATAAATAGTTAATACGCCATGCATTTCCACAATATGACGACATTATATTAATCTAGTTAGTACAGCAATGGTAGTCGAAACACGCGAACGTCTGTATTCAACATTTCAGATGGTAAACATATTCACGACTTAACGATGACGTCTTTCAGGCTTCAGTTTCGGAAATCGATAGGTTTGATATTTTATAGCACGACCTTTTTGTGTGTGTTTTGTAAAATCACGTTTACTTTCTCACCCTCGGAGATTTTCCAACTCAATTAGAGCATATCTCGCTGAGTATATTCTTTTGTGTTCGCCGTTCTGAGTGAAACTATTTTCCGGTTACATTTAAATTCAGATCCGTGACAAAATTGTATGTTGTGCAATTTTTAAATGTTAGCTTTGTTTATGAAAATATGATGTTGTAAGTATGTAATTATTTTAGTTGAATCGCGATCAGTTTTCATCTTTCTAATTTTTAACTCTCTCATTTGAAGATATACTGGATAATGATGATGAATATTTTTCAAAAAAATAATGCTTTCTGTTTGTTTTCCCATGGATTTACAAGTTGCGTTTTTCTCCTATTCTATAAACCTTCTAAATTATTTATTACACTTGTTAGAAAAATATATAGATACCAAAAAAATTCAAATGATTCTACGGATTAGTAGGTTTTGTATAAAAAATTGTCAAAATTGTTAAATCAACAACTCATTAATCCGAAATACAGTTTAGATTGAACTGGTAATATTTTGTGTGATTTTATATAACTAAAAGAAATAAATATAATATGTATTAAATATATAATAAAGAAGTCCAAAGAATTTTTCAAATATTTTATATGTAGGTATAGATATATTTAAAAAAAAATCAATAATTGTGTTCTATTATTATAACACAGTTTATCTTTGATTTTATGTTCATACTTTATTGAAAAGAAAAATGGATTACCCATTCTATTATTGTCATTCACAAATGTAATTTTATTTTGATACATTTTTTACATCACACTGTTCTGTCAAAGTGACACTGTTCACAAAATACATATTTGTTTATTAATAGTGTATATGTACTTTGCTACCTTTATTTATTCAGCTGTTTAACTCTGTGGATGTTCAATTATGTTTTAATGATTTTTTTGTAAATTTATTATATTTTAGTTGACCTCAAATTATATTTTGTCATACTGTGAGATTTTGACATTGACTTACCAAGTTATAGAGCCAATTGGCAATAGTTATAAGTATTTTCTCATTAACAATACAACTGTAATATAGTATATGTATTTTTACTACATGGTTTTTAGAATATATAATTATAAAATACATAATAAATATTTTAGTTAAACATATTTATTTAATTACAGATATGAGGGTTCCGATAAGAGCTGCTCCTCCACCTCCAGGTCAAAAAAAGGCCACTCAGTATACAAATTGGGAGCAGGATCTTTTTGGAGATGATTTTCCAACTACTAACAAACCCATTCAAAAGAGGAAACCACCACCTAGACCGCCTCCTCCAAAAATAGATCGAAGTACACTAAGCACATCAGATATTCCACAGCGACCTTCACATTTTAATAGGAAACCTACAATATTAACGGCTATAATGAGCAATAAGAGGAGACCTGCTATACCGCCACCACCTGGAAATAATTTTCAATCACATCTCATATCCCCGCCAATGAAATACGAGATAAGCAGTGCCAACACTGTTTCACTTATTGATTTTTCATCACCTCCGAGCTCACCAACGTTAACAACTCGATCTAGCAGCGATGGCTTGAGTGTAGATAGCTTTGGATCTGATATCACAACATCAACGGCAAATGGGATATCAGCAAATACTGGCGGTAGCAATTCTTCCCAGGCAGAAAGTGGTTTTGAGGATGATTTTGATTTGATGTCGAGTCCTAAAACGGTTCCAGATTCTGAATGTCAAGATTCTTGGTCACCCTTTGATCCATTCTCGCCACCAATGAATATTTCAAAACCAAAAGTGACAAGACCAGTGTATGATTCAGATTTTCTTGATCCATTATGTAATGGAAAAAATATTGTCCCTTCTGTTCAAACCAACAAAATGCCCACAATTATTAGACCAAAACCGGCCCGCCCAAAACCTCCAAAGTCAACATCTCTAATCTCTTCTCAGATCAATGAAAAATCGTTCCATTTATCAACTATCAAGTCATCAACAGTAGAAAAAGTAAGATTTAAAAAAATATTATTTGTATATTAATTTTATTAAATGTTTACTAAAAGTTTATAATTCATTCATAGTCACAACCGGATGATAAATGTAAAATATTTGAGAACGGGGATTATTCACCTCCGATGCCGAGCATTCCACCCCCACCTCCACCCATGTTACAGAGCTTTGATAATACCGATAATTCTACATCAGTTGATTGGACCTTGGAAAAAGCCGTACAAGAATTAAATATTGATGAAATAATCGATGATGAAGAACCATTTGGAATAGCTCTTTACGATTTCCCAGGAAGTCAAGATGATGATCTGCCTTTCAAGGTAAAAAAAAAAATTTAAAATGTCTGAAATATTATAATTTACCCTTATTATACTTTTAGATTGGTGATAAAATTAGAATACTTAAAAAATTAAACGAAGAATGGTATCAAGGAAAATTAAGATCAGGTATCGAAGGGATGTTTCCCATTAACTATGTAGATGTGAAAGTGCCCCTAAATGAGAAGTCAGAAGTGCCAGTGGTTCAGTCTAAGCCAAAAACTTTTGTTGCATCTGTGGTTTATGACTTTTTCCCACAACAAGAAGGTGACTTGGCCTTAATTGTTGGATGTCAAGTAAATGTATTAGCAAAAATTAATGAAGAATGGTTGTATGGTCGAATGGGTACCACGGAAGGTCAATTTCCTAGAAATTATGTTAGCGATGTACCTATCGAATTACTAGAAACAAAAAAGTGATTTTTTATTCAAATATTTTGATAAAATTTCACTGATCATCTACTTGTATTTAGTTGTTAATTTGAAACAGTTTTTATTTCAAGTCAGTATTGAAATCAATTAATTCAAGAGTAATAATCTGAAACGCTTTGATCTGTTTGAATGTAAAGTTCATGTGATTGTGATATTTTTAAATGTATGTATTAAAACTTTGACATTACAAAAAAAATAATAAGATTTTCACAATAGTTTTTATCATTCTCATTCTGTCAATAGATTAAAAATCATTAGGACAGTGACAATGACCATGTTTTTTTGACTTTATATATAAATACAAGTAATATACGTAATGCAAAATTGACAAATTACATTTAATTATTTCTTCATTGCGATTCAAAATTAAAATATAAATTATTGCAGTACTCAAAAACTATGTTTGAGTTGTTTGAAAATAAATTTTACATCACATCCCAATTCAAAATGAATCTCAATTACAGTCATTATTTCAGTACAATAAAATAAACAAAAAAATAAGTATAATCTCACATTTTATTTATTATGTTTTGTTAAAATCTAGTACATATTATGTAACAAATAATCGCTTAGAATCATTGTAAGAATTTTTATCAACCCATTATAATGAGACGGGTGAATAAATTAATAGAATTGTTTTGATTTTTGTTATGTTAGCTTCGTTTATTATTATGATGGTCCAAAAGTGATTGAATTTTTGAAATATAATACAAATGTATTTTCTTACCACACGACTGATTTTAAAAATTGAGACTGGATAAAGTTGATTAGTCTACAGAATCAAAATTTATTTCATTGCAATAAAAAATATTCTACCACTCTCTTAGTGTTTTAACTCTCTATTAATAAACGGGACCATTCCTAGTGCCTAAATATATTCTTTTAAATATGTATAAGAAATTTGTAAATAAATGTATTATATTACTTATTTATGTGCTATTGCCATACTACCTTTTCATGTTAAGATTAAGCCATTTTCTACATTTATAATTTTTAAATATATTGTAAGCACTCATATTTGTGTTTGATTTCATATCATAATATCCAATATGGTGAAAACTGATGATTGATTATAACAAAATATGATCATATAATAAGAAAATTTAAAGAACAGTTGTGAAAATTACTTTTATTTATGGAGGAAGAATAAATAATCATACATGATGCATTTGTAAGTGTAATTTTCAAGTTTTCAGTGAAATGGTTGTGCAATTGTTAAAATCTAAAATTGGCAAAGTGATAATAGGGGTGAATTAAGGAGTGTTAGTTCAAATACAAAGTATTAATAAATCTTTACAACTACATATTTTGTTACTATTTTATACATTTTCTATTCGACATTTTCTCGATAGCACATAAAAAAATTCAAAGAGAGTTGCAATTATCGGCTATTTTCATGTCAGAAGGCACTTCAGTACAATCTGATGTAATTTGGGTGATGATCTCGAATGTTAATTATTAATATATTATATGACTTCTATATAAAATGTCGACTGACTAAATCTATTGGCAGTATATATTATTTTCTAATATACTTATATTACTACAAAAAGTTGATCATATAAATATTTAAAAAAAAATAGAGGAAAAGTGATTTAAAGGCTATGGATAAGACTACAACAATGGTTTTTTCATATAAAATCAATCTTATTTCAGCAATTTTACTTCATATGAATTGACGGCTTAGTATATAATGTTTATTCTCTTATATTTGTGTAAGAATTGGATATGTTTAAGTTAAATGCTTGACATATTTTCATATAATACATCTTCTTTGTATGTATTTTATGATGTATTCCGGTTAATGTTCTGTTGTTTTAGCTACTAATATTGTAGACTTGTAGTATGTTTAATCTGTTTAATCAAATTAGAATAATTTCGACCTGCTCATAAAGAGAAACTTCTTTAGGTCTGAAAGATTCTACACTCCAAGTGTCTGTTGTATTTTGTGCTTTGTGAGTGTGTTTTTAGTGTTTGTTGATTTATGTGCTGGGTTCAGGTAGTAAGGTGCAGCACAGTGAAGGCAGATTCATCCCCTGAGGGTCTTTCATATTGTGGCTGCTAATCCTCAACCAATTCCCATAACATCAATGCAGCATCACCTCCTCCGCTGGTGACTACGGCTCTGTCGTTGTATAAGAATCTGGCACAAGCTACTTGTCCGCTGTACACTTTTGTTTCATTGTATTCTGATTTGGGACTCACACACGGATATCTAGTAGGATAGTTTAATATTAAATAACAATCAAGATATTAATTAATGTAAGGTAAAGTATTAACCTGAAAAGTCTCAAATGACCATCTCCATCACCGCTTATGAGCAAATCATGAGCGGATGATCTACTTGTTGTTGTTATCAATGATGTCATTGGATAATATCTATTGTTCCACATACCTATAAAATAAATTTCATTTAGTATTTTAATACAAATTATAATTTATACATATCATTCATTATCTTACCAGCAACGAGGAAACCGACTGTTGAAAATTGTGTATACCATTTCACATCTTTCATAGCAATGGGACTCTTTTCGGGAGTTAAAGATTTGACGTCCCCTAAAATAATAATTTATTATTGATCGTGATGATTACTTGGCGGAATTTCTTAAAATAATAATTTATTGTTGAAATAAATGTGAAACAATAAAAAAAAATATATAGGGTGGACTTGGATATTTCAGGGGAAATCAGTTGTTTCTGTGAAGTACTCAGTAGTGACTGTCGCGTGTGTCTTTTATACGTAATTAAAATTTTAATATATATATTTTTTTTTAAATCGCTTATATTTGCAATACCCCACCACGCTCTAAAATATTATCAGTTAGTTCAAGTCAACTCTGTGTATGAAAAAATGCACCCCCAGAAAAAAATTATGTGCTTGAATTTTTATGTTTGTTGTGGCATTTATAGGAATATTTGTTTTCGCCTTATTAAAAAAACTGTTCTCTATACATCAAATGAGGAAATGCAAAGTAATAATTCTTACAGAATGCAAGATCATAATCGGCAGTAACAGTTTGAAGATATGTTCCATCAGCACTCCAATCCAGTTGAACAAGCGGCTGATTTCCTCTAATCTTGTTACACTTTTTGTATGAAAATCCATCTCTCGTGACACGGAATAAATAGACGCTTCCGTTTTGTGAACCGATCGCTATCATATCTCCAGCTACAATATATGAATGCGTGGTTAGACATCAAACCGTTATCAATATATTGTACTATCTACGAACAACTTACATGGACTATATCCGACGCAGCTAAGTGGTGAACCACAAACCCTGACCGTTGCAGCAGCAGCTCCTGTCTCCGCTGACAAGACAACTAAATGACCTTCTGAACTGCCGGCAGCTAAAGCTACACCCATCGGGTGGAAAGCTAAAGAAACACATTCATATCCTGCTTGTGCAGACCATACAAGTTGATGGCGTCTCCACAGAGCAACGGATTTATCCTGTCCGGCAGTGGCGAATAATTCATCATCTGGATGGACAGCAAGTCCAGGTAATTGTCGACCGTGACCAAATACAACCTAAATAACAAATAATACAACAATTACATAAACCATATTAATCTACCAAACAACCAATACACACTTGATTGAATCTTCGTTGCAGAGAACCTTCCATAATATTATTCCTAGTAGTGCCCACATAAATATTACCATCATTTCTACCAGGTCTTTGGGGATAAATACTGCGTACTCCTCCTGCCGATTCTGGTAACTATTAACGAGATTTTATTAGTTTCGAATAAAAAAAAACAATTTAAAAATCTTACTTTTGTATCAGTAATTCTTTTGTAGTTTTGCAGGGAATCCCATGCAGCTATTTTTCGATCCTTTTCACCACCGGACAAAAGTGTGCCTTCAGAAAGCATTACCAAAGAGCTTATACCCTTATTATGAGCCTAAAAAGAAAGGAAATAGATTAACGAAAAATATATAAAATAATTCACGAAGTTACCTCAAATTCCATTCTAACAAAATATGCGCCGTCACTATCGACACTATAAATAGTAATAAATCCATCACTATCCGCTGTTACAACATCTCCATCTTGTTCAAATTGTAAGCTGGTAACGTTTGTTCTCGAAGGCTAAAAATGTTTAAATATATATTCTGGATTTGTTCTTATTATTATTATAAAGCCCTTACCGGCTTGATAATATCTGTTCTCTCGAAAAATCCATCTTTTCGCCTATTCCAGAATGCCAAGTGACCTTTTCCGTGGGTAATCAAAAGATTATCGTCCAGGGGATGGAATGCCGCGCCAGCCATTTCTTCTTGCAGCGTCTACAAAATCGATAAAACCACACTTGAAAATAATACACCACAACAGCTCGTTGTGTAGCCATACAAAATAAAAATTATTATTTATTTTGTATGTTGATAATGGAATATCCCACATTATAACAAAGTCACTCTGACCTCTACGAAATACAACACATAGCGTTTTACGATAATGTAAACATCCTTTGATACATTTGCAATACTAATAATTCCACATTTGTACACGAAAGCATAATTAAATAGTTAATATGTATTGGGAAAAGTAGGATATGCATAACACCGAAATATTTACATTTTTACATGTGTGTTTAAAAACAACACGCCATTTTGTCAAATGTGAAAATTACTTCCCCCAGATAAGCGCTCGTAAAAGGTTTCACGCACGATAACATTATTTAGGGGGGCGGAAATATTATATTTATTTATTTTTTTATACTTACAGCAACTTTTCCAAGAAGATGTCCCCATTGCCATTGCCAAACGGAAAGTATACTTTCACGACCACCGTCCACAGCCAAAACGTAGCTTCCACCATTCTGGAATAATTCATTAATTAAACAATCTTATATATTAAACAATAAATATATTATACATGTCTCGTATTTAAGGGGAAACTTATTAATCTAATTAATTATTGACAATATCACTGCAGTTTATATGCTGTAATAATTTCTGCGTTTGAATATAATTTTCAAATAAACCACCCGTCAATTACCAGAACGATGTATTTTTTTAATAACATCTTGTAGTAATTATATTATTTTGGTTCATTATACAGCTATTTATAATATGCTTCAAAATTAAACAATTTCTTACAAAGTGATTATATTAATCATTAATTAAAGTGATTATATTTCATGAGTTTCTGAAGATGACTACTCGAAAATGCTTAGACTGTAATAAAAATATAGTGGAAATTACAAATTTATTTCTTTAAATAATTATGGAATTCCAATTAATCAACGCGATCAATAAATATTAGTTTATATTCAATATATTTATATAACAATTCGACATTTTGATATTGTACCCGAAAAAATACGTTTGCAATGAGCCGTTTTTAATTATTACTATATGTATATTGATAAATAATTTAATAAAAATTGTCAAATAATTAGATTGTGATAAATGTGTATAGTAATTTTAGTAGGTACACTTCACTTCTTAAACGTGCAACTTATTTGACATAAGTACGTATATATCTGTATTAATCGAACTTTATTTATTTCGAAGTGTGTGTTTAGATTTTAGATGATCATCATACCAGCTTACTCAGTGTACAAAATTTAAATTTTATTTAAGCGAAATTGACGGTGCCCCAGTTTCCATCTTAAATTACAGGAGACCACGTCAACGGGGCTCTGAAAAATTTCCCCGGTAAAGGTAAAGCGTTCCAATTATGGCAGTATTTAACAATAAGTGGACAAAATATTGAGACGGTCCGAATTGAGGTCACATGGGTGGCAAATGGGACGTCACGCTAAGTAGGAGGGTTTACAACCACCCACATTTTACTTGGACAACCCTCGTAGTATTCGAATACAGATTAACAACTCCCGTGAAACAGCTGGTCGCACATTAAGTGCTTCTACTGTTTCTAGGTCAAGTATGATTTACGAGTATATCGAGATGGATCGTTAGCATTTACTACTAATTCAATCGAAATATAAATATCGGAGATACTTGTCATATTATTAAGAAGGGCCTGCGTGACGCCAGCGAATCGTGCAACACATGTTATGACCTCAATATTTTGGCCGGGGACGAAGTCCAAGGAAATCAGAAATATTTTATTGACCACTACAGAAAATATTTTTACTGACCACGGAAAGCGATACGATTTATTGCTTTCCTAACATTTATAAAAAAAACCTCCAGTGACACACATTTTAATAGTACATATATTGAAAATAGTATAGTTTTCTTAAAGCACGTCATACGGTTATTAAGGCCATATTCGCTTAAAGTGAACGTTACTCCCTCTGACCCGATTTTCCGTCATTGTTTAATTGTTAGAGAAACGCTCATAATAACACACTTAACATTACAATTTATTAACAAGTCGTGCACTCAGACGAGCTGTTCTGATAAAATGATAATTTGCAACAAGCTATCGACTATTTCTAACGCGAAAAAATGAATGATTTATTTTAAAATAACTCACCAATTGAGAGAAAGCGACTGCTGCGACTCCGACCTCAAATTCACCCATACCGAAAACATATAATGTTTGCAAAGTTTCTGTGCTCCAGATTCTAATGTGAGCTTGTGTTTTACGTCCTCTTCCAGCACGTTGTCCTGAAGCCACCAGCTCCCTGGATGGATGAAGCTCCATACTACAAAATCGACACAATTATTGAGTTTTTTTAATCCCATTTATTAAATTATCATTTTCATGAATATTTTTTCGAAGCACTCAAATAAATAATACTTAACCATTGAATGTCCTCCGTGTGTCCTGTGTAATGTCGTTGAGTTTCCTCATCCCTGTCATACATCACAGCTACGGCTGCTACATAATAAAGGAGTTCTCCTGTGGGTAACACCCATAAATTTTTCCTTGAATCTGTACCTCGATAGCCATAACTGTTAGTAATTAGTTAAGGATAATCTTATTATAATAGTATTTATTTATTTTCTCTTTAATAAAAAGGATACACCCAATCTAATTGCAATTTCTTGTCAGGCGGAGATGTCTCTACAGGTGCGTGGTGGATAGGTGGATAAAATGTTCGTCTTAGACCTCTAATTGTTACTCTGACAGGCTCTTCTTTAAGGACTTCCAGTAATGTATAGTCTTAAAATATATAATATATTTTTGGTATGATTATAGTGATGGTGATAATTTCTTTATACACTTACCGGTATTTCTAAGAATTTCGCTTTCTGGGGCGTAGAGCACTCTAGGTCGGCTTTTACTTCTTGCTCTTCTGTTGCGAGGAGTTTCTTCTGGAGCAGCCAAGGAACCTCTGGATCTAGACCTTCTCATGGGAGATTCTGGACCTCCGCCACCTCCACCTCCTCCTCCTCCACCCCCAACACTGCCTACTCCCAAGTAAAATGTCTCCACATCTGCGAATTCATTTCTCAATTGCGAAAAACTACGAACCTAAAAATCACAGTTATTTAGAATAAATCATATTTTTAATTTGTGAGACATATTACTTCTTGTCCGTTGACAGCAAACATTCTTTTAGCTCCGCTCATTTTAAGCACTTGCCCTAAATCGTCTAGCACTTCTTCAAACGGTTGTGTCGTTCTCAAATTTAGTAGGACTCGACACTAAAAAAATATTTTAAACAATTATGTTACATTCAAAATTATTTAAAAAATATACTCAACTAACCTGAACTGTGTGATCCATATTGTTAATAATACGTATGACTCTTCCCGCTCCAGGTTTGGTTCCAGTTGTTGTGGAAACATCCGTCTCGACAACTGAAGGTTTCCGTGAATTGGCCCTGCCCCATCCTTGTCCTGTGCCAGGGACACCATACCAAACACCATTCTTTTTGCCATAACTTGCCGCCTAAATTAAGAAACATATATAACTGCTAGATTCAAAAGGGCTGTGGTTTTTCCATATGAATAGGGGAGGTTTTCCATATGCTTTGGGTATTGTACCTGAGGAGACGACATGGTGGCTAAGGAGACGACAACAAAGGCGGCCTCCTCGTCGCTGTCTATCATGAAGTCCTCTTCGAAAGGCTCCGGCCTCAAATAGCCGGGCCCTCCTTCTCCCCTTCGCCACAGCCTGACCACTTCACCCCTCCCGTTCACTACGTGGGTGTGGGTATATTTATGAGTGGAGGGGTGGAATTAAAATATATGCCCCCTCAAACACACGACTTCACGATTTTTTACCCCGAGTCACTTATTCACTTTTTTAATCACAAAAAACTGTTTATTTAATATTTGTATAAAAATAAATAACTCTGTAATTGAGCAAAAAAAAATAAAAATAAATAACTCAGTATATCGAAGGGTATACTACATATTTCATAGTTTTGAGATAATGGCGAGACAGAACTATAAGTCTATGGTATATATTTGAATAATTTACAATGTCGTATAAGTCAATGACTTCTTTTATCTTTCCGAATATAACACAATTATAAAAAATACCTCTATTATAACTAACTAACTAACAGAAACTAAAAATGTGAATTTTTTTCTCCCGAAATATTGATGATTCTCAAAATCGACAAAATATGACATTAGCAGTATACCCTCGATATTATAGTGTATTTTTTTGGTATTTCGAGATCGAGATTAGTACAAATACCAATTGTTGCAATTTGAACTTTTCACATGCAAACGAACGCTCAAAAAATACAATTTTTTTACATTATAAAATTTTCAGGCAGTCAAAATACTTCGTTAGCATATTTGTGCATAAATTGCGCGAAAAATAATATACTCTTTCCGTCCCATTCTAAAGAAACATGTGAAAAAATATGTATTTTCAAGTAAGTGTGACAGAGGTGAAATTTTATACAAACGCTAAGGTATAACTGCTTTCAATTTAATAATATAGGTTTTCGCTCAATTTTTGTACAATTATGTTCATAGCATAGATACAAACATAAGATATCGCATGAGTGGTTAAATGCGTGTTCAGTTCAAGTAGATCAAGTAGCCAAAAACATGAGTTACCTGGCAAACATTACACTGTAAACATCTCTCTTCATATCTTCAGTTATATTTCACAGTAAAATGGGTAAATGCATTGTTACTACATGTCATATGGACTCAAACATACACTCAAATACATCTAGGCTCAGTTTTTACTCCTGAGTAATTCTTTAACATGTTTAAAATATTATTGCGTTTTAATCGCCAAAGTATTGTCACAACCACTCTCAGGAATCACCAGAAATGTGTTAAGTGAGGAAGACACACTTATGCCTTTATCAAATAGGAGAGAACAGTGCAACAACACACGGGTTTATACACGAATTATTTATATGCATTGCAATATCTAATGTTTATATCTATGGATCAGGAATAATATTTCTGTAATTGGTCTACTCTTATCATTTAAAAATCAAGGTTTTTACCGCTGACCACTTGGAGTGTTTAAAATATTATTGGGTTTTAATCGCCAAAGTATTGTCACAATCACTCTCAGTAACGTTTTGAGTGAGGGAGACATACTTATGCCTTTATCGAATAGGAGAGAAGAGTGCAACAATACAGGTGTACACGAAATTAACACGAATTATTTATATGCAATGCGATATATAATGTTTATATCTATGGTTCATATATCGATCAATTGTTAATTAATGTAAGGAGATACCTCGCGACGCTTTATGATTGTATTGTAATTTGGTCCGAATAATAACACCAGCACTCGCGAATTGAAAGAATTGTTTGATAGTGGTAATTATGATATGGCGATTCCATATTGTATCTACTTTATGGGGTCAAAGTATGGTGACCCAGTATTATAAAGTAGACTAAGTGTAGTGCCTGATCGAGGTTCTGAAGCCGACTGCGGTGACCAGCAATCACTTCCAAGCACACAACTACTCCTAGCCTTCACCTGGACGTACTGGATTGTGACCCAAATCTGAAGAGTCAATAGAGCCTCTTTTCGCACACCACCCTGTATTGTGGGTATACATCAAACAAATTTTAATAATGTATGATTTACGTGGCGCTGAGGCTCGCTTTGGGGCTAAGGTCAAACCCACGAAGGGTATTTCGCCCATTCCGCAATTACAATAGGAATCCACTATATCTTTGCTTATGACTCAGCTTGTAAAAGGTGGCCTGTCGAACTTTATATTTGCATATCTCCAACATCGACGTGTAGGCAGCTTGTAATATTTCCCAGCCACCGATTTCCCATTTCACAAATTTACTACATTAACTACTCAATTGTCTTATTTCACAAATTATATAAGTATAAGCTTTTCACGTCAAATTCACACTTTTTCATATCAAATTCGCCCGATTTGATTTTAAATAAAATGTTGGGATCGATTAATTTATTCTTCTAAATTACACAATCAGATTTTTTCTTATCCTATGCGGTCAAGTTAATGCTTGCAGACAATTTTTAATAAATCATTTATTTATTTGATATTATGCAAGAAATGGGGGAAAAGACGCGTGACTACAAATACTGTGGTGATGGGTTCAAATTCATTAATTAATATTTAAGTCATAATAATTGTGTGTTTGCCTTTATTTATTTGAGGATTTTGGAATGGCGATGATAATATTTGGTTCGAATAAAAATATGACATTTTATTATTAGGTTTAAATGTATATAGTAATTTTTAATAGTGATGTATATTATTATCAGCTCAGGAGATAAAAAGCGTGGTTACAAATCCCACTGAAATCAATAATTTTTAATTTGATTTGATCGGTTGTTACGACTGGGAGATCGGGAAAATTATTAATAAAATCCCGATCTTGATCCAGGTTTACTCTGATTTCCTGGATTGTAAGGTAAATACTGATTATTATGTCGGTGACCTGTGTAACTAGTAATAGTTAAGATCAGCGACACACAATTAACACGTTTTTATGTCTAAAAACCCTCACAAAAAAGCTCTTCGGGGTGTGAATAATTAATAAATAAATAGATTATCCTGAAGTTTAGTTGTTCAATATAATATTAAAACATTTAAGGCCTATGAAAAGTTTAAATGAATAATTATTTCCCGAAATTAATATATGCATGCAATACGACTGTTTATTTATTTATTTTAAATTAGATAATAATATGTTATTGGTTAAACCTTTCCCACAAATCGTGAGGTGGAATTCGAACACTAACGGCTTATTTAAAATATTAAATAGTTTAATGAAATTCTTCTCTCTGTTTGCAGACATTATATGTACGTGAAAAGGCTGTATTTTGTATGAGAGTTGGATAATTATGTAAATGGTATGCAATCATTCAGATGCACTGTTCACTGCACCATGGACTAACGACCTACTATCATTGCATTTGAATAAATCCAAATTCACACATAATATCCAACTGCGTCATTAACTGAATACCGAATATAAAGTATCTTGACTCATTACACATTATAAGTGTAGGAATTAAAAGTGACAATATCGCGAATGTGGTGAATGCAAAGCGGAAGCTTTTATAAGGGAACCTGAAAGCTATGACGTCAAATAATTGTATGTGATCGCGTGACGACTTTAACATTGCGAATAAATACTGATAAACTATCACCAAGACAATGACCGTTTACATTATCTACCATATTATTTTATTCATTTTACTGCCAATGTGTTTTTAGGTATTCACTTAATATCACAGAGTCTGTGGTTGGCTCAAATATTTGGCCACTATAAAACAATTCAACACAAGTATTAAAAATAACATTTTTTGGTTTTTAAAGATAAATTCCAAAACACTTAGTATCTAAAAGCGTCATGATCAAAAGCTCTTTTTAAAATTCATTGATACTTAAAAAAATTTAAAAAAATCATGACATGCAATATATTTAATAAAGATACAATATGCCAATAAAATAATAACGATAAATTTTCCACCACATCGTTTATGATTAAAAAAATCAAACTATCGTTTTCCATTTATTACCATCATAATACCTATAGAATAGGATTCTTAAAAGTCTTGGGCGATGATTGAAGTAATAAATGTAATAAATGTTTATAGTTTTTTTGCATTATTTAATAAAATACAAAATATCTAATTTATTGAAAAATTATTAAATATAATTTTCAACGTTTTAATTGCAATTGAATTTAACCGTATATACTAGAAGTAAAACTTTTTTTATATTATGACGCTTTCTCTATTGATGGGATCCCTTGTAAGGGGTTGGTTAGGCCACCGTAGCCTTTATGGGAATAATATAGTAAAGGTGGTTTCTCAAGCCACCCCATAGCAATGACTCCTTCAGCTATAGTTACACTAACAATTGAGACCTTTTTTGCTGGAGTCGTGGATCAAACTCGTGAGTCTCATTAGCGAATTCGTCACAATAACCACTGGGCCATAAAGTGGCTTTCTCTTTTTTAGTAGTGTAAAAAAAATTACACGTAGATGATGTAGTGTGGGCGCGAATTCAGTTATGTTAAGTTACAATGTCAAAGGATTTATAATTAAAGCCATATTTTAGCTACCAAAAACTCCTAGTTGTTGTACGGATATTTTAAATTTGGAAATGTATACCTTCAAAATATTTAAAAATATGGTTAAAATGCTCGAGGAGAACAATTGTTTGATTGATAAAGTTCACTCGGAACGCGCACCACAAAGGATTGAGATGATATCGCGGTGACTCCTCGTGTAGTACTGAAGGTGGTGCAGGCTTTGCTTGGCTCTAACCTGAACAGCCAAGGTCTTCGGACAACCTTGCCTCACGGAAACTGCGAGGTCGGCCCCTCAACCCCACCCACCACCCACAGCCGCCAAGCTAAATTGTCCAAAGCAATTTCCTATCTACCCGATGATCGCTTTCCGATGTAAATCATATCAGAAACACCCCACATCGAAAATCATTCATAAAAACATATTTTGTTTTCGTCACAGTATCGCAATCTTGATAATCTTGCTTAACGCATTATAGTAAACCCAATAAGTAAAGTAAATTGACCTTAGAATCGGCTGAAATGTATCAAATCATGCGATGGGTGTCAGTTGAGTGACGTTGCGTGTCTAGTTAAGTGGAATATATTATCAGTGATTTAATTCACTCACACATAATAATTACAAATTATGAAGAGCTTTTAACAGGCTTCATTATACATATATTTTTTTATAATAAATAAATAAATACCGTGACGCCTTCCCTTTGAAGGGAGTCCTTTGTAAAGGGGTTGACCAAGCCAACGTGGCTTTTATGGGAGAATATAGTAGAGGTGGTTTCCCAGGCCACCCCATAGCAATTTAGCAGCATTTTTTCTGGCACTGTGGATCGAACCCGTGATTCTCACTCATGAATTCACACTAACCACTGGGCCACAAGGCGGCTCTTTAAGTATTATATTATCGAACAAATATATATAATAAGTTTAACAATCAAGCTAGAAGAAATATATTTTTATATTCTTATAATAAATATAGATATAATAAACATAAATATGTAATGTTAAATTGTGGTATGAACAACTTTATTAATATTTTTAATCACCCAACTCAAAATATTATCGAGACCCACCAAAAAACAAAGTTTGAAATCACGCACCGTTCACAGAACAATGTTTCAAATGGTCTGTAATGGTTTAGTAATCAATAATTTATTTCAGTTTTAAGTATGACATATAGTTTATGCAAATGAATTGAAATGCTTTGTTACAACAGTGTGGAGATCGATGTGGTGAAAGTTCAACTAATGGACTTTTCCATGGGATTTTTTTTAACACCCCTAGATGTTTGGTGTCGAATATTTCCTAGCTTGTTTCCGCTACCCCAATGCGTGTGTTTATTTGATGTCCTTCGCAGTTGCGTGAAAATGTCCAAGAGAAATAACTAGAAAAGCCTTGGCTAAGGGCAGCACGTGGCTACGTCAACCACCTGGACAAGGTCCTCAAGTTAAATACCCCACAATACACGTAAGTATTAAAATATTTCCACACATTTTATACTGTCGAAGGATCAATTCGCCTATTTTAGAATTTATTGCTTTTCAATACCACGCGATGCAACTATTTAAAAAAAACATGCGATGAAAGAATTTTTGACACTTTTAATCACAAAGAAATGATTTTCTTTCAGCTGGAAATACTTGAAATTCCAAGCGGAATTAATAAAGTGTTATCGCAATCGCATGGTGTTTTCTTTATGATTTCCAATCGCTAGGGCTGTGAGGGCTCAGAGACCTGTTTTATGCAAATGTAATAAATGATAAGATCTTTTGCTGGTGTACACGAAGGAGGTTCTTCGACCTTCATGGGGTCGTCGTCGCGTCTCATCCCCTTATTTACCTGTACGCCATTTTCCTTTCATTCAACAATTAAAACACTTGACTATTCAAATAAAATAAGCCACCCTAATAATCGATACACTAACCGTAAAACTGTATGAAATGAACACTCTAGATTACTAGATGCGATTATTTTTTAGCCTCCTGAAGCATATTAGATAAGAAAGCAGGTATCGCTCTACTATGATACTTAAAATATCATAACACGAATAAATAAATATACAAATCTAATGACAATTTTCATCCATTATTAACAGTTAGTAATGAATATATTTTATATATTATAAGAGTTTAGTGTTCGTAGTCTTAGTTGAATGATTAAATCGCCACATTTTATGAATGTTCATATTAAGGTCAACATTTTTCTGTGTGACTCCTTTGATGGTGGATCATAAAAATAGTTCTACCTGGTCAAAACACCAGACGACCAATTATTTATTATGAATCAAATCAGCGTACCTAATTGTATTTTGTCGGGGCAAATTTTTGATGTAGGTCAACTAATAATAAACCGAAAAATGTTACATTCATTGATTGAATTATAATTTGCCAAGTGGTACTTTAGACGACAAATTTCCTACCAAGGATAAATTACCTACTAGTTCTAGTTTCATTTATATGCTATGTTGGATGATGTTTCTTTATGGTCAGAATTATTATAAAAAAATATTAAAATAATAATAATATTACCACAAGATAATAATTTCCATTTAATTATCCTGTTTTTGGTTATCATAAAATAAAATATTAACACTAATCACATATGAAAGCTTTTGATTTGGAGAGCAACTATAATATAATCAGCAATTTAGTTCATCGATAGATAAGATGTAATATTGGTTATAAGCCTAATGTGAAAATGCGGCAATTTCGATAAGCTATTTGGCAAATTATAGTTCAGTTATCGAAGCATCCGCATTGCCACACCCTTCAACAATATAACATGATTAAATCAACTATGAAATATCTTACGTTATAACTACTGTTATTATTTGGATTAAATAATATTTATGTGGCGGTGTAGTTCAGTGGATAAGGCGCTTGGCTACAAATACTATGATCATGAGTTCAAATCCTGGTCAATAGGTTAAAAAAAGTGTGTTTAGAGTACGTAGCTAATAGTTAAATAGATTACCGATAGGTCAAATAAAATGGATAAAAAAACTAATAACACATTTTAAGTTAAAACCCCCAGAAGTACCTAAACATTATAATAATATTTTTTGATGTTTATCTAAATGATTTAAATAACCCAATAAAATAATCAACAAGTATAATAGTTAGGTAGACTCTAGGCTCAGTGTATCACAATATATTATGAATATTAGTTATGGTCGAGTTGATTTGTTAACATATTAAAAGCCTCAACAAAACGATAAGAGTCGTAACTGAATTTATAGTAATATCGTGACGTGGTTTGTAAAACTAAACAGAGCAAAGAAAACATGGCGTGCGTGGAATATGGGCCAAACGTCAAACCAGAGAACTTTTCTTGCTCCACATATTATTTTGCCTTTGTAGGTTAAATCATGTTTGGATAAATCCACAAATACTTTACTTCCCAACTCATGCAAACATTTCCCATCTATATTTGCATCGACTCAACAATGTCTTCTTGGATAAACAATACATTGCGTGTTTGAAGCGATCATATTTTATTGTGGAAATATAAAAACTACTCAAATTTGTGCCATGAATACTAATCGCAATGTTTTGATGTTTTTTAAAGCTGCATAAGAGAAAGGTATGTTAATTTAATTTATATACGAATTCAACGATTTTATAAGAATTAATTTTATTTCAGAGAGGTGTTTTGATAACTACATGTACCTATCATTATCTTGTTTGATTTGTATGAATTTATACCTACTGACATATTATTTAACTATCACAGAACAAGTAAGGTTCTTTTTTAGTATGTACTTCTAAATTCATTGGTAACCCTAGGTTAAGATAAGCTTCTTAATCTTAATAATCGATAGTATTATTTTTACTTGTATTTAAAGTTGCGCTTGTATCTCATTATATTCATAGGAGTTTTCTATCATTGTTACTATATTTATCCCTTGCCTAATTAACTATTCTCATTCGTTTTGATAATATTACAAAGTCAATATCATATACATAATTAGGTATATACAATTCCATCATCATAATACTAATATTTCATCGTTTCATATCAAGAAAGCTATTTTATTTATTGAGATTTCATGTCAGCAACAGCCAATGAAATATTTTTCTGATTGAAGAATTCGAGACGACCTTGTTTTAAGTAAAAAATTAACGAATGTATCAAGCCAATATAATTTACATACGTTTTCCTTGAATCCAGCCCCTTTACGGCTTCGACGAATTTCCAAAGCTTCGCGGTTGTATATGTAATAAAAATATTAAATTATAATAATTTATCATTCAATACGACTATAAAATATTTGTGAACATTAATATGTTGTGTAATTTATAAATGTATTCATTAATTTTATAAAAGTTAATGTTTGTTGGTTGATTAGTAGAAACGATGTTCGCCAGATTGCCTATATTCAAAACTTTTGTCCAAATAAAAAATAATTCTAATAATATTAAGTACTTTGTATTATCAAATCAATGAAATCTTAATAATAATAAGCAAACGTAATAATCGTTTTTTATAAAAAAAAATAACAAATAAAATATTATGCTTACTTCAGGAAATAACGGCACAACACTAGTTTTGACTGATTATTTGCATTTATTTATTTGGTTGGAATTGATATTCAATCCTTTTATGAATCGTTATTAATTTGATAAGTTCTGTGAAACGACCACCGGTAAAAGAACGAAATGGACGAGTAGCTAGCTTATAGTAATTGCGGCAAGGAAACACTATTCCATGCAAACACGTTCTGCTTGGACACACGATATGGAATTAATTAGCATAAATGAATTTCTTATTTTACGAGCAGCTCGAGAAGAAGGCAATACTCATTCTCGACAGTTAATACGTATTATTTACCCTACCACCCCATCACCCCTTGTTTCTGTATCCCTCGCATAAAGCAAACACAGTCTCAACACGTCTTTCTTATCGTAAAATTATGCGTCTGTAACGTTAAAGAGGTCACTACTAAGTACTAATCATTAATAATTACTCATTCTACACATGAAACAAATGATACTGAATCAAAATATAATTTATGATCAGAATGTATGTAAAAAAATCGAGTTGCGCAATATGTTGATTTATTGAAACTCACTCGTTGAGATCTTATCGCCAGTACCTACCTAATAAAATACGGTTTCGATTTATATTGTTTCATTTTAGTTATCGTACTTTAGGATTATTTATTTTAAATTGTCGCATGTTAGGTAATATTTACTTTTCGCACGATTTTTCAATTATATATTTATGTTATTTACATGTGATATAAGGAAACTGGTACAATGTATTTGTTTGAAATACTTACCTTTATACAAAACGAATTATATATATTTTAAATATAAAATGGGTTAAGCTTAGGATTCCTAGGCGTACGTTGCCGTAAACGTACACCGTAAAGAGTTGCTTTGCTGTTATTTTGATCGGTTTAAACCAGTTACTCTCCTATCGTATTTACGGTGTACGTTTACGGTGACGTATGCCTGGGAATCCATTACGTTATTTACCTTAAATGCTTTATAAGAAGACACGACGTAGGAAGCTCCATCTTCTAGTTCTTCTAGTCTCAGCTTTCTGTCACCGTCAAGTGAGAAGATATATCTTGCGCCCCTGGGAAGCTCCATGCGAGTAGACAAACGATCCAAAAGTGCCCCCATTGTGCTGAGGTCTCTGCCAGGACGAAAACGAAACTCAATTCCGGGGAAAAATGGGTCGCCATTCTTGTAAAAGGTGACACGGCGAGCTTTCCAAAATGAGAGGTTATTGTAGCGGCTTGAAGGTTCAACAATGGCAGGGGCGGGTGCGGGGCTGGGGGGCCTCGAGGGGCGCCACCCCCCAGGAGGCCTATCCCTGGCGTCCGTCTCGTCTTCGTCCGTGTCTTGATTATTGTTACGGAGTCGTGGTGGCAGCTCCACGGGCTCACGCGCACCACTGGCTCCACCCTCGCCTTCTACCGTCGAGGCGCCGCCCCCGCCGCTCGCCGCCCCACCAACTTCACCCGCCACTGGAATAGGACTCTCGTCTCCTAACCTTGATGGTGCTCGAGATGCAACCTGAAAGAGAGATTGTCAATCGTTCTAAACACAATTCTTCCATAATACACTTTAATTAAAACATTGTTCAATATAAAGTTTTCTGTAGACATATGAAAAATAGAATGATTAATAAAAGTAGGTATGCATATATACATAAATAAATTATTATTTTATTTATTTATTTACGATCCGAGGAGCTTTTATTTTAGAAAGGGTCTTTTTGAGAGGGTTATTTATACACAACAATGTGTTAATTAATTGTCTGTTGGTGATCTTAACTATTACTAGTTACACAGGTCACCAACTTAATAATCGCCTCAATATTTACCTTACAATCCAGGAAATCAGAGTAAACCGGGATCGAGACGATCGATCGGGATTTTATTAATATTATTTTCGATCTCCCAGTCGTAATAACCGATTAAATCAATTTAAAAATTCTTGACTTGAGTGGGATTTGAACCCATGACCACAGTATTTGTAGCCACGCTCTTTATCCCCTGAGCTATTACGCTGGTATAAATTATAAAACTAATAGTAAATTAATGATATTATAAAATATTAATTATTAAAATTAGCTACGTATACTCATTTTATCATGTCATACAATTTCTCATTGCTGTGAGTTGGCCTGGGAAACTACCCCTACTATATTCTCCCATAAAGGCCAAGCTGGCCTGGACAACCCCTTACAAAGGGACTGCCGTCAATGGGGAAGGCGTCACGTTATTTAATTTAATTTCATAGATTATACAAATAAAGCTTAATTTAACAACAGGGTTCATTTTATCCAATTAAATAAAATCTTACTTTTTATAAGTGAATTTTGCCAATGTGTAACTAACAAAGAAAAGGTTTGGTAGTCGTGGGTTATTAGTTGGGTAGTTTCACAATAGGTGGTGGTACTAGATAAGGGTGGTATTGTATGAACCCTGGTGACCTACATATTTTAATACATTAGGAAGTTAGATTTTTTGTAGTATCCTCAACGTGCATGTAAATATGGCATGTGAAATTTGACATTAACATTTTACATATTGTAGCAGAGGAGCTACTATTTCAAAACATTGTCAAACTATTTGCCAACTGAATATGTTTATAATTATATATATATATATATATATATATATATATATATATATATATATATATATATATATATATATATATATATATATATATATATATATATATATATGTGTGTGTGTTTGTGTGTGTATTGGGTATTTGTACCAGTTAATAATCAATTAGTGTTGAATTTGTAGAAGTTTTTTTATATAATGTAGTCAAATAAAAGATTCACTTACCAGTGCCATTTTTGTTTAATTAAATCCTCTTGTGTATTTGAATTGTTTGAAAGTTTTAGTGATCTGTGCCTAAAACTTTGGGGGTTTCGATGCACCTGAGGTTGTAGAATAACTTCCGGCAACGCTTGAAAACATCCCCTTCCGTCTACACGGTAGCTTCCATAAACCCTCCCTTAACTACAGTATTTTACAGTATAAGGCTTTAAAAATATGAAAATGTATGTTTTCAAGTGTGAATTGTGTTGTGGCACCGGTGTATTGGACCGTCTCCGATGGTGGTATGACCGAGGCGAGGCCATGGGGCTTTGCCACCACTTCTGTCCCCCCTACCGATAAAAATTACCAAACCCCCTCAACCTACTTATTGCTTACTTTCTTATATATACTCTTGACTCATGCTTGGAGTTTTTCCGCCCGTTTTGCCATTTTCCCCCCACGAGTGTCGCGCGATCTTAGCTTCCGCGTTCTTGGAAATTGTGGCAATAGCCTCGTCAATAACTACAGCATTTAATGAAACAATATTTTAATAAAATCAGATATGATACTGTCCAAAACTATATATATATAAAGTTTGAGAAAGCTTTTGCCTGTTGACAAATCGAATAAACTGCAATCGCATCGCCTCCATAAAGTGCATGAATCAAACAAACAAGAGCTTTACTATGCATAGCCTCATTTTAAATCAGTTGATCTCGAAATTTATTAGTTAATTAATCTCAATTTACAGTAGCTGCACGTAGGTCCTTTTTTATATTATTAAAGAAAAGTAGGAAGTATTATTTTGATAAATGTAAGTTGTTGAATGTGGGTCCTTTTATTTGGAAAGTACGTGGGTATAATTTGAGTTGATTCGAATTCGGGTTAAGGGCGACCAAACATGGACAAAGGCTTAACTGTTCGCGATAAGCTCTTAATCCAAAATTAATAAACATGTTGTTCAAAAAAAAACAAACTAATTAAATATCAAGATAGCGCAAGTACGAATAATGGCGACCCGTGGAGATCGACTTATGACGAGGCTTAATTCATGCGTGACCTACTAAAAACAATAGACGTTAAATAGCTTAACATGTAATTAAAAGGTTTTTTCAAACAGAAATTATAATTTCACCAAAAAAACACAATTTTTACGGAGTGTTTCTGAACCCTAATGCATATTTTTATTCTGATTATTTCATACTAGATGTTTGGAATAAATACACAGTAAATATTACAGATCGATCTTGATTGAAACTTACTATGGAAAGGTAAACGTGCCTTCTAAGCCTTCTGAACCCCAAAAAATTCGTAACGAGGTCAAAGTTCCAACAAACAACGAGTTGATCTATTAACAGAACTGTAAACGAAATCCACCGTAAATAACAAACAGAAGACTATTTTTAAACCACGCAATTGTGCCATTTAATGAAAAAGAGGCTAACAGCAAATATCTTTGAATGCAATTTGTCGAGGAAAGTCATCAATTCGATATGAAATACATACATCATATTTAAATTAGCTTCAATATTAAATAATAATATATTCCGTATAAATATACGAAAGATGATTTATCAATAAAATAATGCATATTTATCGTTTTGATATCCAATAATCGTATTTCTTAGTTTTAGAAAAAAGTGGGCTGTTACTTGGTTACGTACTTGGGGCGTCAACACGACGCCTATTCGCGATCGACGTTGAGAAAACAATTTGGTTGCCATGGTGATTATTATAGTTGATGATATTGTGGATGAACTTGTCATTGTGTCATTGGTCAGAAAGGGAGGAGACTCCGCCCTATACAGCCTCTGTGAGGGGGCGGCTTGTACTCCTATTGGCCCACTTCCGGCTCCCACTGTCACCAATATATCAAATAGCGACTCATCGTTCTGTCACACGCAATCATATTTAAAAATAGAATGTTTGGAATCATATTTGAAAAACAATGCTATTTTCATAGACAACGTATAAAAATATTACCGATTTTGTGACTTTAAACCAAATATGATAATTATGTTAATTTTCATCTATATTTAATTTAAATGACAGCCAAATATATATTCTGCGATAAAAAGAGACTAAATGAATTGCAAAAAAAACTCATATTAAACTGTATTATCATTTTTAGAATAAGTCAAAGTAGAAACAATTTCATCCAATATACTGGAAGTGATTATGGGCGCTCGCAGTGGGAAGGTACTTCCCCCTGGATTGATAAATTTAAAAAAAAAAATAGACAAAAATACAGAAATAAATCCCTGTTACATTATTTCACAAAGGGAAATTTTTTTTCAGGGCGCCCGTGTTGGTGATATAGACTATTGTTTTAAAAAATAACGTAAAGCTTTCCCTATTGTCGACTTCTTTTGCAAAGGGGTTGGCCAGTCTACTATGAACATTAGGTGTGGGAATATATTATGTAATATACTTTGGTTTCCCAAACCACCACACAATAATAAGATACCCATTATCGACTATTGTTATCCACAAGTCTTGTCACTTAGTAGATCTCTTAGATTAACGAACTGAATTTGACAGACTCATCGCTGTATAATGGCCTGGGAAATCACCTCACTATACATTCCCAAATCAAGTAGTAATGCAATTTTAATCACGTATAAAGGTGTCAATTTATTTTCATACTAGGTTAAATAAAAACGTACCAAATTACGGGTCTTGCAGTGGCTTTAAAGTACGTATAAGCAAAACATTTTGCATGCTAATAAGGCTTTTAATCCACCGATGTCGTGTAAGCAACATTGAACCCTATAAATTTCAAAATCGAAACGCTTTAATTAATTCATTCTTATCCCTGTGTAAAATAATATCCTCGAAAAGCCCGTATGTGGTGTAAACTAAAAGAACACGTGTATTTAATATCATAATAAAAAAAAATGGTCACGAACAAGTGGCAAATTGAGAGAAAATGCTACATAATTATGTTTAGATAAATTTAATTGAACACCGACACGAACAATTCAATTCAAGGTCTCACTACATTTGCACTACAGTTGAATATATTTTTTAAAATTAATAATGATACACCACTAATTTAATTCAAAGTGCAAATTATCCTAGAGTGATTATAAACTAAATAATTTGCATAACAATTGCGATATTTGATAGCGTTTTCGTTATCGGTGTATGAATATTAAAATATGGCACAAAAAGTAAATTATTTATTTCGCGGCAAACAAATGGGTAAATTGTGGTGCTTTAAAAAATATGATTTTTTTATATGTGTGCAATATACTTTGTTTAAGTCGCGTTTAAGTATTAAACATATTGCAGTAGTTTTAAGTTTTAATCTGAAAATTGTAATAAATTGAGTGTGGAGTTAATGAAGTACTACATTTTTATTGCAAGAAATGATTTGATGTGTCGATTAGCATTGAGAAGTTTCAATAAAAATAATACAGTTAATGGTGAGAGAGTCGCCATGGTGGTGTAGTTAAAGAATTAGTGAGTGATCGCGTGCAGATAACAATACAGGCTCTTTTACTGATGGTTGACTTTATTTATACCTGTTATTTTTATTGTAATATTTACTCCCTTTTTTATTTTAATCGAAATGATATACGCACTATGTATAATACATTAGCTGTCAACAACGGAGAGTTTTCACAAAATAATGTAACACTGCTTTATTCTCCAGAGCAATACAAATCGCATCAAGTAATATCAAATATCAAGTTTACGGATGAATCAGATGAGTTTGATATAGGTCTCACTCAGACTCATCTGTTTGATCCGCCATCTTGATATGTATACGTCCAGCTTTTTGGCATTCTTTTCAGTAACGATAAAGCCATGTTTTTGTCTTTGGTTTTCTCTCTCACCGACATAAATTATTTTACTCACATCAATATTTTCATTATAATTTCAGCGTAATAGCTGAGGGGATAAGATGCGTGGCTACAAATACTGTGGTCATGGATTCAAATCCCGCTCAAGTTAAAAAAAATGATTTGATTGGTTATTACGACTGGGATATCGGGAATAATGTTAATAAAATCCCGATCGATCATCTTGATCAAGGTTTACTCTGATTTCCTGGATTGTAAGGTAAATACTCATTATTAAGTCGGTGACCTGTGTAACTAGTAATAGTTAAGATCACCGATAGACAATTAACACGTTGTTGTGTCTAAAAAACCCTCTCCAGAAAGCTTCTCCGGGTGTAAATAAATAAATAAATATTGTACCGAATATGCTGCTGATTCATAATATTCTAAGAAATGTATATTAGTCATAGTTGTAAGGATCAATGCACACATTGCAGCGATTATTTACCATTATATTGCTTTACTATTTGATAAGTACTGTATTATTTTATTTAAATACTTTACATGATGCCCATACATCAAATATTAGGTAGATGGATGGGAAAAATTAGAATGTTAAATTTGATGAAGAATATTTTATTAAGATTATTACTATCTCTACATCCGAAAAAATCAAATAGAATAATACAATGTACGAACTAACAAACCAATAATATAAATTTTACCTGCCCAGTGTCCAATTTGGAGACAAAGTCGTTCTATGGAAATTGTTGATGACAACACAATTTCTTTGAATTTTCCCAAACTCATGAATTCCTGCGAATCGAATTGCGAATGTAAGTTGTATCGAAAATTTGATAAATTTTTTTACTACAGTCAATTAAAGGTACGATTTTCTTAATTTTTAAAAAAATACTTATAACTAGACCCCGTAATTTATGTAAATTTAATGGGTCATGACCTACTATGTATAAATGTAAAAATGTTTTTGGAAAAAAATGACTTTTTTAATAAATTAATTAATTATTTATTACATGCATTCATAAAAAAATAATTGGTAATTGGTGATTTAGTTTAATCACCAAACGTAATTTGCATTCTTCGACATAATGCTAAGCAGTAAATAATCTTAAATTTTAGCTAATAATGTATGTAAAAACTTCCATAGCTCGTTTTTTTTTTAATTTGGCCCTTCATTCAAAAAGTTTGTCCATAATCATAACATTCTACCGCAATTTTACCTGTAGATATGATTTGATTCTATATTCTTTTTTTTAATACTATTGCAAAATTGAACCAATCATGGGTTATCGTTATTATTTTCACGACACGAGCAAGTAATATTATTTACATAAAACACTTACAGTTGTTAAGGAATCAATAAGCGAAAACACCATGAAATAATTTGTGACCGATGACCTATAATGCCGAATTCTATTTCACGAAACACGCAATCACAATAATCTTTCAAGATCGAAAAACCCCGCTATATCTGTTAATATTGGTTAATTCAACGATATACCTATATTCGGTTTAATAAAGGTGTTGTAAAAATATAATACTACAAGATTTTTACGAGGATGACGTACGTCAATTTATGGATTATTTTTTGTCTAAGACGTTCTAAAAATCTAATACATATTATAAAAAGTTATACCGAATCTTCAGTAAAAAAACCTATTCAACATGATTTACCATTCCCCAATAGTGATTAAATTTTATTATAAATAACAAGCTTGTCACAGTTGTCACTTTCAATTTAAGTAAGATATTTAGTATGAATAAAAAGTTGGTTTTTAATAGATGGGTACTTATATTTGAATATATATTTAAGAAATTTAAAGAAAATTGTTATTTGTAATTTCCACAGTAATTTTATTAAAGAGTTTGAGTACTTTCAACCACTAGCGTAGTCATCATCAGAGACTGTACTAAAAGTTAGTAGTTGAAAGTAATAACTCCTTAATGAAATTACTGTGGAAATTACAAATAACAATTTTCTTTAAATTATGGAATTCCACCAAGAAGTCAACACTATCAACAATTAAAGTAACTCTCTGTAAAAAAAGTTCATTTCATCACATTAGAGCTATATATTATTTTTATGATGATAGTAATTCATAATCCAGCATTAAAGATTATACATAATTAGTTCACCAAATACAATTCATGATGGATATATTTTTAATGCTACGTTTATTCAATAGATAATGTAGTTTCTTAATCTAATTCGGCAATCTCATCCTTAATAATAATATGTACCATCTTCAATTAATATCTATTTTTTGCCTTATTTATAAATTATCTTATCATGTGAAACAATACATTACTATTAGCATGAGAGCCAACAAATAGGGGCAAGAGGGTGGGAATTTTATACACTATATTCTTTTATTGTGTTTTATTTTTAATACCAAAAAGACACAATATAAAAATATTTCAACAATCATCGGCTTTGTACTCTTTCTTGGCTGATAATGCTTCGTCTTTGACATCGGCTTGAACTTCTGATACTTTTATTTGTTTTTGTTTTTTTTCTTTCTTTTTGTAGAAGTATCTGGTTCTTCCTCAACATTTAATTCATCAGCTTGCACTTCTAAAACTTTTGATTGTTTTTGTTTTTTTTCTTTCTTCTTTTTTGTAGAATTGTCTGGTTCTTCCTGGATATTTAATTCATCAGCTTGCACTTCTGATATTTTTATTTGTTTTTGTTTTCTGTCTTTCTTTTTGTATGTAGAATTGTCTGGTTCTTCCTGAACATTTAATTCATCATCATGTTTACGCTTTTCTTTTTTCTTTTTTGATGTAGGCACATCATCTAAAGGAGGTGCTTTATTATCATCAAGATCTTCTGCTTCGAATAACTCAGATTCCTCTTCTTTATGTTTTCGCTTTTTACTCTTTTTTGACTTCAATTGTACATCACTTTCGTCTATTACAATACTTTGCTCTAATTCGGTGTTTTTGTTGGAATCATATTTCTTTCTTTTTCTTTTTTCTGGAAGATCGGTATCTTCTAATAATGATTCTTCAACTGGACTATTTAAAACATCAACACATTTGCTTTTCTTCTTCTTTTTATCTTTTTTAGAATTAACAATATCACTATTTTCAGTTTGTGAAATTTCATCATTATTTTTAAATGTCTTTTCATCTTTGCATTTAATTTGAACTGCATTTATATCAGTATTTTCAGGATCATTGTTACTTTCATCATGTTCAATATGGTGACCATTGTGGAAACCATTTTCTTCTCCTATTTGTTTATTTCTTTTCAATTTCTTACTGCAAGTTGTTTCTTTTATGTTTTCACTTTCAAGTTTACTTTCTTCCTGTTGCATTAAGGTTTCAGGAATTGATACATCTTGTTTAATTTTTTTTTCAAAAACAGCTAAGAAAACTCCACTAGTTTGGTCAGCGTCTGGTCTTGCGTAAATACACTTTTCTCCGATTTCAAAATATTTAGGATCACCAGTATTATTCCAATTGTTATTTAAAATTTCTTTAACCGACACTAATTCAAAAGATCCTTTGTGATTTTTTATTACATCAAGTAAAACTTCTTCATTCTCTTGTGGATATAAAGAACAAGTACTGTAAACTAGTCTTTTTGCACTACTGAATTCATTAAGTGCATGTCTTAATAGTTTTGCTTGAAAATTTGCTAATTTCCTTAATCTACCACTTTTGAAATCATAGTCAAAATCATTTTGCTCCATTCTCTGCATGCCTACAAAAACAGTATTATTAAAATTAAATTGTGGTGCTTAGTAAATTGATTGTGTATATTTTGGTACCTGAACCACTGCAACTTGGATCCAATAAAATATAATCTATATTAGGACATTCTTCTTTGTTGACTAAAAGAACATCTTTATTGATTACTTTGACGCAGGTAGCTCCAGAGCTTTCTACGAATTGTTTTAATGTTTCACAGCGTTTTTCATCTCGTTCTACAGCATATATAGTGCCCTGTGAAAATACATTATTGTTTAGTATAAATTACATATTGTGTAGAAATTCCAATAAAATTGCTTACCTCATTTTTAATAATAGCCGCTAAATGTGTAGTTTTCATTCCAGGTGCAGCACACATATCTAATATTGAACTGCCTGGAGTTGGAGATAGTAAAAGTGCAGCTAAAGATGTTGCCTTCATTGAAAACAGAAACATATGTCAGAAATTGATAATAAAAATGAACAATATAATACCGATAGAAATTTACCTTATCTTGTAGAAAAATTTCACTATTTAAGTAGAGTTGATGATTGTAAAAGATGGTATTAGGTGGAAATGCAAACACTACTTTTACGTGAAAATCGGGAATAAATTGATCTTCCTGTAAACCTTCTAGTTGCTTAAGATATCCTTCATAGGAATCACTTTTACACCTCACTAATTGCCATCCTTCATCTTGAAAATTTCTAACAGCGTCCGCAGCGCTAGTGACAAGTGTATTTACTCTGACATATCTCGGTTTATTTGCTAAAATATAATAAGATTTAATTAACTTTTGAAGAAATCGTTTTATTTTGAGAATAGTTTGTTAAGTGTTTTATTTTATAAAAAATGTTTTTTATTTTTAAATTGTAGTTGTAGTAATAATAAATGAGATTATTACCATTAATATAAATGATTGAGAATTTACTTTAAATATTTCAAATTGCATAAAAATATTGTACAATATATTTTGTTAGTGGAGAAGAAAGAGCAGTGACTCTTTAGCAGGTGTAAAACTGTTGGTTATGTTATTTATTTAATTGACTGGTGAAAACTGAGAATACTTGTGGTGTGAAATAAAATTAATAGTAAATTGTAATATTTGAATTTATTGACAATCATTTAATTTAATGTACATTCAGGTGAATCATAGTCATATAATATTATTTTACTAAATAATATTATGTATTATAATGTTATAAATAAATTGAATTTAACACATATGAAATTAGTCTGTTTTCTCATATTTGGTTTGGTCAATTTCATTTCCTTCATCATCATATTCTTTTTCACAATAACCATGGAATGCATAGGCGAATATTATAGTGTGTACAGTCACTACGGCAGCTGCGACCGACCAGACAGTCACGGTAAATTTTTCCAAGTCCCAATTGGTCTTTAAGTAATATTCCATTCCGTAGTACGCGGCAAATGGTAAAGTGAACATACAAATACTGTACAGAAATAGAAATGAGATCGCTTTCAATGCATTTTTCGATTCTTGAGGTACAAAGCTGTCGTAAGTATTCTCAGTATTCATCGTGGGTCAATTAAAGATCAATCTGAAAAAATAAAATAAAATGTTTTGTGAAGTTTTACCTTTTTTAATATCGGATTCTTTGGAGACGTGCTCCGCTTTGGTTTGACCCAAAATTTCCCAACATTTGTCCTCATATGAGAGAATACTTTTGGAGAGGTCTCCATCGCCGATAAGTTTTTTTTTCCCCCAGAGAATTTCAGTCAAATAGGCTCTGGCCAACCATGGATCCAAACGTTTTTCGACAGTTAACAAGTCGATATTTTCCAATATTTCATTTAAATCATTTTCATGCTTGATTATTTCATTCATAAGAGCATAAATGGCTTGGACATTCTGAAAATCATTAGTAACATAGAGGAAAAAATGTTTGATTGAAAAACGTGGTATCTAAAGGTGGATCGAAGCATGTGTCCGTTAGTGATAAATGTAAATAATAATAGAGAAGAAGAGTTTGACTGACATAGAAACGATATTTATTCTGAAAGAGCAGCGACTTGAGAGACTGGCTCTTGTCTTGTGCCAGCGCTTTGCTCAGTTTGGCCGCCAGACGAAGGTTTCTGCTCACTTCATTCGTTTTCATCTCCTCGTGACACACACACACATGCACACTATACCACCACTAACAACCGCACACACAAATATGTCATATATACATATATATCTTCGCTTTGAATACTTTGAATTAAATTCAATTCAGCCAACTCACAAAATTAATTGCAAAAAAATCAAAGAAGTACAGCAATGCCAATTATATTTATTTAAATTTGAGCAATATTGGATGGACAACATAAGTTTACGGTAAGGTTACAAAAACAGAAAATAACAACTCGTCGGTTTTCTTATTCGGTCTGTGTAGTGCGATGAGCTCTGGGCTGCGGGAGGCTGCGGGCGGTGTCCTGTAATATAGAATGTCGTAACAGTGAAGCGAGGCTGCGCCAGTAGTGTTGTATGTTGTCAGCAGTGAGTGTCAGTTGGCGGCATTGATATAATATCATAATAATATCGCGGTTAGGAGAGAGAACAGTGGACAGTGACAGTGACAGTTACAGTGACAGTTACAGTGACAGTTACAGTGACAGCTACAGTTACAGCGATAGTTACAGTTACAGTTACAGTATGGCTGCAGCAGGAGGAGCGGCCAGTCAGCAGTGAGGAGTGTTGAGGTCCTTGACAGTATGGCAGGAGCAGGAACAGGAACAGGAACAGGAACAGGACACAGACAGCACCAGAGCCAGGGTCCAGCATAGTCCACCGCCATGGTGCCGGCTCCTTGCTCGCTGGTGTGGGACTTCTGGTCCTCGCCACCGCAGCTGGTGGAGCTTCACTGCCTTTTGCCAAACTCCATTTACATCCCGCTGCTGGCTAGTCGAGATGCCACCCTTCACGAGATCAAGGAGGTATTGCTCTCTCTCTCTGTTTCTTGTTTATTTACTGTTTATTATTTGCTTATACGAATACGCTTGTTTATTTACAAATATTGCTTTGTTGTGTACCTTCTTCACAGAACATATTCCTACGCAATCAAATATACTATATTTACATTGTCTAGTCGCTATTAATTACTTGTGAACATTCGTTTACAAATTTATAAAAAAATATTACTATTCGACAAAAATATTACCAGAAATAATCATAACGACTATAAATTAAAATATCATACAAACATTTTCTCGTTTTAAAATCAATTTTAGAAAGTATTAATTTATCATGGTTTCTTAGGAATTATGGGACACCGCTCCCAAATATCCTCTTTATGGGATGCTCAACGATATGTCGGAGTATATGTTTCAATACATCAATTCACTGGCTGTACTCGAAGAGGTTGACGATGAAAACAAACGTTTGCGAGACGTGCGACCTTTTTGTGGTGTTTTTAACGTCGTCGAGAAAAAGACTGATGAAGGCGAAACGATTCTCAATACGCAGATCAGTCATTTAGTAGGCAGAGGTATGAATTTCAATAATGAATAAAATATTGATATAATTTTTTTTACTGAAAATATTTTTTATATCTACAGGATTGAATGAATTTGATTTGTTAAAAAATACAGAAGTCAGCGATTTTCGTCTTAAAATGAAAATGTTGGGTGAAGACAGAGCTGCGATGAGAAGCCAAGCTAGCTGGCTTGAACGTTTATGTCACCAATTTCCTCCGAGACTGGCTAATACTCCGGATCTTCCTCAAACTTTAGCCAATCGCCTTATAAATAATGTTAATTTTGTACTAGTTACTAAATTTGAAAATACCGAAGTAAGTACAGCAATTTGATTTCAATTGTATATATTAATTGTTCAGAAAGGTTGTATAAACGACTGTGGTATTTTCAGACAATGTTTACGTTTAGTGTTTCTTATACGATTACTCCTCAACAACTTTTGAAAACGATCCTAGCAAAGAGAGCCAATACTCTAAATACCAAAGGTGAACAACTTGCCGATTTCGTACTAAAAGTATGCGGTAGAGAAGAATATCTTGTGGGTGATCATCCACTTGTTCAATTTCTGTACATACAGGAAACCTTATCTCGAGATGGAGTTCCTACAGTTATAACTATTGCTGTGGAAAGTGTTCCAAGTATGTAAATGATTCTGAATATCAATTAGAAAAATATATATTTTAATCACACACAATATGTATGTTTTCAGTTGATCGGGAAGATTTTTATAGTGTGCCTCAATATGAACCTAGACCCACTAGGTCCTCATTTTCAACCTTAACTCTTCGAAAAAAAGGGAAATCCATCAGCTCTTGGGACATTCAAGACTTATATTCTATTTCTATAGTGAACGTAAAAAAGCTCAATACTGATTTATCGAGAAGTGTAGAGGTATACCTACTTGTTTTAATATTTATTAATGTCAATTCCAAAAACATGTATTAATTTTTTTATTTTCAGGTGGGGATTCAAGCGGGTATTTTTCATGGAGGTAAATCTATGTGTGAATGTCAAAAAACAACAGAGACAATTGTTAATAAAGATGGTGATGCTGTATGGAAAGATGTTATTACTTTTCCATTAGAAGTGTTCAATATACCGAGAATGGCTAGGTTGTGTTTTGTTGTTTATGAAATATCAAAAACAGCTAAAGGTCTCAAGAGTCGACGAATGAAAAATTCAAAGGTACGATCAGATCCATTTCTAAATAAGTCAAGGTTCAGATGAGATATTAAAACTACTTTTAAATGTAAATATTTAAGTAATTTGAAACTATGGTTGGTTCTTGCATTTTACCACACCATTATTTTTGTGTCTAAAGGATTTGCTAATATACATATTTACCTATCTTTTTTTTCTTTAATGATGTAATATTAAATGTGATTCATTTTTAATGTTAGGAATTGTATATTAATCCACTGGCCTGGGTGAATACAACTATTTTCGATTATAAAAATCAACTAAAAAGTGGCCCTGTGACATTGTTTATGTGGACTTATGCGGAAGATATGCAAAATGAAGATTTATTACATCCTTTAGGAACAGTCGTATGCAATCCTAATAATGAGCAGTGTGCAATGCTCACCATAGATTGTAGCAAGTAAGTATAAATTAATTAATGTCATGAGCTTATTTGTTTACTTATTGTAAAATGTTTCAGTTATAATCAATTGTTACCCATAATGTATCCATCAGATGATATTATTCGAGCTTATGCGGAAGATCATGCAAATTGTGGTTCTCCAACATTTAATAGATTATCATTAGATGAGATATCGGCAGATTATTTAGCTCAGCTACGTCAGAATGCTGAAAAAGATCCCATCTATGAAATGCACGAGCAAGAGAGAAAGGAAATTTGGGCTCTAAGGTAGTAATTTTAAATAACGGCATGGTGATTAAATAAAAAAATATCGATTAATTTTTTTTAGAGAATATTTTCGTTCCCAATGTCCATCATTGTTACCCAAGTTGTTGATGTGTGTAGAGTGGAACGATAGAGATGAAGCTGCAGGTGCAGCCTTGCTCGTGTCAAGGTGGCCTGCCTTGTCTCCGGCGAGAGCTCTGGAATTATTAGACTATGCATACGCGGACAAACCTGTGAGGAGCTTTGCAGTAGCTTGTTTGAAGGATATGAGGTTATTTTATAATCAACTATAATAACAACAAAATCATAATATTGGATTTTTATTTTTCAGTGATGAAGATTTATCTCTGTACCTTTTGCAACTTGTGCAGGCGCTAAAACATGAATCTTATTACATGTGTGATTTAGTTGAATTTCTTCTTAGTAGGGCCTTGTCCAATAGAAAAATAGGTCACTTTTTATATTGGTATTTGAGGTAAGAGCTCTCAACTATTAATTTATTTTACATTTATTTAAAATCTCAATGAATTACAGATCTGAAATGCAAGTTCCTTCAGTTTCTGTCAGATTCGGATTAATATTAGAAGCATATTGTCACGGCTGCCAAGATCACATGCCTTCTCTAATCAGACAGAATGGATTGCTAGTAAAATTAACAAGTGTGTATATAAATCACAACATGTAATTTAATCTTTCATACAAAATACATGTTACAACATAAATATGATTTTCAGGCACAAGTGAACTAGTACGTTTAAAAAGAGATATTTATAAAGCTCGGAGCTTTTTAGCGGAACATTTGTTAGAATCTCACTGTCAAGAGGCTCTTAATAATGTCGCTAGTCCGCTGGATCCCAGTTATAAGTGTAAAAAAGTCAAGTATGTGTCCGATATAATATAATTCGATTGTGTATGCAAATTTTTTGTATGTCGTGGATAATATTTTACAGAGTTGATAAATGTCGTGTTATGGATAGTAAAATGAGACCATTGTGGCTTGTATTCGAAAATCAAGATAGTTATGGTGAAGATATCTTGATTATATTGAAAAATGGAGATGACCTAAGACAGGACATGCTCACTCTACAAATGATTAAAATTATGGACCGACTATGGAAGAATGAAGGATATGATTTCAGGTTGATTATTATATTTTTCTCAATAATCTTATACTCGTAGTGTATGGTTTTAGTCATTGTAATGATTTATTTTAGAATGAACCCATACGGATGCATTTCAATGGATCATAGAGTAGGAATGATTGAAGTTGTACTTAATGCCGAAACTATTGCGAATATCCAAAAGGAGAAAGGTATATTTTCGGCAACCTCTCCATTTAAAAAAGGATCACTTCTCAGTGAGTATATTAAATATTTTATTAAAACATAATTGTTGTATTTTATCACAGATTATAATTTAAAAAATATTTTTAGGTTGGCTCAAAGATCACAATACAAGTGATGATGCTTTAAATAAGGCCATTGAAGAATTCACCCTCAGTTGCGCTGGTTATTGTGTGGCTACATATGTCTTGGGTGTAGCTGATAGACATTCTGACAATATTATGGTTAAGAAAACTGGTCAGGTAGGAATTATTCATTTTGTTAAAATATGTAATTAGTACTCGGTAAATCACCCGATGGTGTGAAAATGTAGAATTATATTCTCATTCTTGGCAGTGAGTTTTTGCAATGGCTTCATTATTGTGTAGCTTGCCTGAAAAACTAACAATATATGTAATTTAAAACTCCTGTTTGCACACAGATTGCCATCGATTTTGCTGGCCATTAATTGTATTTTCATTATACCTTATCTAATTGATATGATCTCTTCTTGATTATTTATAGTGACTTATTAATAATTTCTGTTAAATTTTAGCTATTTCATATTGATTTTGGTCATATCCTGGGACACTTCAAAGAGAAGTTTGGCTTCAGAAGAGAACGTGTACCATTTGTTTTGACTCACGACTTTGTAAATGTCATTAATAAGGGTCAAAAAGATGCTAAGAAGGAAGCCTTAGAATTCCAAATATTTCAAAATCACTGTGAGACTGTAAGTCTATCAAAAGAGCTCACGGTATGTTGACTTAATAATTTTATTAACTTGTCAAATGTGTTTCAGGCATTTATGATCTTAAGAAAGCATGGGAATTTGTTTTTATCACTCTTCGCCATGATGATATCGACCGGTCTTCCAGAATTAAGCTCTGAAAAAGATTTAGCATACCTGCGAGAAACACTAGTGAGTTCATATTATAAATATGTATTAGTATTATTTGTGTTGCAAACCAAATTATTAATAATTTATCCTCTCATAATACAGGTTTTAGATTTATCAGAACAAGAGGCAATTCAACATTTCCGTTCTAAATTCGATGAGGCTCTTAGTAATTCATGGAAGACATCGTTAAACTGGGCATCACACAATATTGCCAAAAACAATAAATAGTGATATTCACTCGCCGTCGTTAAGTATTAGGCACTTTTTTATGATTGATTCGATGCTTCCACAGCGAATGTGTAACCATTTTGCATACTTTAGTGCTTTTTATACTTTCATAATAAATAAACATATGATAATATTATAAATGCAATTCTTAGTTATAAGACATATTGCAAATCAATGACTGAGTTGTGAGTATTTATGAAATAGTTTTAAGACAGCTAGATTTGTAACACTGAAAGGAATATTATAATATTGTGACGAGGTTATACAAATGAATTGTTCAATTCACTCGTCGAAACATTTGTGAGTTATGTAACATTACAGAACAAATTTTTGTGGGAGAAAAAAATAAGCAGTAAGGCTGTTGTAATTTTAACAATGATTTGTTATCTATTCTAATGCTCTTTATTTTTAGACTGTGTGGATGTTTTCTTTTAGTTTCAGTTCGTTTGAGACTGAGATGAGTCTATGTTTCCTCGTTCTGCACGATGCTTTACTTTTTAATTGTTTTTTTTTTATCAATCTTAACATAGTTGGTCGAATAAATTTTGCTTACGGGTATAATGTATATTTTATGATTATCTTATTTTTTAATGTGTTCATCATATTCACGCAGTTCGGTCGAGGGAGACATATTTTTCTTTTCTTTTTTTTACTTTAGAAAATTCGGTATTCTTTTCAATCACTTTTTTTTACAGACATTTGCTTGTCATATTTATCTATAGTTTTCTTTTAGTGTTTTGTGTTGAATAGAGTTAAATAATCATATTTTTATTACATTGTCATAGAGAAAAGAATGTGATATATTATTGGGTGATTCAAAATTATTTTAAGATTTTTGCGGTGAAATTGTTTGTAGTGAATGTGTCGATTGTGGGAAGATTTTGTAATTACCGTGCTAATCTCTGAATAATTAATACATTTAGATAAATAACACGTTGACTAGAAACAATATAACACAAATATACATTAAATTGTTGTTAAAAATGTGTTTTACGTCAAACACATGTAAAACTGAGAGTATAATTCTTATCTGAGGATAAATCTGAGAATATAATTCTTAATGAGGAATAATTTTGTAAGTGACAATCCCCGTATTTATAAATATTGGGTGTGTCTATTTAAGACGGATTAATTTACACACCTTTAATACATACTCGCTTGGAAGTGAAGTGTAATAAAATTGCTCAAATAATTAAATTTACCAGAATCATTCCCAAAATATGAAGATGAAAAAAATTACCTCATAATTTTGCAAAAGGCTCAACGATTTTCAGTTAATCAAAGTAATACTGCGTGTCCATTGACATTTATAATTATAAGATGCAATAGTTCCTGGATTATGTGTCATTTAATTGATTTAAGTATTTATAGTAAAAGGAAACACTCAACATAATAATGATGAAGTCTTATCGCAAATTACCATACGTGAAGCAAATTATTTTTTATTACTTTTTTAGTTTGTATGCACAAGGAGAAGAAATGTAAACACCAATAAATGCACAGTATTTTACGAGGTATAAGGAACGTGTACCGCTTAGTTGGAAATATAAGTTATTCTTAGACAGATTCAGCGTCCGGGATGTACCATATTAAAAAGATGCCGATTTTTCATCAATACTTTTGTTTATAGTGATATTACAATAATTTTCAATACGTCATGTATTTTAGTTTTTCTGTTGAAACTATACTACTTCCTCTGTCAAGGATGTGACAACTTTGTGAATTTTCGAGAAGTTTAGGCGAAAAGTGATAGGCTTTTTATAAATGAATTGTATGTACATAGAATATTTGTAAGCTTTTAAGAAGTTTTTTAAATAAACTTTTCTGTAATATTGAAATATGTATTTTATTTTCGTGCAGTCACCAGGATTATTATTCTTTTATTAAATAAATTAATACATATGTAGGTATGTAATTATTTTATTTTATCACAAAAGTATTAATTAAAAATGCTGCTTTTGTACATTTTCTTTTTCATAGTATTTTTATCAATTTGTTTGGAAGCAACATTTTGTACTGTACTGGAATCAAAGCTGTCATCACTATTATCAGTTAAGAATATATTTTTTCTTTTACTTGATGTCTTTTCAGTGGTTTTTTTGTTATCATCATTCATGAATTTTTCAAAAAGATCATTCTCTTTAAGATTGACAACTGCAGCTTCGGCCTCTTGTATTTTATCAATATTATCTAACAACATATCTTCATTTTCTCCCCACATTTCATAATCTTCATTGCTAATAAGAGATGTATTCGGATCAATTGTAATGGATTTTGAATCTTGTGTTTTATTGACATTATCTAAAGGAGTGGGCTCTTTTTTTCTGCACATCTTATTTGTTTGTGGATCATACAATACGCCTAAAGCTTTAAGATGTTCCTGCACTTCGAAATAAGCTATTGCAATTTTAACTTCATCAAAAGTTATATCGGAAGGGCAGAGGTTTTTTATTGGAGTTAATTTTGAAATATCTAAAAAAGAGATCATTAGTAACAAAAATTAAAACATATGATTATTTATTACCTTTATTAATTTTATCGCTATTTATCACATCTATGATATTTTCTAATTTTGACTTGGATACTAAACGAGGTAGGTCAATTAAAAGACCTTTCTTCAAAACATGACACATGTGCGTGACGATTGTGGAAATAGACAATTTCCTACAAAAAATATTGTAAGATAAAAATTGAGAAAATAATGTGATAATTCAAATCAAAATACCTCTTCAATGCTATGTCTGCGATAGAGTTTCCACTGTTAAATAAATTATAAGTTTCTCTTTGAGTTTCCGATAAAGGAGAATTTGCTGAGTTCGCAATGGGATGCTGTTCAATTATCCATTGTATCGTACTGTCCGAATAATTCTTATGACAATAATCTGCAATGAATTCAATAAAGCTCTGTCCGAACTTTTCAATCTTCGACTCAGACAAGCCATCAACTGTAAAAAAAATTGTAAAAATTGGATATTTTAAGTATGTATTTTATTTTTGTTTACATTTTCCTTCAGACAGCATTTTAATATTAATCGGTCGTTTTACCGCCAATTGTTGAAGAGCTATATCTGATAATATAATATGTGGCATTATATCATTGGATTTTGCCATTTGATGTCTGAAATTTTTCAGTTCCTGAAATTATGTATATGAATTAATTTATGTTTATATATTAAAATCTCAAGGTATAAACAATATTTACAATGAACAATTTCTCATCATTCTCGTTCGTAATCATTTCATCTGTTGAACAATTTGACGACGAGGGCTTGTAGGAGAAATTATCTAAATCAACTTTACTATTCCAATCACCAGAGACTAACGGAGTAATTCTGAAAATCAAAATACATACGTATATAAAAAAACAACAATTTATATGCATTCATTAATAATTTACTTTTTAACGTTCAAATGTTTAATCATATCTTTTGTAGGCTTGAGTAATAAAGGTGTTTTCTTGAGAAGCCAATTGTGTCCTTTAGAATCCATATTGATTACTTGATAACTTATATGTGATGTTATGGTTTCCTTTTTGATGAATTTTTCTTGCATCAATAATAACGCTGCATAGTTAAAATATAAAATAATGAAAATATTTGTAAAAAATGTTATTGACAAGGAATTCACCTATATCTTTCCACCATTCTTCAGATTTTTTTGAGCCTGCTCCATGAATACTGTCTGAAAAATATTTCGAATCGATACCTTTTGCTTTAGATCCTTTCAATAAACCTATGATCTTTCCCAGGCCAAATGTCTTCGGATGAAAACATTTAATTGCTAAAAGGAATTTTTCGGCGTCTTCTGAAAAATCATAGCAACCGTCGGAATCCATCCCTTCATATTTGGAAAAATCATCAGGGGATATAAGCCTGGAATAAATTAAAAATTCAATATAATTGCAGGATACTTGACAAAAGCAAATATTTTAAATATAGGATTGATACTAATTAGTGTATAATATATTGAATAATTTGTTACTTTTGAGTACAATTATCACAGCAGTTCACGGATACATCTTTTGGTTGCACAAAATTAACATCAAAGTGTGAAATAATAAGATAACGCCTGCAATCTCTGGATGATGTATAGACTTTCATAACATTTCCTGAATTTCCTTTGTTTGCTTTACAATATTTTGACTCCATGAAACTGCAAGGAATATAGTGATTATTTATCATACTGAGTTGAATTAAAGAATGAGAAAAATTACGAGTGAATGACAAAATCAGTAGGTGAATAATATAGAATACAGAGGGAAGGATTTCCATCTCGACCAGCTCTGCCCGCTTCTTGATAATATCCCTCCATTTCACTAGAAGCTCCATAGTGAATTACGCATCTATAATATTGAATGAAAATATAGTAGTATCGTCGTTTTCATGGAAGTTAATTACAATTTAAAACATACCTCACATTGGGTTTATCGATTCCCATTCCAAATGCAATTGTAGCAACAATTATTTTAATCTCATCATTTACAAACTTTTCATAAACTTGTTTTCTTTTTGTAATATTCAAACCAGCGTGGTATGGTTCACAAACAATATTTTTGTCTAAAATAATATTACATTCTAAAATGAAAAGAATATTCTAAAGTAGTTTTTAAAAACATACTGTTGAGTAGCTCAGCTATATCCTCTGTAGTTTTCTTGGTTAAACAATAAATAATTGTAGATCCGTTACTTATTTGAAATTTCTTATTTTCATTGAATAATACTTTGGACAGATCTTGGTAAATATCACCACTTTTTTTTTCAACTTTGAAGTACAAATTCGGTCTGTCAAAACTGGAGTTTAATACTATCGGATTTCTATAATAAATAAACATTGTAAATGCGTCTTCTGTTAATGTATTTTTTTGTAATATGATAAATCAATTCACCTTAAACCTATTGACTTGATGATATCTTCTTTGACTTTATTGGTAGCTGTTGCTGTCACAGCCAATATCGGAACTTTAGGTAATGTGTCACGTATTTTCTTCAATCCCCTGTATGCAGGACGGAAATCATGACCCCACTGCGATACACAATGAGCTTCATCTATGGCAAGTAAAGCAATATCAACTGCCTTTGACAGTTCGATTAAGAAATCTAAGCCTGTGAATTATTAAAGACAATTATATTATTAATACTTTGAAATACAGATAATTTTCTACGTCCAACTGACCATAATTACTGGAAACAAATTCTGGTGCCATATAAACCAGTCTGTAATTTCCAGACAAAAGTTTTGAACATGTTTCCTTTTTATTTTTCTGTGCAGTACCGAGGAAACAAGCGGGAATATTGGCTACCTATAAAATACATTCACAGTTAAAGTAAAAGAACATATGAAACTTTTAATACAAATATCATACTTCGAGTGATTTGACTTGATCTTCCATCAGAGATATCAGAGGTGATATTATGATAGCTAACTCATTTTTATATACCGGAGGAAACTGGTAGCAAAGAGATTTTCCATATCCTGTGGCCATAACGACGCACATATCTCGTTTGTCTTCCATGACAGATTTTATAATTTTCCATTGGAAAGGCCGGAAGTTCGTATGACCGAAATTTTTCAAAAGACATTTCAAGTGTGAGTCCGAGGGTTTGGGATCTAGATTGAATAAATATTAAATAACCACTTCAAAATATTGATTGTATCAATTATATACCATTATTTTGCATGATGAGTTTTGTTTTTCAGTATATCAAACAACATATAAATTCAAGAAAATGAAAATCGTCTATCCGTTAAATCAAATTAGATGTTTTGACATTTCACTGAAGTCTGTTTGTCATTTGTCTCGATTGGTCGAACGTCAACCAATCATTAACGCTATTTCTTATGATCGTCCAAATAATAAATAATAATTTGTATAAAATATTATTATTGTGTTTATAAAAAGAATAAAATTTTGCGTTTTGTTATTTTTTTTCAAATAATGTCATGTTCCGTCATAATATGAAGTTTTATATAGATGTAGGTGAAAAATGTGTGAATGACCTTAAAGTTAAACGTCAGTGTCAGAATGACAATAATAGTGCTGTGATAAAGATTGATAATCAGCAATAATGAGTGATGAAGGATGACAAGATGAAGATGATGATGGAGCTGATAGTGATAGTGGCCCTTGTCCTCGGAGTGACAGTGCGCGCCGCTGACATCAGCGATAACGTGTTTGGTCAGCAGCGGCAGATGTTACCAGCGGCCTTTGGAGACTTTAACTCTGACAAGTTGACTGACGTGTTTGTGTTGCGAGGAGAGAATGAACTGAGCGTGTTGCTGGCCAGTGACAAGGAACCATTACTGCGGGACTCGCCGGCCCTGACCTGCTCCTTCCAAGGGCTGATGATGACCAGTGTTGTGCCGGGGGACTTTGACGGGGACGCCTTCATGGATATCATGATCACCACCAGGGATGTCCTGCCCTTGATGGGGCCTCGTGTTCAAGTCACGGAGGATAGTGACTCTTCAGCTCATCTGCAGCAAGTCAGGGTCATCTGGGGCGGCGTGGACAGGCTGGACTGTTCCTTGAACTCGCTGCCGGTGTTGGCCACTACCAGAGGACAGCCACTAGCCTTGGACTACAACGGAGATATGATCATTGACCTGTTCGGTGTCAATGAAAACAAAGAAAGATCATTTTGGATTTTCAATACCAACAGGACTGCACCGTCTCAAATTCTCATGACTGAAAAAACCAATCAAAACGTTAAAGTGCCTCATTCTCATTCCTTCTTAGATATTAATGGAGATTACACGTCCGATTTGTTGATAACGACACCGACTGCTTTTGAAGTGTGGTTGGGTCAAACTGTTTCTCCAGGTTTCAGATACAGTCACAGTATTCAGTTGCCGTTGGGAATGCTCTCCGGTCATATTGGCCAAGCTCTCTTTTTGGACGTTGAACTCAGTGGTAAATTATATTTGTTAGTACCTCTATGCTATGATAAAGAATGCCTCAGCAGTACCATTCTTATCAACGATGATGGTGTTTGGCATCCGCTTTTCCTTAATTTTCAAGACGATAATATGGTCACCTGGGGATTTGTACCTCCAAATGATGAATTATTCACGGATACTATAACCATGAGAGGTGGAGATTATAATATGGACGGATACCCAGATCTTTTGGTGACTTTAAAGTCGGGAAATGAAACCGATTATCAATCGTTTCTAATGGAAAATGTTCCCTGTGAAAGTAAAGCGTGCGCTTTCATTCGGACCTATAAAATACTCTGGAATGTCCTGAGCCCCTTTAAGAGAGGAACTATTTTATCAGTTTTCTATGATTTTTATCAAGATGGAATTTTAGATTTTATTCTTTTACAAAAAAACAAAACTACCGGTGAATATTCCATCGGAGCATTAAAAAACACATTGGAATATGATGCTAATTTTATAAAAGTGATGGTCTTAACTGGACTAACAAATGAAAGAGCACCAGTTGTTAGTCCCATATGGAATGAAAAAAGCACTTATGGTAAGAAAATATTTTCATAACTAATGTTTGATTAATTATTGGATTATTTTAATGTGTTGTTTTTTTTTCAGGTACAAACTTGCCAGGTCCGAGAATATCGTATCATACATTATCACAAGAAGGATTGCCGCGATCTGGTGTTTGTGCTCAGTTGCCTCAATCTGCACACTTTTCTCTAAACTTACCATATTCCGTGTTCGGTCTGGATAGGACTCCTAATTTTGTGGACACTCTGATGGTTGGTCTCTCGAATCGTTCAAAAACATGGACTCAATTGATACCGAATTCTCAGATAGTTGTAATTCCATGGCCGCCAGATGACCCAGCCCAGTGGAAAGTTCAGTTATTTGTTACACCCAGTAAAGTTATTTTAAAAAGTGCCTATGTGTATTGCGGAATATGTGGTCTTTTAACATTGCTAGTCCTTTTTATGCATTACAAAGAAAAAAGTGATGATAGACTAGATCTCTTAAACGATGAAATGGCAACAGCAGAAACCGAATTCATATCTTAAAAATGTTTGATTTCGAATTAATCTGATACAAATGTGATATTAAATAGGTAATAAAATATTAGTGTAATATATTCACAAAACCTATACTTATTTTTACAGTTCTTTATTAAAATTAGTATTAAAACAGATAAAACTTTGCATTTTTATTTTCTATTGTGATATATACAAATGATTACATTATACAATGAGTGACTAGGTTGTGAAAAGTGGACATATAATTTTCTGAAATTTTTATACATTTATGTTAAAGACTAGGACAATTTTAAGCCACTACTATTTAAAAAAATGTAATTAAACAATTTCATTAAGTTTCAAAAAAAAATTTTTTTGTTTTTTTTTTAAATTAAAATATATAATTGTGTTTATAAAAAGTGGCCTGAATAACATGGAATTGATTGATCTCATATGAATTGAATGATACAATACGAGGAACCCGATTTCTACAGTCTTATAAAAATAATTTACACTTTAAATATATGGTAATTGGAAAATATTTTTATTTTATGGCACTGCTAGTATTCATGTAGAAATACCATTTGGTATCAATCATATTTTGATATACAATTATGACTAACATATGTATACATTTATAAATGTGATAATTAACCTAATATTTATCACTTAATTGAAATTAAATAATTTATACTATCACGATAAAGATGTCACATATTCTTTACTAGATTATAAAAATGAGTCACCTTATTTTAACATCACATTGAATTATGTATAAATTTCTATTTAGTATCTGTGGATATTTACTGTTTTTCGGTTCAATCAATCACAAGTATGAATGCATACACAATTTATACAGATGTTTGTTTTCCACTGCACAAATTACCGTCAATAGAGTTCACTTTTTATGATTAAACAACAGATTCTCTGTCAATCAATGGGATCGCTTTTCTCAAAGATCCATCACTTGTTCTTAAACCACTCGCATTAAAAATGCCCATTAACCACGATTGGAACCTGAATGATGCTCTAGGCACTTTTCGACCTGGATGAGCAATTTCAGTTTCGCACAGCGTTTCAAGCGATTTCCATTTTTTCCCTGGAAAACTAACACTATTTGTTTCTGCCTTTTTTACGTGTAGAGGCTTGGTTGCATCTTGCCCTGGTTTGTGTAAAAGAGGACACTCTTCGGGTGAAATATCTAGTCCTAGTTCAATAGGTTCATGTGTTTCAAATCCCATAACAGTGGCATTCCCGTTTACAAATTTGCAATTGTGATTGCCAGACACTGTGGATATGAGTGGATGATGATAACTTGTAAGATTACACCTGTCTAAAGAACGAGACACTTTTCTTGAACGAAGGTTAGGAGAATCCATACGAAGCACATCCAACGAACGAGCTTCGCGTAAACATATATTTGGACTAATGCCGCCACTTCTTATTGATAGTGGAAGCTCTTTTTCTTCTGCCGAAGACGATATGGAACTTAATATTCTGTAAGGAGAAATTCAAATTTTATCAGTAAGAAATAATCAGTCAATTTGAATATCTATACCTAGTTTTTTGAGGTAGATCTGTGTCTAATTTAGGACTGTTACGACCTAAGGAAATACTGCTACCAGCTTCTAAGCCCCGAACAGTAGATTGTCTTCTGCTGGATAATCCTGTAATAGGTAAAATATAATACATATTTCTTATAAAAATATCTTAATTACCAAATAATTTTTTACTAACCAAAATTTCCATAAATAGAAGCTTGACGAGAATCTGAGAGTTTAGGGCTTCTACGAGGTCGACAAAATAATGGAGGAAGCTCACCAAGATCTACTGCTCTTCTCTGAATAGCTTTTTCATTAGCTCCTTCCAACCAATAAGTCATCACCTGTAATATTTATGTACATATTAATTTCAATGATCAAGGAGATATAAACATTATTAGTTTGAGTGAAAAATAAATACTTCTCCTTTCCCCTTGATATTGATTGTACCCCGAGGCCGCATATAATATCCTTCTAATTTTTCAAGCGCATCTTTGCACTGTGGAGAGATATGAATTTTGAGGGCTTCTCCATTTGATTCCATTCTACTAGCTGTATTAACAGTATCTCCAAAAAGACAGTATCTCGGCATGGTTAAACCAACAACACCAGCCACTACTGGACCTAAGAATCGAGTTTGAGATTTAGTCATTTATAATAGAGACTGTAATAAATAAATTATATGCTAACCCGTGTGGATTCCGATTCTCAGCTTAAGAGTTTTATTTGGACGGTGAGATATTTTGTGATTTTTTACAGCATCTAATAGATCGAGAGACATTGACGCTATTTCTCCTGCATGTCGATCATCATTCCTAAGTGGTAATCCTGACACCTTAAAATATTATACATTGCAGAGATTGTGACAAGATTAATAGTAAATTCAATAAAACTTTCACTAACCACCATATAGGCATCCCCAATAGTTTCTACTTTGTACACATCATATCCCTTAATGATTCTATCAAAAACGGTATAAAGATCATTTAGGAAATTAACTACTTCTAATGGTGTGGATTCAGCTGACATTTGAGTGAATCCAACAATATCGCTAAAATAAATTGTCACAGAATCAAAAGACTCTGGTTCGACTCCGTGTCCAGTGGTAAGTCTTTTAGCAACAGGTCTGAAAATAATAAAACAAAATAAATTACATATCAATGAAAACAATGGGCAGTAACAAGTTAATTAACTTACTGAGGAAGCATCCGATGGAGGAGATCTTCTGTTTTTTGCTTTTCTTCATAAAGCAATCTAGTTCTTTCATTGACTAATTCTTCCAAATTGTTGGCATATTTTTCCATCATGTCCATAATTTGATCCATTATATTACGATTTCTAATAACCAAATATGTATAATGTTAATTTTTTTGTAAAATGAGTATATTTATTAAATGACTTACTTTCCACTTTTCATCTTTTTTAGTCGAACCCTAATGTTGTGAAAATCTGGTCGATTTTCAGGATCTTCTGCCCAGCATTCTTGCATACATTGGACGATGCAATCTTCCGCTGTATCAGAATCCAGTGAATATATATCTGGACGAAATGGTTCTTCCCCTTCCATAGGATATCGTTTGACTAGTTCTATGATTTCTGCAAACAAATATAATTTATTAACATATAACACATTGCAACAATTATAAATTATAATACCTTTGGGTTCATACAGTGTTAGACCAAAAGGTCCTTTCCTTCCAATTATTTCATATAATATAATTGCAAATGCATATACATCACTTTTTTGGCTCCCTCTGGCTAAAATTGAATTTCCACTGGCTCTTAAATTTTCTGGAGCTTTCCAAAATAAGCCTAAAATTTATAATAATGATAAAATATATAGAAACTCGGCAATTTTAATCATTTTATATACTTCTATAATATTGGTGTTCTCCAATCGAGTCATTTTCAGCCGAGTGTCGGAGATCATGAAGACCAAAATCTGTTACCTGAAATTTATTATGTTATATTATGTAGCATAATTATATATGAAGAGTATAATAATTATAATAATTGGAAAAATAAAAGACCTGTAGCATCCAACGAGAGGTCACAACACAGTTAGATGATTTTAAATTTCCATGCCAACCTAAAGGTGAACTATGAATAAAGCACATGCCCTAAAAATATTTAATCAGTTTATTTGAATGAAATGTCATTTTCAAATGTAATTTTTTCTAGTAATTTAAATTAAAACCTTAATAAGATCATGAACCAGTGATGCGACAAACATATTATCTAATTTTATGTCTTCATTTTCAATTATATCCTAGAACAAAATTTTATTTTATAATATTAGTATTCAGCAAATCGGTTATGTTTTGAACAACTTACATACAAGCTTCCTTTAGCACAGTAATCTGTTATCAATAATATTCGCATTGGCTCCACACAAGCTCCAATAAAAGAATTCAAATTATCATGTCTAAGATCTCTTAACAATCTCATTTCTTTCATAATATCTCTCGAAATATCCTAAAAGTAAAATTCTGAATAATAGAAATAAAGGCTCTTGTGAAAATAAATCAAATAATACCTTTTTCTTAGAAAATTTAAGTTCTTTAATTCGAACTACATTTCCTCGAAATAAACATGTGGCAGCAAAAACTTGCGCTCCACATCTGCTTTCAAAAGATCCTCCACTAGCTAAACTAAGCTAAATTTAATTGGTTTTAATTAATTATGTGAGTAATATTAACTTCATTTTGGAGAAAAAAATATTTACTTTGCTGGGCGAAGCTATAATATCATTTCCAATATAACCTCTAATCTCGTGTGAGTCTATTTTCCATAAAAGACCTTCGATTTCCTGTTCAATTTTCCACTTTCTGTATATACTAACAGTTATAACAGAAGCACAGAAAAGAGTGATGGCTAATGTGACGGCAACTACCATTGAAGAAATATGGGTGTCTTCTTTAGGACAATGTTCATTCATAAAACCACAAGATGGTTCATCTGCTGGTTTTTCATTATTTGGCCAATCAATTGGTAATCTCGGATTTAATTTGTAAGTCTTAAAAAATAACCCTCAGTCAAATACAAATTGTAAAGTAAAATTAAAATTAAAAAGTGTATGTAATCACTGGATAGTCGTAGTCTTTTGATCCTTGTTGAAAATGTCCAACAGGTACCATCAAATGGTCACACGAGAAGTTATGCAATCCAACTTGAGCACCAGGTTTTAAAGCCAAAACAGAAAAATTTCCTTCAGAATCACCACTTTCATCAAATCTTATTGTAGCACCAGTGATACCTAGAAAACAATTTAAAGAATTTATTAATTGTTAATATTAATAGCATTCATATATACATACTTATATAAGTTCTATTTTTGATATTATCAATTAGTTTGCTACCATTTAAAGCAACATCCCTTATTCTTCCAGGTGTTAAATTTTTCTCTGCGAGCAATAAATGGTGTAAACTTTCTGCATATATTTTGACAGAATCATACAAATAAGCAGCGTATATCGACACAAACTGAAATTATATTATTCATTGTTATTGTATCAGTTGATAAAGTCATTCAATAGGACTAACCTTAACGAAATTATTTTTATTAAATATAGTAGGCACTGAAAAGTTAAACGGTTCCATGGTGTTAAACTTTTGAACCTCTTCGGCGAAATCTTTATAGGAATCGACAGGAGGTGTGGAAACTATAACCAGTAATGACCTTGCTCTCTTTCTGAAATTCTTATCGTCGCTACAATCCGTAATCTTGGTCATCTGTTCAGGCTCTAAAAATGACAATTCAATTAAACACAAATTTATTTCCAAGGTGTGGGTTAATAAAAAAAGGTACAGTGTATGAAAAATAAAATTGCAAACAAAATGAATAGAAAACGAAACCTTTACTCACTCCACAAGTATTTTTGGGCTTCTTTGGGCGAATATGTCAACATGTCGACAAATATTACCATATATTCACCATTCGTAAATAGCTGAGCTGCATCCATCGACATCATGAATTCGGTAAGAGATGAAGGCAAACCCAAATAAACATATACTGAAAAATACACGTGGTAAATATTTTTATAGATCTCATTACTAGTACTATGCAAGGAAACTCACTTCTAGTACGATTCTTAGTTTCCTGTATGAGCTGGTACCAATATCCGGCATTACAACAAGGTAAATGTTGTTCACAGCATTGATGTTGATCCAGCACCAATCTCAGGTGATTCACTGTCATGTTGTTCTTCTTGGCATGGTTTTCCAGGTTCAGAGCCACCGTCAACCATCTCTCTTCGTGGATAATTGAGAACTTATGCCACCTATAATATCTCAATAAAGATATTATCGACTTTGCTACCTGAAAACCATTTATTTCAATTGTATTACCGTTAAACATGATTTAAATTAAACATTATCAAACCTGTTTATCGGGGGGTTCCGTTCTGGCAAATGTAGGAATACCCGTCGGTTTATGATCGGCGCATTTCTAAATTTGAATAAAACAACAAAACACATAAGTATCACAAACTTCAATTGACAAAAAGTTATGATTGTTCTGTACAAAAGCATCCACTATTAATAAATACAAATAAAATAAAGGAGAAATGTTATGTATTTTGAACAATGTGGACTAGAAATTAATTATAATTCATATTGTATTCATGAAATTGAAGAGGAAGCTACTACACTGATTATTAAGTATCTTCGATTAGTTATTATCCTACAATATATGAGTTGACATAATATGAAGGATAATCATTTAGTCCACACAGCCGCTTTGTTTCGGTATTAATTTAGTATAGTGATATGGATATGGTGATAATTGTGTTGAAATATGATTTATAAGGCGAAGATAGCCGACCTGTAATGTTGATAAAGCATGCTAATTGTGTGTAAAATGTAAATAGAGACGTTATGTGTGCTTTATGAGATGTGTCGGTGGCAGTGTGTTGAAGCAATTAGCAAATCATGTGGCTCACATATGAGATCATCGGTATGTTTTTGGACTGAGAGATGATGGCCTCCACATGACAGCTGCCTTCAGGGCCGAAGAAGGCGACCACTCCATCACATATCATATCGGTTACAGCCCTTGCTCCCAGCACCATGTCGCCCTTCGTATCGTTCCACTTCAGCTGAAGCTCCACTTGAGGCAGTACATCGGGATCATCATTAATCTGAGAATACAAAACAGACAAATTCAAATTATCTTATTTTATACAAATACACCCTAACAGACGACTTCCTTATCAGGGTTGACCCAGTCATTTACGGCACCGTGAATACCGTGACGCTTCCCCTATGATGGGATCCCTTTAAAGGGGTTTGCCAGGACATTGTGGCCTTCATGGGATTATATAGTAGAGGTGGTTTCCCAGGCCACCGAACAGGAATGAGTCCTTTTAGAGTTCGTTATACTATATCTACCAAATGACATCAGTGAACACCGTTTTTGCCGGCGTCATGGATCGAACCCGAGAGTCTCACTTACGAAATTGTCACACTAACCACTGGGTCAATCTCTTTACATTTTATTATTATTTCCCTCGCTAACAGCAGGTTTTTAATTTTCCCATATAATTTAGTCTTTTAACAATTCACACAATCGATTTCATATATTTTTAACTATGTATTTTCATACTAAATTGTAAAAAGTGGCTACAAGATGTGATTCAGGTTCTGGGATTTTAATGTGGAATTTATTCTAGTTAACACTTATTTGAGTTTAATATATTACCAGCGGTTACAAATACTGTGATCACAGGTTCAAATTCCATTCAAGTAATTTTTTTTATTGATTTGGTTTTTCGGTTATTACGACTGGGATCTCGGGAATAATCCCGATCGATTGCCTAGATCCAGGTTTATTCTGATTTCCTGGATTATAAGGTAGTAAGTCTAGTAATAGTTAAGATCACAAACAGACAATGAATTATACATATATAAATTCATTGTATGTCTGTGATAAACGTAGCAGTAACATTATATGGTTTAATATGACGATTTTTCATCAAATTGTTTGATTTTTCCCAACTTTTTGGCTAAATAACCACTTGAATATTGCGTCACAGTGGAGTAAATTTGATTGGGTACCGTCGCAGTGGGAATTGGTACAATTAAAGTATAGTTAAATCTACAAAAATATGGGTGTGTTTAATTTCATTTTGATATACGAGATCTAAAAATACATTTGTGAAGAACAACACGTGTTGTTAATATTAGAGTTATATCTCACTGTATTATATTTTAAATTAATTATTAGCCAAAGATCGACCGACCGTGGTTTGTTGAATCAAGAAGAAGTATTGGTTCAATGTACGGCTTTCGTCCGATAAAGTTAAACAATAATATACTAGGATAGATAACCGCTTGGGAAAACCGCCCTAGGCTTATATTTGACTAGTTTTCTTGTTAAATGCTAGTTACGTAAAAAGTCTTGTTATATAAACAGAAAGTTAATTAGCATATGATAACTGGCTCACATACTGCTGTATCTAAATTTAACTGATTATTCCAAATATATACTTGGCCATGAAAATTGTTTTGTTAGGCGGAAATAAATATATGAATGTGGGTTTGTAACGAAGCGCTAATCTGTGAAACAGTCATTGAAGGTTACGTGCGGTATAAAAATAGTCTTTTGCAAATATTTGCATACGTTTTCGTACATGCACGGGCGACAATAAAATTAAAAAACCTTTGATATGAGCATATAATTATGATTATTTGATATGAGCATATAATTATGAAATAAGACGTAATTTTCAGGTTCAGCGGAAAGCACATTACAAAGCTATCTCGAGCGTAAATAGGCGATGGATATATTTTCCCGAAAACAAGGTTTACTCAGATGGTTTGGTAAATCCATATTAAAAGGTCACTGATATTTGCAGTAAAACGACTGCTCAAATTTTCATTCATAAAACATCAATAATTAATTATTATTAAGCTTGTGCGACGAACGCGACGAAAGCACAAAAGTTGATTAAGTAAATTAATACCTGATAGTAAGTAAAAAAGCCTAATAATGGTAGATTTGTTATATGAGATATTTGAAACTGTAATCATAGTTGTAGGTATTTATTTTTAAATTTATTATTATGCTTAAATTCTTATTCTTTTCCATCAGTCATGATTATCTTATGAGTATCAATAGTTGTTAATGTATAAAATTTCAAGATGGTCTTTTTTTGTAAAAATATTCATTGATTAAATATTATCATATAGCTTAAATTTAATCTAATAATAATAAGCTGCTGTCATTCGTTATAAATCCAAAATAAATATAGATGCAGCTTACACGACTCCTGAATTGTGTAATTATTAAATTGTTTTTAACCCTAATTTTAAATAATTTAAATTTTTTATGAAATTTGGCGACACACTACTTAAAAAATAATAATTGAAACATAATAATAACATTTGAAATTAAAGAAAGATGGTAAGATTTACCCCTCAATAAGCTATTATATATATATATATATATATATATATATATATACAAAATTATATAAAACTACCCTAATTCATATAATAAATTTTATTTTGATAGTGTACGTTAAAAATACACAAAAGGCGGTATATAATGAAATATTTCATAAGTTGTAAATCCATTATTTGTTATAATATAATATATGAGACAAAGATCTTTTTTTCGGTTTATCCATCTCTACTATATTCTCTCGTAAAGGCCAAGGTGGCCTGGCCAACCCCTTATAAAGGGACTCCCGTCAATAGGGAAGGCTTCACGGTATTCACGGTATTTATATATATCGACTGCTCCAGTCTATAATATCGTAAGTCTTTATGGAACTGAGCCACATATTCCATCTGGTAACACTGCCTGTCACGTGTCACTCGGTTTAATTATTATGCCACGGTGGCCTGGCCAACCCCTTATAAAGGGAATCCCGTCGGGAAGGTGTCAAGGTATATTTTATAAAATTAAAATGAACAAAGTATGGTAAAAGTCATAGATATCGCATTGCATATAAATAATTCGTGTCAATTTCGTGTAAACCCGTGTATTGTTGCACTCTTCTCTCCTATTTGATAAAGGCATAAGTGTGTCTCACTCACTCAACACGTTTATAGTGACCTCCGAGAGCGGTTGTGACAATACTTTGGCGATTAAAATATTTTAAACATGTCAAAGAAGTAGTCTTGGTAAAGAAGTCCATATGACATGTAGTAACAATGCATTTACCCATTTTACTGTGAAATATAACTGAAGATATGAAGAGAGATGTTTGCAGTATAATGTTTGGCAGGTAACTGATGTTTTTGGCTACTTGATGTACTTGAACGAAACACCCATTTAGCCACTCATGCGATGTCTTATGTTTATATCTATGGGTAAAAGTAGAAAAAATTCAACGAGTGGATGAATTTGTATGATAGAGCCTGGGTGTGGGTCATGAATAGAGTGGTTATTAGTTAGTTACCTCTTTAAGGGCCATGGCGATGGCTCCGGAGATGGCAAGTCCCTGCCGATCACGCATATTGCCCTTAATTGCTGTGAGGTATCCCACGCTGAGCACAGTCTTGCGAGTGACGGGGGGCTGCAGCGGGGGGGCGGAGGCGTGGGTGGTGGCGGCCACCACCACCACCACCACCAGCACCACCCACACCCCCCGCATACCCCACCGCCCTCACACCGCGTCAACACCGCGCCGCTGCCCCAACTGCAACAAATTATCAACAAAATACATTAAATACCATAACAACACATTATTCAATACAACATGTCTATTTTAGAGATGAAAGTACGATCTGAATAAAGAAAATCATACGTGAAAGCTTTTTATGTCCACTGATCGGTGTACATATACACATTAGACGTTTGAGAAATACTCCTTTTGATATATTTGAAGAAGAAAATTGGAAAATACTCTTTGATCTACAATCGGGAATTTACAAACATTAAAAAAAGTCAGGAAAATAGCAAAGAAAACGTAATACATATAATAAAGTCTTTTAATATAGGGACATTTTCATATTGGAACCTCGATACAGCGAAGCTCAAGGGGAGTGAACAAATTTCGTTATTTCGAGGTTTTTTCGCAGACTTTGTCATGGTTTTTCTTGTGATTAGAGGCCAGTTATCAATCCCAGACATACTTCGCATCGGTTTGTCGGTTTTGCCGAGAATTATACGCGCTGTCGTCCTCACTCCTTGTTTGCAACCCCTAGGACCCATACTAACATACTCCGTCACTCCCCATTAACCAGATCTATCTTTTGAATAAATGGAATGCCAGTGGGGCGGAAAATGACATATTTATCACGCCCTACTGTGCATTCATGAGAAGTATGAAAGTATTCCTTAACTTTAAACAATCTTGATGTTTTTATATTTTTTTAAATATGTATTATATATTTTTGTATTTCTTATATATTTCTGTTTTTTCATTTTGTTTCACCTTTTTTCTATAATACTGACAAATGTTCATCATTGCCGAACCGCATTAGGGTTTTCCTGTAATGGCAAGGCGATGATGGTTCATGCTTTACTCTTATGATTGTATATAAATGGTATAGTTACTTAACTACACTTATGATCAGTTTTTTGTTAGTTAATGTCTCGTCTGAGCCTCGGACGAGGCACTAATTTGTACATCAATAAAGTACATCAAAGCAACTCTATTGCCGTCTTTAAGGTGTACGTTTACGGCGACACACGCCTAGAAATCCCAAGCTTAAAGCAAACGTCATATTAATATGAATAAATCCCGAATACAAAATGCTTCAATAACACAAAAAATTATGTCATCAATGATTGCTCGTTATACGCAAAAAAAAATATTTTTATGTACAACCATCGTTTGGAAAATAATTTTCAAGCGTTATAGAAGAGGATCACGGTATATTATAGATTGCGTTTGATATTTTACGTACAATTTGGTATGCATCTAAGAATCTGGAACAGATCAAACACGTTAATCGCAGTTCCATTATACAAGAATCATGTATTGTGTCTGTACTTATCAATGAATATTTATATAATCGCAAAAAACATGTAGAGAAGTCAAGCATATTTCTCATGAACACAGTAGTTATACAAAGTATCATAAGTCGACCATTCATAAAAAATGGAGGTATTATTATACCTAAAAAATTAGAAGAAATTACATTGAATATTTTTAATATTACTATATCGATTTGGTACAAACATTAATATAAAACTAGCGAATGAAAATTGTATACTATTTTTGTCTGCCTATCTCTGGAAGATCTCAATGAGTGACGTTTTACTAACTCAAAGGTATTAGTGAGCGAAAAATCTTTTGATATTTTTTTTTGTGAAAGACTTACACGAACTGCAAAACATTTCAAACCTGTCTAAACTCACTCTAAAGAAAATGTGATGACTAAAATAACAATTTTTTATAAGAATGTTGAAAATCAATATATACCTACGCTAGATGTAAATTTCATAACAGTTTATTTGGTGTTTCTTTTGTAAGTAGCACATTCTTGGCGACACAAAAGGTATGGCGGTGAATTATAAACGACGTACTTTTGGTTCATATGTGACACAAAGCGAGTCAGTTTACAAATAATAAAACTATATTTAGAATATGTTTATCTGAGGTGTTGAGCTCGTTTTCCGACGCCTTGTTTTGGTATCTCTCAATTCTTACTAACTATAATTTACAACGATATTATTACAATTTTATATAAAATACACGTCACAATATAATACTCAATATGTAATGAAATTTTAACGGGGCATTGGAGATGACTACGCTTACGTTAGCTACGGCGTAGACGCCTACGATATATTTATACATATTGTTAATTTAATACGGAGTGTGTGTACATCGAGTTCCAGATCTGTTTTTTGTGATAAAAATATAAATGCATTCATAATGTTCAAACGAATTTTGTCAAAAGTGTGTACCAATGACGATTTATTTTTAGCCCAAGCCATTCAAATCACATTCGTCGTTGCGCCAACTTTTAGTGAATGCATTTGTCTATGCTTCATAAATGAATAATATTATATCGTTTTCTATTCATATATATGTATATTATTATCTCAAAGTTCCATTTAAAGGTATATGATCTTTGACCGTCACAATTTTCATCTAAAAACGTCCCTCTAATTTAAATTTTCAACTTCATAATGACAATACCAAATTTCACGTGTCGCAAATATTATTTCTACCAATTAGTGCTTGTGAAGTATTTCACGGCGACGACGTGCTTTTCGACACGTATTTGGTCATTTATTTATTTATAAAATATAAATAGGATTATGAAAAATATTACCATCAACACCTTTTGTTGATATAACAACATACTAAAATTAAATATACATATATAAAATGTTCAGGGTCAGAAAATTGTCCTAATTCTTTAATGCTGAAGTCAATATTGTTGTCCAAAATGGTGAGCATAATATTTATTATAAAATCATGGCTTGAGTGAAAATAGTTTTATTCCACACACATATTTTTGAATTCGTGAAATGCACAAAGTATAAGTAAATATTTTCATATGGATGTTTTATTTAAGTGTTTCGACTTTGAAAAAATATTTTAAATCCAAAATATAAAAGATTTTATCTATGTGGCGATACCTAATAGAAGAGATACACTGTATTATTAATCTTTTGTTAACGTGAAATTATTTTCAGAACCCTTGTGAATTTTTAACTTTTTATGAAACGTCGCGTCGGTTTAATGGAAAAAAAGATTGATGTTCGATATGAAAATGTTAAATATTGTAAAATAAATTTTCTGCTATATTTTCTGCTTGGTGACCATACTTTTTAATAATTCTAGCTTATAACCAGACTTAGTCCGAGTGGGTGTGGTGAAGTGCTTTGACATATTCGAGCTCTGCAACAATTTCCTTTATAATATTTGATTATTGTATTATTGTACTCTCTGACATTTACACAAAACATTATATGATATAGGTACATATACATATTCAATTATCATACATCAATTATTATATTCATGGAACAAACTACAAAAAGTTGAATGAAAATTAACGTTTTGTAGTAAAATTAACTTTGTGTATTAATCCGAAAATAGAATAATAAATCAGATGTGTAATAAAAATTTAAAACGTGCAATGCTCTACAATTGTGAGAAATAAAATTCTGTTTTTTCACGAGTACTGCATTATCATCACTGCAACTTAGGATTTCCCGTAATGCTCTAGTAGTACAGCAGCATATTACAATAATATTATATATATATATATATATATATATATATATATATATATATATGTGTATATATATATATATATATATATATATATATATATATATATATATATGTATATATATATATATATATATATATATATATATATATATATATATATATATGTGTGTGACACGTGACAGGCAGTGTTATCAGATAGAATATGTGGCTCAGTTCCATAAAGAATTACGATATTATAGACTGGAGCAGTCGATATATATAAATAACCTGAATTTTGGGCAGAATTTGCAATAGCTGAGTGCAAATGCAACATCTTGAAATATCCACATATGTGCGCGTTACAAATGGATGACTATTGCATATGCCGTTGATTTGACTAATAAATACTATAATAAACCTGTAATGCAGAGTGTGCACGAGTTCCTGGTTCATACAGCTTTATCAATAAATAAGGAGAAATGTGTTTATGGATAATGGTATCGCGGTGTAAGAGGACAACCTTGCGCGATAACAACTAGAAATGATGATTTGCAGGCGGCACATTGCTTGGTTCGGGCTATTTTTAGTATTTATTCCAATGCGCCGATATTATATTATGTATATAAAATGACCACCACAATAAAGTCGTGACGCAACACAAGAAAAAAATTACAATACATGTTAAGAATAATAAACGATTTCGTGGTTGGAATTCTTCAGCGCGGCGCCTCATGGATGCATAATTGTGACTTCCCATTGTCCCATGTAAGTACGACTACCACCGATGTTGGAAGGCCGGACAAGTGGATGATAAAGATCAAAATGGCGGACCAAACAGATGAGTTTGACAGAGGAATAACTCAGACTCATCTATTTGGTCCGCCGTTTGGATATTTATACTATTGTCTTTTATTGATATTCAAATAATTAAATATAAGGAATAGTATATTAAATGTAACACAACCACACCTTCATTAATGGTCCAAGTCGGCTAGTTAAACTTTTCATTTTTTAATTATTATTTTAAAAAGTTTGAGAATCTTGCGTATTTACTTATTAGGTGATTGACCGCCTGATTTCAAGTTGTATTATTATAATATACAATTCATGAAACAACAATAGTACGTAAAGAACAACATAACCTTAAACGGCACACATGGTCAGCAACCTGAGACATTATGACAAAATGTTAACAATATTAGTTCTTGTTAATGCAAATACAGTCGGCGACCTTAGGCGTTATGAGAACATTATATTGTCACCCTTGTTGTTATTATTCATTTGAACTTGACCTTGAAAATGAATTTTGTTTTTGTTATTCTATGATGACATCATATATTCTCTCATTATAATAACCGAAGATTCCCAACCTGTCATAATATATTATTTTATTATTATATTTTTTTTTATATACGAAAAAATCTTAGGCCCCCATTAGTTTTTTTTTATGATTGTACTGGCATTACATAATTACGATAAAAAGATTTTAGTGTCAATTAAAAACAAGTTGTATATCCAGTTGTCTGGCTTTTTTATCGGCGGTAACGATACAACCCCCATTAATAAATTTTTATCTCGCTTGATCAGATAAAATAATAAATTCATTCCATAATTAAATGAGTGTCTTTTTTCATAATATCCAAATTACTCCCTCTCAATCGACTATTCGATATGTAAAAAGGTATTTTTTAAGAGTTAAAAAATCAAAGCAAACCTTGCAAGATCGATCGGAAATATGAAAGTGGTTTCTCACAAGCTATGTACTCAAAAAATAAAATTGAATATTCAAAATCAAATAGTAGGTGAAATACAAATATGCTACAAGTTTTTTAAATCTATAATATTTTATTTTCATAACCATGTCCCAAAGATTTTGTAACCATTATGTCAAACCGCATATAAAATGCACATTTCAAAAGAATACACTTAAATTTATCACAAATTGAAAATCTATCAAATATATAAGTATATAATCTTTATTATATAATAAATCACATAATATTATTGGAATCGTGTAGCATGAAATTATTATACAATATACCAGAATTAGAAGAGCAGAGGAAAATACACTCTGTCGTTTGTTTTAATACTTCTCAAATGTCATTATGAAATAAGAGTAAATGTCATGACATAAAAAATATATTTGGTTAAATAACCAATGCTAACATTAGAATTCTTCTTTGAATTCAGTCATTATTGAAATTGGATAATTGTTCAAATCATCACGCTTGTATATTTTACTTTGAATTGTGATTAAAAATAATGCTATTTAAACGTATGCATGAAAACAAGACGAAGATATTTGATTGTTTACATACTAAATATAGAAAAGTTTATTTGGCTTAGATTATGTACAACAAATATGACACGATATCACTTATCTTCTAGCATATTAATATTAGCTAGCATACACATTTATATAAAATATGATACATTGTACAATTTTAAAACGGCTGCTTAGTTAAAAAAATATATAATGTAGTATAATAAATAATAAACATGTCATTTGTGAACCACGTGTTAAAATAATAATACACATGTTGAAGGGCAAAAATATTGCCACATTTTTTAAATAATATATTAATAATAAAAAAAAATTATAGTTTATTACTTTAATAAAATTCCATATGATTAAAAATAGTACTGAATATAATAGAGTAAGATTGATTTCATTTTAAGCATAAACCACAGCAGGCGTGGAGTTTTTTTCAAATAACAACAAAACGTCGCTTATTTATTTTTTAAGAAAAGGGTATAATCGAAGTGAATCCATACAAAAGGTAATAAAGAAAGGCACCAGTTATAAATGTGTTGGTCAGCTTGAAGGTGTATCTCAGGTGTGCTGCTATTATTTATTATGGCGCTATAAATAGAAAACACTTGCCAAACCCGCCCATCGCACCGGTTTAACTCGGCCCTTCTTTAATATTATACATGTTAAATTATCTTTTAAATATTATTATTAACTATCTGTGGCACCTGTATTGACGCAAGAATACAATAATGCAGTTAAATGGTTTTAGTACAGTTTCTAGAAAGGAAATTAAATAGGATAGCTTAATATTGGTGGCGGATGAATTATATTTTACATTGAAGTTGTATTGATTTTAGTATAAATATATATCTTTTAATTTTGGTAATAACTTAAACGTGACATGTGTGATATAAATTTAAAAAAATATTCCCCAAACCACAATCAATAATAATAAAACTCCTTTCCTTAGACCAAATTTATCCTCCATAATACATAATACAGTATTATTTTGTTATAAATATGATGGTTTGGTCAGGTTTTCGTAGAAATATGACAATTCAAACAGTTTAGTGAGTTTATTATTAACAAACTATTAAATTATACAACAATATAAGAAATAATTAATGTAAAAAAATATTTTTTTAACAAAAATATCTATAAAATGACAGACACGTTGATATGTATTCTCAAAAATAACAATGCTCTCGTTTTTATAAAATAAAATGTATCACATATTTAAAAAAACGAGTATATATATATCCTATAAAAATATATCCATATTTAGATCCAATGAATAGTTCTTTTTATATGTACTGGGTTATATCAAATAAAAATCAAAAAATATATCAATTAATATTTAACCGGGGTAGATACCAAAATATGATTGAAGAAAGTATAGCAAGCACGTGTCTTGTTTTTCGAATAATAATATTAAAAAAGAGACTATATGGAAGGCGTATAATTGAATTAATTGAAGAAAAATATAATGAATTGTGGTCGATCCCTGGGTGAAATTTACGAAACAATATTGATTTAATTACGCTGTGGTTTCATTGATTTTTAAATAGGCGCCCCGCGATTGTTGACTCGCAAAGGTAAAGCAAAATAATGATTTATTTTATTTTAAAAATATATTTATTATATTATGTAGTATGGGCGATGAATACAATTTATTTGTTAAAGTGTTTGCAACATAACGTGTGTGTATGCAATGTACAGTAAATCAAACCAGTACTCTTAAATTATTATTTAAAAATATACAGTAGGTATCAAACAATTTGAAGGAAGCTTGTTATTATTTGTCCGAATCATTCATTGTTTACAATTTCATTATTAAATATAAATTTCTACAATTAATTTAGGAGTATAAAATAAAGCTTACAGACATGTTCTTTTAATAGATTTATCACGAGACTTTTTTTTAATAGTTTAGTTTAAATTATATTACAATAATCATAAAATGTAATATGGGAATTTTTTGTCCGAATAATCAATGATTGTATACTAGAAACTTAGTTTTATTTAATAAAATATTTTTATAGCTCAATTGCCGTTGATATTAAATGGATGAATATATCCTTCTAACGCAACTCAAGTTAAATATATTTTTAAAACACACGGCCTATTTTTTAATCGACTGTCAATATATGTATATAATTTCACATGAAGGACTAATTTTTATTATTTAAAAAATCTCGGGGATAATATGGATAAAATTCCGACCGATCCTCTTGATCCAAGCTTACTCTGATTTTCTGGATTGTAAAGTAAATACTGAGGTTTTTATTAAGATCAGGGCCGCTCTTCAGTAACCTGTGTGATAGTTAATATCACCAACAGACAATCAATTAACACGTTTTTGTGTCAAAAAAGTCTCTCAGGACGTATATAATTTAATAAGTGTTTAATTGTAATAATTTTTATTCGAGAATGTAATTAATTAGCAATACAATGACTCGATTAACTGTATTTTTTTTTTATATTTTGTTTATAATAAATTCAGGCAGCTATTGTAAGTTTGGAAATAATATTTTCCGTCACATAAATCCAAGATTCTTATGATTATTATGTCAAGCTCCAGTGATAGTTAAGATAACCGACAGACAATGAATTAATACGTTATTGTGTCTAAAAAGAACAAAATTTGTAAAAAAAAATGCCTCCTGAAAAAGCTACACGGGTATTTGTATTTTTATGAGAATCAGAGGAAATGGAAATCCCAAGACTATTGAAATATATTCTTTATGGATTACGTATTTTTCTCTTTCCTTGTCCATTCCGGTTATGATATATGTAACAACTGCAAAATTTATTCTTAAAACACATAGTAACCTGTACAAAATAAATAAAATTTAGTGGTCAGAGGTCATTGGTAGTAATGGAGCCGCATGAATACATACATGTACATATATGTATATATTTGTTTGTGTATGTGTGGATTGGTCAGTATAATAATAATGTGTATGTTCCTCTCGAACAGTTGTGGCAAATGGATGAATGAATGAATTTGTCGTCCCATTGAAGATCTTCGTTCGGATACGCAAACACTTGTTCTGTGTGTCTGATAAACTAGCACTTCTATGCATTTGACCATTTGAATCCATCCAAAAACACATCATTATCTCATTCACACGACTTAAATTTGGACGACCTCACAACAAACATCATCAAATTTAAAATCACCTCCGAGGGGGTTATTGTTTATATTTAAAATAAAATGTAAACATGGATGCAAATATACAGAATGTTAAGCAAGTGTGCATTATGGATGTGTGTCAAGTGTTGTGAATACGTATACTGGATCGAAATCGCGGCTTTCTTCGATCTTTTTAACATCAAAGCTTACTTTTTGCTGGATTCTATTTATATTTCAAAGATTTCTAAATATGTACTCGTACATATTGATCATTTATTTCGTAGCGGTATGCTCGTATTGAAAAACCACAACATTGATTTTATGACTATGAGATATTCGTAACAGAAGTTTGAAGAAGCTTTTTATCACAATAAAATAAATTGTAAACGATAAAAGTTGAAGTCATATTATAAGAATAATTTAAAAAATATATTTTTTTTCTGTCTAAATATCTTAATTATTAGGATGACTTGACTTGAAATAACTGAAAATTAAAATATTTTAGGGGTTGGTAAGGTATCGCAAATAAAAGCGAAAAAAATATTAAATACTAAAAAATATATATTAATTAATAATATTCATTACGGATATCAGAAAAAATACACAAAGCATTAATGAGAACTTCACAGAAATAGCTGATTCCAAGATGGTGGCCCAAACTCGATTCTAAAAGCACTATTAATATTATAAAAAAATTATGTTTTAGTAAAAATTTTATCCATTTTGATTTTTTTTGAAGTCTTTCAAAATATCGGCAATTTATAGGATGATTTATTTTATCAAAAAAATTCTAAAATAAAACGCATAGGTATATTTTTCAAAGACTGGATTTGGAATCTACCATTTATCAAATAAATTCAACTTTAAACATTTTGCTTTTATGTCTAACATAATATTACGATTAGCGATTGAATAAATAAATAATGTGATTAGTTTAATATTGAGGCAATAAGAATAAAAGCTTATATAATAATAAAATAATCATATGGTACTTCACAGTTGACTGAGTGACCTGGTATTATTACTTTGTGACAGGTGTGTATGCTTGACTTCTTATTTATTATATTATTATTAAGTATATATAATTATTACTATGGTAGGGAGACCATCGATTATTCATAAAATAATACAAATATGCATATTTTTTAATTGGTTCAGATTGAATTTCTCTCCATAGCTTGAAATCAAATTAATCATCGTATTGACATTTTATAAGAAATGTTTATTTGAATTTCATTGACATAGTTTATATAATTCTAATATATTGAATAAAAATTCTTGAGTGTATTGAGTTTAAATAATTCTGAAATAAATACTGAGTTGACCCCAGATTCAAACCCTAGGTTTTTTTATTTGCTTGTGAAATAATAATAAATTATTAATTAATTTACACGACGATAGATATGTGAAATGAAGGCATTCTTTGATAACATATCGATATTATTTTATAAATTTAAAATGTATATAAATAAATAAAACCTCATATGTAGGTTTTAAGCACATACACTTTATTGATTAATAATTATGTTAATTGAAATATTTTTTTGTTAATTTTAAATGAATTACAATTTTTATACAATTTCTACTGTTAGATAAATTTATTTTTAAGTATTCTTTTACAATCAATTAAGACAAATATATAAAAAAAATCTACCGATAATTATAGCACGTGTATACATTTTTTTTGCTTTTGTTATGTATTGATATGATCGTGCTTAAAATAATTTAATACGTACGTACGTCTCATCAATATTTATAATCGATTCCATTAATAAAGCAATCGATTATATTTTTTATATTATTTTTAGATTAATCAATATCGTATTATAATATTGTTGTTTGATTATTTGAATAAATACATATAATTATCGATCATCGCTATGATGATGTATAAAACATATTTATAGATGTCGGCAAATGGTCAAAGAAGGAAATAGTCACGCAGGTTGTTGTAATATTTAACATAATTGTAGTTCACATACCACAGTGCACATACTTCTTATAATATTAACACTATCACTATTCACTTTGTTACTGTGCCATGAATTAGATATTATAGATAGAAAGTATTATTACTCAACTATGACACACACTACGTCATTCTCTTTACAGACTGTATGGAGCCTTGTATTATGGATTTTTGTAATAATATTTTCCAGTTAATCATTCATATTTAGGTTGTGAATATTTCTCACATAGTAGAGTTTCTTTCTTATTACGTTCTCTAGCTTGTTGGGAACATTTAAAATACGAATCGAGATAAGTTGAAGGGATAAATAAATTTGTATTTTATTATTAACTTTATGTATATATTAATTGTGCTAGTATATCGAGACAAATGTATAAAACGTGTTTACTTGTATTAAACTTAATTTAAAACATAAAAATGAAATTTATTTATTTGCATATAAACGCTCATAAGAGCTTTTTTACAGACAAGACAAAAATAATAATAATAACACAAAAAGATTAAAAACAAAAATGAAAAGTACACATATAAAAAATGTATAAATAAAATAAATTAATGTGTAGGAAGCAATAATTTATATGTTACTATATAAGGTCGCCCCTAAACAAGCCCTGTAGGTGACAGAATTGGTGGAAAAGAGTTCACCCAGGTGCGCAAATTCGTTGCAGCCAAACAATATAAAACAAAATAAGACTATTAGCCATTGTTTATAAAAAAATTAGTAACTCGATATTTTTTATATAATAAATTGGGAATAATTAATTAAGTATGTATAATGTTCCCTGGTCACCATTTTTATACAATACAAAATTAAATTAAATGAAAAATCTCATCTAAATTATTTTCATCACTCAATCGATCCAAAAAATGTTTATGGTTAAAAAAAATAAGATTAGAGGAATTTGGCTTACAAAAAATGAAAAGCAGATGAAGAATAACGAATGGAATCTGACTAAAAATACTTGCGTTTAATACATAATTGAATGGCTATTTAAACCACAGAGTTAATTTGGGGAAAATGTTCTATTTTGTTTTAATTAATAAAATTAAAAATGAATTTAATAATAAATTAATTTGATACATAGAGCGGTAATAAAAATGATAATGCTTTAAAGTGAAGTAGTTTATAAAACATTGTCTTATTCATCGCTTCGCATGTTCTTATAATATTATATAAATTAGTCTAAGTTCATATGAAATCACTCATTCCATGGGTATTTTTTATGTAAGCAAATTGGATCTTAATAAACAATGATATTGAAATGTAATATTGTATTTTATTCAGCGAAGAGTAGCTGAGAGGACGGTTAGATGTGATTGTCGTTGAATAGGATGCTTTGTCCAGTTTTACTGGAGCACGACCATTATGAAAAGATCTCTCACTAACAATATAAACAGATGCTGCCATTCGAATTAATATATTTATATAAATGTTCAATAATATAGAAAACTAATTCATTGTATTACTTATAATACCGGCAACTAAAGAATACATATCTGAAAATCAATTAAGGTAGTGTCAACTTTGTAGACCCAACATATTATTATCAATAGAATTGAGAAAGCTGATATTTTACATTATAATTTTTTTTTAACAATAGTTAATAACAAAGGAGAGATCACTTTCCTAATTAGTCACAATATAATGATACTAGGGTAATTTTAATTGAAATTTTCAATTTGTTAATGTTTTTTTTTTATGTTCTGCTTCGTTTTTTAATAGGACGCTTATATTTGAGTTTTTTTAAACTTTAATAGGAATAGCAAAGGCGAACTTCTCTGCGATCAGGAAAGCGTTTTAAATAGATGGTCGGAGTACTTTAGCGACCTATTAAATGATAAGAATAGCGATAAGGTAGCCAATAAGAACGCTAGTCTGTACCAACATGCCGCGCAACCACAAATACCACCACCCACCTACGAAGAGGTGTGCCACGCCATCAGAGGACTGAAGAGAGGGAAAGCCCCGGGGATAGACGAGATCTCCAGCGAACTCATAGCATACGGCGGGGATGCTCTATGGGCGCTATTACATAGTTTAATAGTATCTTTATGGGAAGGCGAAACGCTACCGAAGGATTGGGCAAGTTCGATAATTTGTCCACTCCACAAAAAAGGTGACGTTAGCGTGTGCAGTAACTATAGAGGGATATCCCTACTATCAGTTATGTACAAGATATTCGCCAAGGTTTTAAAAAATAGGCTAGCAGAATACGCGGAGGAATGCTTGGGAGACTACCAAGCCGGATTTAGACCTGGGCGTTCAACAATGAACCAAATATTTACAATTAGGCAAATATTAGAGAAGTGTAATGAGGCCGACGTGGAGACTCATCACTTGTTCGTAGACTTTAGGCAGGCATTCGACACAATCGATAGGGATATTATTTACAGCACGATGAGAGAGTTTGGGTTTCCGGAAAAACTCATAAGTCTCTCAAAAATGACGCTGACAGACACCAAAAACTACGTACGGATAAATGGTGTACTGTCGGAGTCTTTCATCACCAGAGCAGGCGTAAAACAGGGGGACGTGATATCCCCCTGTTATTTTCATTAGTTTTAGAAAAGGTTATGCGTCTTGCAGGTTGTAGCAATAAGTCTAATATCTTCTATAAGTCTTTTCAGGTACTCGCTTTCGCAGACGACGTAAATATTATCGCTAGAACTAAGAACGTGTTAATTGATAAGATTAGAGCAATAAGGGATGCCGCTAAAATAGTAGGATTAGTCATAAACGTAGATAAAAGTCAATATATGCATGTGACATCCAACTCGAAATTGGTAGCACATCGTAGCCTGAACATAGATAATGACCACTTTCAGCAGGTTGACTCTTTTGTATATTTGGGAACAGTGGTCACTAAGGAGGCTGGAAATAACCAGGACATCAACTCTCGCCTGCAAAGTGCTAATAGGGCGTATTTCGGCTTAGTACGCTTGCTCAGATCAAGATATCTAAGTAGAAGTACCAAGGTAGAATTATACAAGATGCTAATTAGGCCAGTACTAACCTACGGTACAGAAACATGGGTTATTACCAAAACTGAAGAGGATAGGCTACTTAGGTTCGAGCGGAAGATTCTTAGGAGGATCTTGGGTCCTGTTCAGGAGGCACCGGGACTATTTAAAATTAGACGGAACGATGAGATTTACTCATTATATAAGAGCGTGAACGTAGTGCAGTTCATTAGGGCTTTAACATTAGGTTGGGCCGGACACGTGGAAAGAGCAGGAGGATAGTATCGGAAATACTATCCAGCAAGCCTGTGGGTAAGAGAAGGCAGGGTAGACCTAGGCTAAGGTGGGCGGACGAGTTCTATAAGGTAGTTAGGAGTTTAGGAATTAATAACTGGAGGAGCGCGGCCTCCAATAGAAATAAGTGGAAGATGCTGGTGCGGGAAGCCCTGGTTCATCACTGAACTGGAGTGCTTATGATGATGATGATGATATTTGAGTTTTGAATTCATTTTTGCTTTAAAGTGTTTTTTTTTATCGATTAGAAGAAATTTTTTATTTTAAAAATGAAGTATAAAAATGGGGAATTATTATGCATTATCAAATTAAATGCATCTAAAGATATTTTAAATTTATTTAATATTTTCAATCGATATTGTTTTTAGGTGGTCTGCTTTGGCTTTAATACGAAGATAATAAATTTTTTTTTTTGGTGGTTGAAGGAAGGACCCGTACAGAAATATAGACATATAACATACACACACTTAGACAATTATATATACTATTATATTATGTTACGATATCATCAAACAAAGCCGTTTGTGGTAAGTCAGTACGCATGTGCTCGTGTTTAAACATTTCCTCTATAAACATAAGAGTAAAATATGAACCGAAATAAACTGTATGGTCAATTTTACATTTAAAATAGTCGCAATCACCACTCTTAACATTAGATAATTATCATCTTATCATAATTATAAATTATTAGTATATGAAATAACACATGGGCGAATAAGGATAAATTTAAAATTAAACTGTACAAACTTAACACGATTATTATGAACCAAGATTAAAAAATAATTTAGGATGAGTTTAGTTTTTAATTAATTATTTAAATGATTTGCCCAATATCAAAGACGACTCGTAACCACTAAAATTATTTTTGACTTTAATACTAGTTGGTAGGACACTTTCTGCATAATAAGAATTATCAATAAAAAAAACACTTCGAAAAAATTTTCTCAAGTCGTCTTTTATAATGGCTTACTCAAATATAAAGTATAAACTTCTGTTACTTACTTATTATATATTTAAAATTCATTAATTATTTGAAAGATAAATGTTTTTTTATTTAATAATAGCTTAGCTTTTGGATTATGATCTTCAGTTTATTATTTCAAGTTTAATCTTATTTTAATTTTTTTGTAGGTAGTAAAAAGTAAAAATACACGGAGGAGAATTTACTTTACTGTTGTGGTAATTTAATTGGGCTAGTTAAAAATTATGACTGAGGCTTATTGGGATACTATGGCCGAGATATTGTGTTGGTCCTTTTAGTTTTATTAATGACATTACGGTGAAGTCATCGAAACAGGTTTTCTGTTGAATATCACATAACAAAATGTATAGAAAGGGTCAACTTGTGCGACTTGGGTATCGCAAAGTATGGGATGGCATCGTGTTTACAACCAGACAGAGTCCTGTATGTATATTTATTAACATCTTTATGAAAATCATCAGTTTATATTAAATAAATTCAATATCTTTTAAAAATATTAAGCTCTAGGATTTCAGGTTGTAATGTTTTTTTTCCATACCTCCCTTTAATATACATGACGTTTATATGAGATTGTACTATCGATTACTTGATAACGTTCGTAATAAACGATGATAAAATTTCTATAAACACAAAGTTCACAAAATCAATAACGACAATATTAATTATTACTATTAAGGCACTTTGCGTTATTTTTATTAAATTTAACCGCAGTCGGTTTTATTATCAGCGGGTTTAAATTTAGATATTCAAATTTGCTGCGGTTGACGATATATTTACTTAAACTGATAACGATTTGGTTTGATACAAAAATATTCAACAGTTTGAATTTAAATTTCCGCTGGGAATTTTCTGATATAATCATACAATTTTGCAGGGAATACGTGAATATAAAATATGAGAGGATCAAGAATACATCAAAGAGAGGACATAAAGAGTTCTGATATGACATGTACGATGTATGTAGGTACATACATTCAGGAGACATTTAATTCTCAAAATTGGGGCAAAGGAAACCCATAAAGAGAGGAAGATGCATTCAGACATGTTAAGCCTTTTATCAATAGGCTTCGTCGAATTGAATAAGTACCTGATATCATATTTTTTATCTGAAATTTCTTTGGTTAAAAATAAACCTTTGAGAATGTACTAAATTTTGTGTATTTTTCATAAAAATACAAAAAATATTGTGTACTGTGGATGTGCAGTTTTTCGATGAATAAATTTGATGACAGAATTATTGTTAAGCATATTTTTTTAATCATTGAAATATATTGTTCGTTTGAATAGGTGGAACCACACCTTTTTTATTCTGAAATAATTAATAAGTTTTTTTTGTGACTTATTTGTTACTTTTTTGTAAAAATTGTCGTAATCTTTTAAAACAATTACGTAGTGTTATCTCACATTTAGCACAAATTTATTGGGGGTTGTAGAGCAAATGTCAAATTTAAAGCACTTGCAGATTACCTACTCATCAACGGCCATAATTGGTAACACCGTAAGATTATATAGTGCTAGGACCAATCACAGCTGTTTGCGATAACTAAGGAACAGTAGCGTCATTATTACAATTAATTGACTAATTTCACATTTCGGGTCACCTTTTCGCGGTAGTTATACCTATTGATTTCGCTAGTAATAATAAACCGCTGTCACTTCACATTTATCCGAAATAAACAAGCCATTAATTACATACTACTCAAACTGTGTAGTATTTTATTTTATTAAATAATACATTATTAATAAAAAATTGCGATGACTCCTCAATAATATAGTCTCACTAATTGAAAGCTCAGAATATACAGGGTGGACTTGAAATAACTGAGAAGATTTAAGGGGGTGGTAGGGTATCGTAAGAATAATCTTAATAAATTAGTATTAAAAAATAATTACTAATATTAATAACGAATAACAGACACAATATACACGTAACTGTCACTACTAAGTACTTGAGAGAAACAGCTGATTCCAAAATGGTGGCCCGAACTCGACTCCAAAAGCACTATTAATATACTATAATGTTATTTTTTAATTATTAGTAACCACACCTTCATTAATGGTCCAAATCGGCTAGTTAAACTTTTCAATGTTTAATTATTATTTTAAAAAGTTTGAGAATCTTGCGTATTTCCTTATTAGGTGATTGCCCGCCTTATATGAATATGTTAACAAAGTACGGTACAGCGCAATTTCAACCAAAATGCACTACGCATATTGCATGAAGTAAACAATACCTTGTTGACGGATTCAAAATTGAACTTGAACTTGAACTAATGCGATGACATCATAAAGTTCTCACCGTAGATTCTCAAGCTGTCATAATAAATTATTATATAATAATGGAGATAAAATGAATTTAGTTTCAATTAAAAACATGTTGTATATATAATATATTCTCAGTTACATCAAGTCCACCCTGTATAAATAAAAATTAATAATATTATTTAAATAGATTATCAAGTAGTAATAGTCACTAGGGTGGATACCAATTATAAGGTATTGGTGAAAGGATTTAAATTAGATATGATATGAGAAGCGGTTCTTACTGTCAATGGTTTTGTGTTGGATGTCTGATGCAGAAGAGATGGTGTATATGATATTATTGTGTGACAAAATAGATGACAAAGAACATGTGGCTGACGTATTGAGTATAATATTAAGGCAAAGAAGAAGATGACTGAGAAGGAAGAGGAGGGCACGGATGTGTCATTAGACAATTTCATTGTAGTGACACTATTTATAGATAGACCAGACCACCGCGATGATTCTTCTTATACAACTACTATATTGACAAACATACTACGCGCATAATATCACTATCATCATTACAGGTGGATATTGCGGGGTGGACGAGTACTGGGAATAAATAACTGACGCGGTACTATTCAAACATATGGATATTATGTACTTGACATACGTGTAAAAGTCGAACAATGTAAAAATCACAACGAAAAATTAATCATGAATTTTCCCTTTCATTCTTATGGGATTTTTTAAAAATATATTATTTAGGGGTTTTACAGAAGTCACCGAGAAAAGAGTATTCATTTCAAAATAATATTAGAGATATTTAATAATGCATAATAAATTACAATAAAAAAAACAGTATTTATCGGGAAACTCGCTTTTTATATATTGTGATGAGTATTTTCATCATATGAAAAAATAAACATCTTATTACCGTCCTATTAAAAATCCAAGCAGATGATAAAAAAACATTCAATTAAAATTACCCTAGTAGTATATTAATATTAGACTGACTTCAGATAATCGAAAATAAACTTTCTGTACATTTGAAGCATTTATATTAGTACATTTATCGAAGGACTTAAGTCTAGGGGATAAATTCCTCAAATTTATTTACACTTTTATAATGCTTGATTTAAAGTGTTTCTTCGTCCTTAATTTACCATAGGTTAGTAGAACTGTACACTATGATGAAGGTCTAATTATGTCATCGATTGAACTATAAATAATTTTTAAATTATGTAATTATAATTAAACTATACATTGAACCCGTAGATGCATTTTATATGAACTTAATATAAACCTGAAAAATTCATAATAATGTATACATACATATAAAAGTTTTGTATAAAGTATAATGATTTTTATATAAAACACGTTACCACCCCAGGCACTGGTAATTATCGTGAAATCTTTATGGCTGAATAATTAATTTACTTAATTTGACATATATTAATCAGCTTGTTAATATGTGTGTTTACACGAGCAAGCAAATTGATGAAACTATTTATATATTGTATGGTAGAAAACTACACAATTGATTATTTTAGATTAGATACATTATCGAATAACATTGTTTATATGCTTGTGACGTAAAACGAATAAATTTACATTTAACTAAAGTTCAAGTGTATATGCGTCATTTGAATGTTCTTAGTAATCACTGTGGTATATTTATACTAATTTTCTTGCAAATTAAAGCTTGTTGTGAACTTTCGATTACCTTAAAGAATAAATTATCTAAAAGGGGACTCCTCGAACCAATATCCCGAAAATTTCAAATGTAAAGGGGGAGAAACCAATTTGATAAAATTAACGATAGATTGCAAGGTCTAGTTGATTGAGCACCTCCATCTTCAATAAAACCTAATTATTTCCGTGAACAAGGCACACCGCTAAATTGTATAGGCACTCTTATTTTTAATTAATTTTCCTCCATTAATATGGTTTATTTGTCCACGTTTAAGACGAATTATTATGAAATCCCCCGAGAGATTGATTAATGAACCATTTCCTACTAGTAATAATTGGCAACATATACAGATGTTGTGTAATATTCTCACCTCATTATTATTACTATGATAGGTATTCTGTATAATTCACGTGTTCTTATTCAACAGCTTATACCAGGTATTAAGTACATATTATATATAATAATTATACAATATTCCACCCATCAAGAAATTTGACCAGTGAAATCAAAAAGGATGAAATTGATATGAAAAACCTATACATATGTGGATTACAGATCTATTGTATAACTCAATAAAAGTCCCAATTCTAACCAACTTATTTTTTTATCTTTATATAAACTTGTGTACGGTGAACTTTTAATCAGTAACAATATAGAGGATATGCATAAAATTAAGTAAATAATTACTGTCATATTATTTTTGCGATACCCTACTTTCTCTATTTATATTCATACTGAATAATATTTGTAAAAAAAATTGTTGATGTAGATTTTATTATTTTTATTATTTATTAATTCTCATATTTTTAAATGGGTCTTCATTTTTTATAACTCAATATTAACCAAATAAAAATGAAAATTATCATGTAAGTTTTAGGTTAAAATATTGATATACCTAAGTCTTATCCATAAGATGTATTCTATTATCAATAAATGTAAAATTCAAACTTATTAAATAATATATAATAAATATATAATACCTACAAATAAAAAATTGCTGTTTTTCCGGTTGATTGGGTTTAATATGGAATTGACAAAAAGTATCTTTTAACATTCTTGGTCATTCTGTATTAGTTCAAATATTTGTACATAACTTCACGGTGTATCTATACCAATTAAGGCAGGCTATTTTAAAGAAACTATTTGTCTTTAAAGTTTACTTAGCACTTTGTTTTGGCTAATAGGCGTATCTTTAAAGGTACGCTAATTGTATTTTTTTCGCACTGCCTAAAATCGTCACGAATGTCAGAATAGGCGAAGACAAATTTACATACAGACTAAAGGATATTTGCTACGAGGTTTGAATGCCAACTTGATGTTTGTATGAGGATAATTTTTAAATTTGGTCCGATGTCTATTATTGTCTCACGGACGCGGATGTCATTTCCAAATTGGACCACACAGTATAAAAGTTTATTAGTCCCAGCCCGAGTGAATTTAATACATTACACGTAATCGATATTGTAGACATACAAAGATTCGGTGTTCTGCTTGAAATGAATACTCTATATATGTATAAACAAGTTTGTTTGCGGAAAATGATAGCTTGCAAACAAACAAAGGTGCGTAGGAAAGATTTTAGCTGAAATTACGTGTCAACATGTTGAGGATTGATTGAGCATACTCAATAAAATGAGAAAGCAGAAAAGTATCGAGGTAAAGACATAATAAAATTGTCGAGCAATAGCAAGAGTGTTATCTGAGGTCGTGACTCCTTCTCAGATGCACTTTAAAACGATATGAAGAAAGCAAACACAGCTTATGTGTCACTTACAGTGTTTAGATATTATTGAGCCACTACAATTTATAGCATATTTAGTAACGATATATAAATATCATCAAAAAAATTATTGTGTGTTGATACATTTCTTTGCCTAATATAATTGGACAAGACAAAAGTAAATGATCACAATTAAAGATATCTAATTCATAATTGTACATATAGACTCTTTTTTATTTAGCAAATTGGTCATTCTAGTACTAATACCATCAATATATTCATACAGCTGGATATACAAATATTAAGATGGCGGATAGTCTTCATTTTCAAATATCCAAAAGTCATATTTTATATAATAAAAATAAATTGAGTTTCCTATAAAAGGTTTGAGAACTCTTAATAACGGCTACTTTATTAATCGATTAATACATGGTAACGTACACATAGTTATTTAAATTTACACATTACAGTTATAACGTTACATTGAATTTATATAACATAACTCCGATTTGTACAAACAAGGAAAATGTTGGCAGCAAAAGCCTACAATATTCAGAACAGACAATAAACGTTCGTGGTGTAAAAGTAGTAATTTTAGCAATTAATCGTGTCACGACCTGTTTTATCTTTATGAAATATTATTTCGCTATTGATAGTGATAAATATTTGCAGAATTTACCACCGTTTAAGTTGTATTTGTATTATCTGTCATCGAAACACGACATGCCGCAAATATTCAATACAATGGCTCAACATGATTTACTCTATTTGGATAAAGCTTTATTACATTTTATCGAAGCGGTCACAATATATTCTGAGCAATACTTTATAATATTTTTAAAACAGCTATTTAGGTTTTATACAATAAATAATGTTTTATCGACAATTACAAACACTTCTTGTGTTAATTTAAATAATTTGAAATAAATAAATAGTGTTTTAATGTTTTGAAACAAAAAGTAAATATTATGATGGTGCATTAATAACGAAGATAAATTTATTATTTTATTGAAAAGCCACCAGCCGTGATTCACATACCAAAATTAGCATATATCATAGTAAAAATATGCTTAAATTTAATCTAGGCTAAAGAGATAAAACAATCATATGATGGACGTTTTTCGGGCATAAATAAGGTATAAAGAATCAATTTTTCTAATACAATCAAATGTTGTATTGGAGAAATATTATCAAGAATTAAGATGTGCGCAATCCAATAGTACATATTAATTTATTTCAATTATTAATAATACGGATTTAAAGAAATTGATTGTGTTAGTGAGTGAATTCCATAATAATAGAAATTTATTTGATATAACTTCCACAATATTTTATTATCAGAGACTCCGATGATGAATACACGTTGGTTGTCTAATGTACACTCAAACATCTCAAAATAAAATATTGTGGAAGTTACATCAAATAAATTTCTTTAATTATGGAGTCCTACCCAGATTTCAACAATATTTGAGTTATTCCGAGTACTTTTTGAGCGTACACGGTGCAACAGTAGCGTTGTTAGCAACTAGTTAAACATTCCTACTTTAAAGAGCTATAAATGAGCATTGCCAGGTGTAGGTCAGGTTGGTTTGCAATATCCGTGATATTAAAGATTTGCCTCTATTTAAAGACATTCTGTGGCTAACGGCTTGAACCAGTACTAAAGGACGTGCTGTAATTATGCACAAGAAACGGGCCTTCGAATGCCGAACCGATATCATACAGTCGACACCTCGTTTACCAGCTAATAAACAATTAATTAGACCTACGGAAATGCCTAGGATAACATCGGTTAGCTAATTGACACCATGTCTAATGGGATTCAATTAAATTTATTATTAAACTCGCTCGAATGTAATAATAAAAAAACGAACAAATAAAAACAGCTGGACTTCTCGTCTATATTTAAATCACGTAGACTAAATGTCGGGGGTGCGGATATTGAGAAAAGATAGTGTTGACGCGGGTCATTCATTATTTTATCTTTTATTCAGTAATCGAACTAAGCCCCTGCTTACAATGGGATATAGATTGTCGCCTTTTACTTTCAGTGAATAATATACATAGCTGTTTTCAAATGCGAAATAACTTAATAAGTACTGTATCTATCTTATTATTATTTTGTGGGTTAGGAATTATTTTGCAAGTATTTACTGAGATCAAAAGGCGAATGAATGCCTTGGGGGACCCGACACTTATGAAATACAGAATTTCTATGCGCTTTGATCATTTAAATATACAACTATGATAAAATGTTAAAAGTCACCATTCATAATTATTATAAAACTAATGTAATAACTCAGGATATGAAATGCGATGCTACAATTATTGTGGTCATATGTTCAAATTCCGTCCAAGGTAAATAAAAAAAACTAATCGGTTGTTACGACTGGGAGATTGGAAATAATATTAATAAAATCCCGATTGATCGTCTTGATCCAGGTTTACTCCTGTATTTCCTATTTCCTGTATCCTATTTCCTGTAATGTAAGGTAAATACTGATTATTAAGTCGGTGAACTGTGTAACTATTAATAGTTAAGATCATCGACAGACAATTAATTCAGGGAAAAATTTCAATTCAGGGAAAAATTTCAAAAACCCGTTAGTGACAAATAAATATCATATGCGAATGTTTTAAATTCCTTAAATATGTACCCACCTATTTATGCATTTGAACTAGGATAACAAATTTAAATATACTCAATTCAAGTTGCCAACAACTTAAAAGACGTTGTTTGCAGAATAAGTAACAAATTTGAGGTACTTTTTCGCTCATAATTAGTCACACTGCAAAACCTTGTCAATCGCTTCAATTTTGTCTTCTTCTATATATATATATGTATGTATATATAATGTGTATATAAATCATATCATAAGATGTATCATAAGATATATGTATGTGTATATAAATCATATCATAAGATGTATTACTTTTACTTTTTTCCTCTATTGTACTAACTTCTAATGAACAACAATTTTTGAATGGGTATTCTTGGGAGATTGACTTATTTTCGTTGGGTTCTTGTGTAATAAAATATGAACATGGATGAATGAATGTGTTTGGGTGTTTGAAATCATCGTAAGGGTGATAGAGATGATGGTCAGAGTCATAAAGCCACACCCTTGATAGACCCCCGTGGAGTTGGGGGTGGCAAGTGATCCACCCCCGACCCCCTATCGCTAATTAAACGTGTTTGCACCAAGAACACTAGCAAACAAACAACTGACAAATAAATTATTCGGATAAAACTATTTCGATGGGAGATATACAAAAATACACGCTTTTTAAATAACAATTAAGAAATTACATTCTAATAAGATTTAGATACCTATTTTTCTTTAAATTTTAAGAGAAATGTGACATATCTTTGCGATAAAGACTTTGTTTGAAATGTCAGATTAAAATTATAAACGCATACAGTAAGATAATGTAGACGTGTTTTTTACACAACAATCAAATATTAATATTATAAATGTATATTATGTAGAATCATAATATAAAGAAAATATTTATTTAGAATTTTCCCAAATGAATGTGAACACACTTCAGTTGGTATTTAGGTTTGTTGGGACAATGAGACTCACCTTAATGGTAAATAACGAGACTGTCTTTACTTAAACAAATATAAAATATATTCTGAATTCGTCTGATACATTTGTAAATTGGTATTTTTATATAAAGAATAAGGCATTTTTATTAATAAAAATAGTTAAAAATTGTAAAAGTAATAAATCAGTCAGTAAATTAAAAAGTTTTAAAGAAATTAAAAAAGTTTTAGATTTAAAGACACGTAAAGTGAAAAGCTAAAATAAATTATATGGAAAAAAATGCAAAATTGATAAAAATATTTGTTTTGCATCTTGTCTCTGGACATTTTTTATAACGAGAACAGTTGCATGGGAATGTAATTTTATTTATTCATCACCTCGTAAATAATACTATTTAAAAATATGCAATCTCAATATTTTTTGGGACAACATCTGTAGTGTACATAATTTGTGTCCATCATGGATTGATACAAGCAACTCATATTATCCTCGGCAATCATCGAGACAAACAACCGACCACTAAATTATCCACCACCACCTCCGATAACAGCCCTCCGTCTTTTTCCACCCCTCCGATAACAAACTAAAATTCGTCCAAAACAAATATTTGTCGAAGACGGATCATGGAAATATGTATTTTTTCAGGCGTCTATCTTGATAATACACACGAGTAAATTAAATTGTATTTCGTCAAAGAGGATTTGGCGACAGTGACAAGGGAATATATTGGATTAAAGCAGATCATACTGGAATTCTCAAAGTTGAGACAAGCAAACACAGCAATTATTAATATGTTGAGATATTTAAACACGTCGAAGCCTCCGCGGAGTTAGATACATCGTTAAAACTTAATAGGATATCCCGTAGAATTGGCTGAAGAGACTTACCACATTCAATACAAACTTTAAATTATCCACTATCAAGTTTAATGTATCACAAGAATTACTTGTTTCGAAACAATACGAAAATAAATATTAAACATTCTCTTAATATAAATTTGATAATAGAGTTCAAAATGCATTTTAAATCCCATTGGCATTAGAATAGTGAATGGTTGAATAGTTGAAACCTTAAAAATAGTGGCTGTCTTGCAATCAGCTTATATTAGTTGTTAAAAATTAAAATAATTCATTATGAATAAAAACAATACAATTTTCATATACTATTAGTTAAATAGTTTTTTGATTGAGCTTTTGCTTCAAATATATACATTAATTTCACATATTCAAAAAAAAAAACAAAGGTAATGCATTTTTTACTACACTTATTTACAAAGATTTAAATGTACATTTTTTGGTATAATCAAATATTAATTCTTTCTAATTCAACATCCTCTGGGTGCTTCTCACCCAGAATGTTTTAAAAAAAATCTTTATAAGATATGAATCTTATTTTATTATTTCTGAGAACATTTCAAATGGTATATAATTGAGATGAAAATGCCAGATAATTATTGTTCAACTTCTTGACGAATGCATTTATTTTTAATATTTGTAATCGAATAAGTCGCGGGTCATTTGTATACGTATGAACATTCATTATGGTCAGTGCACTTCTATGCGATGTTTATTTATAGATGTCCAGTTTATTGTTGGCACAATCGCCTTAGAAACAAATATTAATTAATAAAATATTATTATTTATGAGGTTAAAATTTACGGGTTCTGCGCTAGGATTCATATAAATTTTCTAGGTCCAAGCAGAGGAAAGTTTGCTAATATCGAGTCGGTGAAACCCCCTGAAACCTGCGGTATGTTAGTTTACGTCATACACAGACAGGTTTTAGTAAGACTAAGTGCCTCACTAATGTAGGAAATCAAATTAATGACATCGCTCAATTTGTTTAACAGATATGACTATTATTCAGTGTAATAATAGCGAGTTCCGTGATCACGTAACTATACTTGGGGGAAATATATCACAGGCAAATATTTAAATTAGTTTCGTCTTCTGAGTTGTGTTGAGAGGCCAAGTTCATATAATATAATGGCATTCAATTAATGTGGAAAATCCTGTTCTATATTCAGTTTTGACAGGGAAATACCGGCACAAGTCGCCGTCAAAGATAATGTACGATGAGACAGTCATTTTTAAGTAAAACAATTTGCAAAACGATCAACTGACCACAATAATTATCAGAATAAAAGTTTGTTAGATGAGATGATACCTATTTTGAATCTTAATAAAATAATTAAACCCATGTCAAGTGGAAAAAATGAATATATGGTATAGTGGAACTTCAAAAAAACGTCCTGTTTGGACTCGAAATATTTTGATTTATATTCCACCTTCGTTTGGAATACGATCCGCTTGTGTAATAGAAGAGAGCCGAACAATATAAAAAAGATATGTCATACTATTATTATTTTTCTTTTATTTCTCATGGCTAAAATGTGTTTACTAGCCGTAAAAGTCTGTATCGGGTTAAGGACGTACATAATATATTAAAATTCAACTGTTTTGTTAAAATTGAATTAAACCAGGTAAGGTTATGTAGGCACTAATTGGATTTTACATAATGATGACGTTTTGTCTGTGAGTATTCACATGTAATAAAATATAGAATTACTTTTTAATTGCTATTATCAAATATTGTTGTTTCGAAAATCAATTACATAAAATTCATCGAAAAAAAGTACCAATGAAATTATCACGAGATTGATTCAAGAATAAATAATAAATTTTTGTCTTTTTATTTTATATGAAATATACGATTAATAAAAAAATCTGTAAAAATAGAATGTCTAATAATATCCGTCTGTTAGAATATTTGAGTATCTCGTCCATATTTCATCAATTTTGCCAAAATACAGAACTCAGTGGTGCGAGCAAACCTTTCTGTCATAAAATATTAAAAATGAAAAAGAGCATATTTCGCACACGTCAAGAACCTGCCGTGATTGAAATTTTTAAAACGCGTCCTGAATTTTTTTTTGTACATAACGTGAGGGATTTTATTACTGGGTACAATTAGTCAAAATGATTAAAACAGTATATTTATCTCAAAAACGCATTTTCTTAGATACATTTTTTTAATCTTGATAATGGCATATGCATTAGATATTAATAAAGTGAATAGTGGAAGTCTTTTGTGGGAACATGAATGAAGAAAGGCCAAGAGTTGATCCCCGTTAGTGCATGTAGCAGGGCCCAACTGGTCTGTATCTGCAAAAAAGTGGCCAGACGACCCTTGGTGACCAAGTTGATAGTAAAAAAGTAAAATGAGACCATAACTCGTATTCTATTTATAGATGTAGTCTCGACCAGATGATTATTCCCTACGGATAAATATAGCTCGCGCTTCGTCCATCGCTACTGTACATCGTTACTCGATAATAATGAATCCACTACATAATTGCTTGCATTTTATTATTATTTAAATCATTCAAATTACTTTAATCAAAATGGAAATTAAACGAATAATAACTTTACAGTATATATTCCTGATAATTTAATAAAATAATAAATAATGCAGGTTCTATATGTGTGCAGGAAATTATTTTACATGAAAATATATGAAATTCAACGCGTCGACTACTAATTTTTTGATGAAACTAATGATTATTCAAATTCCATTTTCTTGGTTTAAGTTTTAATAAATAAAAGTCTTACACATATGTATTATTGAAGTATTAAATTCTGATTTTCCCCCAACAGTATTAATACCCTTTTGAATACATAGACCAAAATATTATACAGTATGAACTTGAATTAACTGAGAAAATTTTGATGAGTGGTAGGTTATCGCAAATATAAGCAAAAAAAAATTAATCACGTATTTAGCAGACACAATACAGTCACTACTGAGTACTTCACATAAACAGCTCATTCCATGATGGTGGCCTATTCCAAACTCTATTCCAAAAGCACTATTGATATTTTAATTTTTAAATAATAATAAAAAAATAGATACCCACCCCCTAAAATATTCCCAGTTAATTCAAGTCCAACCTGTATATAAAATATTTAATAATAAAAATAATTTAAACACAACCGTTTGATCGAGATAAAAAGATCGAGCAGTTTTAATTTTTTTTTTCAAAAAGTTCATTGTTTATAAAATATAATATTTTTATCACTTGCTTCGGTACGTGTACATATATTGCCTTATCTCTTACAGTAAGCACCATATATTTCAATTATTTGTACACATTGTTAACTGAAATTATTAAAATATATATGAAATAAGCAGAATGGCTTTTCCACCCAATCAAATTGTAAGTTTTTCTTGATAAACAATGAAATGTATTGCAGCAATTGAAATGTGTGAATGACAGTGAAGTTCTCGTTAATGTCTTTATTAATTACACACGATTGCAAAATACAAGCACGTATATTTTGAATGTCACATGCATGAGCTACCAAAAAACTGGAAATAAATTCATTGTAATATTAAAATGTAATTTAAAGAAAATTACTCTCAGACAAGTAATCTATAAAGATTGGAAGGTTATTGTGTAGTGCGTATATATATTTTTTTTAATGGGTGAACTTGATATGAAAAAGGTTTAATTCAAAACGAAATAGGGCGAATTTGAAATGAAAAACCTGTAAATGTTTTTGCAACACACTTTCGTTGAAATTTTAATTGAACTCGTTTCGCAATGCGTTGATAGTCTTGCGGTTGGTTTTAATTCGATATGCGAAATATTGAAATCGAAATATATGTCTTTATTGTCGTGAAGTTGGATATGTTTCAAAATTTAAATAACACAGACAAACGGTCGCGGTCAGGACATAGAAAAAACTGAAATAGACTACAGACAGCTGTTGGAGAAGAGTCAAAAATTCACCACTATCTACTAACATTCAATGCGTGAGTTAATACAGTCATTTTAAAACAAATCGACTAGTTTTATACTGTTGAAAGAATGGAAGCAGCCACTATTTCAAATCACAATAATTTTTTAATATAAAAACGTCACATTCACATGCCAACAATGGCTCAAGCATTAAAATATCTAAGGATCGCAAATAGCAACGAGATAGAATATGGCAATGGTTGGATTGTTGACAAAAGTTATTTATATGTGGAAAATTACTGAAACATTCACACAGTCAAGACACAAGAGTCACGCTCATATGAACAAGATATCATTTAGAAAATTACATTGTGTATATCGCTAGATAAATCTCATAAAGTAGCTACTTTTCCAAGAAAACACCACCAATATAAATGGCTCACTAAAGACAGAATGTCACAGCGATTCCGTTTACAATAATGAATGCTATAACCTTTTTAAGTATTATATAAAACACACCAGAACTGTGTGACTAAATAATATCTGCTATTTTGGAAGGAATTTTAAGTATATACGAGTATACAAAAACCATATATACGATCGTTTGCTTATTTAACATTCATCATTTCTCCTTTTGTTCATTTATTTCTTAGAAAAGCCAGGTCTTCCTTCTCATTTCTCTTCCCGTTATAATAATATAAAAGGGTGAACTTTTAATCAATGTAAATATTTATAGGGATCACATTTTTTTCAACTTCTTGTAGGAATCCATACTTTTCGCAATTATCTACAATCATGCAAAATAAATAGCGTATTTGAAAAGTCGAATTCGAGTTGTGACCATAATTTATGATAAAATAGGATTTAATTATGTATAGGCAGGAAATCAACTATTTATATGATTTGATAAGAAAGCAGAAATTAGTTCATTTCATGGATGTGTAAAGAAAATATAAAACTTTAGGAAGGCGCATTGGTGAACTTACTGTGATTAGTTATATCGTATTATAGTTTTTTTGTCTGACATGCTAAGAAAGTGACATTTACTTTACACATTCATAAGATGAACCTTAGAACAATACATTTATAACTGCTTGCTAATAGGGTAACTAACCAATTATGGTTTCTCTCTAAAAGTGAAAGAGAGAGGGTGAGGCAACTGAATTAATAATGGTAGATTTCTGAGATTTTAGAATGTTATCTGAATGAGGGAGTTGACTTTAATGTGGGAATATTGAATCTCAAAATAAATATAAGTTTATAACGCTATTGTTTACTAGAGGCGCACTGAACTGTGCACATACGCGTGTGTGAACATCAACGATCATATAACTTAAACAAATCATTTAATATTTTAAAGTTTTATTAAAAATAATAAATGCTCGATAGTTATATTATATTTCTATATAATTGAAGAAATGTATGTACTCACCATGTGTATTTTAAAGTCCAATTCAACAGTCCGAATAGTTCGGACGTCCTCACGAAGGATTGGAATCGGTCATCACTGCTCGGGATTGATTTATTATAAATATCACCTGTGGATTCGATCAAAGACTACGTGTCTTCGAATACTTTCGGGTTTGTCACTATTAAATCACTAAGCATCAAACCCACACTGTTCACTTCTAACACATCACTGAACAAACCGAAGCCACCACCTGTGAAAAGTAAAGCATTTGATATTATACAATTGAAACGAGGTCGACATTTTGCAATACTGAATCCGGTTCAATCTGTAAGTTATGATAATCTTTGGCAATCGATTGATCAACCCGTTGATTTCATCTCTGGGATAGTTTGGTTAAACAGTGTTTGTAGAAAGTGGCACAGGGAAATCACACACATTTGTTAATTGAATGAAAACACAATGTTCTAATCGAACACGATGAGATTATTTGTCACGCCTTCAATAAAGCTAATGAATTCGGACGAGCTCGCCGAAATATTCAATTAGCACAAAGGAATCAACATTGGATTAAAAACTACATCACGTATTCTGATCCTTTACACTCATATTGATTTGGGAATGAATATCCGAAAATAAGATTGTTAGGTAGTGGCGACAATCGTTCAGGTAACGCCGCCATTAAATACCTCGTTATCTTAATTAGTCTACGTACTGACAAATAAAACACACGTGAGTTCAACATCTCAACAAAACTTAATAAATACATCTATCAATTTCTTATTAGAGTTCATACATCGTAAATGAAATAAAATAAAACAAGTTTTAATGCGTTTGGACGGTCACGACGAGAGATATAAAAAATAGGTATTCTTTTAAGTTCGTCGGTTAGGTCAGGTAAAAAAAAGGTAATACTCTCACTGGATGTATACCTACTAAGGTCGGGTATTGAAGCTATCTAGTTTGTTTGATGACAAATTAGCAAAATGATTGTTATGTGCATCGCGTGCTCAAGAGTAATTTGATTTGATAAAAAATATGTTAAATCAATGGAGCGGTTTACTTCCCAGGCTGATTAATATACAAAAATCATTGAAATGTGATTCCCAGGAATCGTGGGTGCGGAATAATGCAAAAATGTGTGCGGAATTGAAATCTTCAAACCGGATAGCAGCCACTTCCGGTCAACGATAACGAGCAACTGTTTGTAGCGGCTTCAAGGAGTGCAACAGGACAGCAAGGAGTTGCAGTACAATACAGAATATCTCAACCAGTCCAGATAACAACAGCCAAAGGTCGTTATACACTGTGCCCGCCTTTTCTGTATCGCTATCACTGCACTCGACATTTTACCAAATGATAGTAATAGTTTTACCTGTAACAGTGTAACGAGTGTGTCCTGGTAGTGTTGGTGTAGTCAGTTCAAGTGTAGCGCACAGTTCTGTCGGCGCAGTGTTCTTCAGTTCCTCTCCTGAAGACGCGCTGTCAACAACTGTCGTCCACTCCTCGTCCCAACTTGTTGCTCTCCCAGTCAACTTCCCGCCGCCCTTTCGTCTGATGACCCGAACAAAGCCGAAGATTGCCGAACGCACTTCGGCTTTTCAGTTTTCTTTATTCATTTTGTAAGCTGCCTACACTAGCGACATCTATCAATTACCGCCCACACTAATATCAACTAATTGAAATCGAAACAATTAATAATAATATTCTCATTTATTATTAGTTAAATAAATAATCTTATATAACAACATTTAAAAAGGCATTAAGGCTATATTAAATTTTAATGCATAGATATTAAAATATAGTATATTTGTATAATGGATGGAAATTAACCTATTAGTCTTACAATAAAACTAATAAGTTGATTTCTATGATCTCATAATAATTGAGTAGGCCATTATAAAAAACGACTTGAGACTTGATTTTTGTGGATAATTCTTATTATTCAGAAAGTTTCTTACCAAGTTGTAGATTAATATCGTTAAAAAATGGCTGAAACATGTTTAAAATTCGAGTTGAATATCACCCTTATTATGAAAATCGACTCTTTTGTTCGTAATGTTAGTATTAAAGTCAAAAATAATTTTTGTGTTTAAGAGTCGTCTTTGATACAAATAAAAACAACAAAATTATGGCACAATTGAAAATATTCATACTTCTCTAAATAAGTACTGTGCCCGATAATAAAATAAAAAAGTTTAATTATCATTTATAATTCTACATATTTGGTACATGAAGGATATTTTAAGCACAAATATAAAGTAATCTTTAGCATAATAGCTCAGGGGATAAGGCGTATAGCTACGAATACTGGAGTCATGGGTTTATATTCCACCAAATTCCAGAAGGATCGAAAATAACATTAATAAAATTTCGATCATTTGTTACGACCCAGATTAACTCTGATTTCCTGGATTGTAAGGTAAATACAGAGACGATTATTAAATCGAGCAAAGCCGCCCTATCGGTTACCTGTTTAACTGGTGAATTTGTCAACAAAAAACCTCTTCTGGGCGTATATAAAAATATATATAAAACATGTGTGAAAAACTCAATAATTAAAGAAAATTAAAATCAATATTGTATTTGTAGCACTTTATTATGTACCTGTATTGCATTAATTGCTTGCTTTTGGATATAAAATTAAAACACTCTTGATTTACAGGTAAATACAAAGTAGTAGTAAACATAATAAACAAAAATAAATTATTAAAAAAATATGTCAAAAACTGTTTCAATAAATAATAAATAATAATGAATTAGTATTGTCATACAACATTAATTTTGTTTAACACCACGAGCCTTTCAATGGTTGTAGTAATACTGTAAATTAATTAAATATGTACTTAATTAGTATAAATTAAGATACTTAAATATTAAATGACTAGAAATACTTGATCTCATTTAATTATGTGTATAATTCAATTTGAAAAATTGTATAACTACTCTTTCAGAAATTTTATAAAAAGGCATATATTGTTTTCAAAAGCATATTATCATCTGTAAATTAAAAATACTGTGTTCTCTTATTAATTTAGATACATCTATGTTCACTGTATTTTATTTCTTTAGAAATTAATGTGCGATATGTGTAAAGAGTTGGTATTATGCAATCATTATTCTATTTAATAAGTGAATGATGAGGTGACTATAAATGTTAAGAGGATCTTCTTATATTCCTTAAAAACACAGCTGTATGTTGACATGTAATTCTTATTAAAGCTATACATTTAGTCTCATCATATTTGTTAACTAAATATACGTTATTCTTGAGCATGGCGATATTTTACCACAATGATTTTAGTCATTAGTGTTATCTGATGCCATAATGCTAATACAGTGTGAATTTGCTTCATAATTTGACAAAAGAGGTGCACTGATTTCATCACCGATTGATAAATCATCCACCCATTCAGTAGCAATGTTTTCTTCATTGATAAGTACTACTCTACAAATATCGGAATCACGGTTGATTCTATCACCTAACTTGTGATTGGGAATTATTCCGTTACTTATTTTTCTCGTATTGGTTTGACTGAAGCAATGAACTCTGCTACAGGGACTATTCGGCGCAGATCTATTTGTACATATTTCTGGCTTCGCTAAACTGTCACAGTTTAAAGTTGGGACACTTTGGAAACAGTTTTGACTGCTCTGTTGCTTTACAGATTCTACCAGAGGTGGAAACACACATAATTGAGATTGAGCCAAGGTAGAAGTAGAACCGGGCATATTTTCAATACACGGACAAGAAGTACTCGATGTTCTTATACATTCAGAACAACAACAGCAATCTGACGATTCCAGCAAAAGAGAACCAGATGATTTTTTACATGGACTCTGGTGGAGACCCTGAAATATATTATAAAATAAATACTGTGAATTTTTTTATAAAATTAGATATTTATTACATCTGATAGTAGTTCTTTGTTGATCAAATTGGCGTGGTGATGATGAGTGTTTGAATTGTAATTATGAAATTCCAACAAATTTCCGGAAGCAAATCTTAGTTTCTTTGGAGATTCAAGACTTGAACATCTGAAAATAAAAATTCCATTATAAAACAATTTTTTATGATATGTTTTTAATTGAATTTCAGTCATCGCAGCAAATATCGCAAATTTGAGTATTTATTACTAATATATAACTACTCTAATGTTTATCATTAGACTAAACTGACTAACCCGATTATAAATCATGTCAATAAAACCAAATATGACTCGATGAAACGTAAGATCATTTTAGTTCCAAAATTAAATCATTAGAAAATTAAATAACGTGGAAATAAATCACTCAATTCAAATTTGGTTGTACTCAATTCAAATTTAGTTTTATGCATTATATTTTGGTAATGTAGAGATTATTCCTCATATTTGTAAAATCTCTCATATCAAATAAAAATGTAAAATTATTATGTTAGTTATAGGTAAAAAGATTTATATACTCTGTACACCTAAGTCTAATTCATAGGATGTTGTGTATTATGAAACAATGTAAATTGTAATATTATCACATTGAAATAATTAAATGCGGGCCAAGTAATATTTTCTTGTATAAAAAAATATTTATTATATATTATTGATTACATAAAATATGCTAATCCTTCTCTTAAAATATTTGAATTTCGATTAAAAACAAGGTGTGTAATGATACTGTGTAATTCTTGACCAAATCTTACCTTAATAAATGTCCTTTCACTAAATGTTTATTTTTTAATGAGCTTCTTGGAGGTGGAGGTTGCAAAGGAGATCGTCTTGTGGCCCTGGAGGAATCTTCACCGACCAACCAATAAGTAAGTTGGTCATGCTTACCTTTCATAGGCACCATTCCTCTTTCTACCATTTGATAGCCTCCAAGTCGATCCAATAACAATTTACAATCTTTGCTACAGTGTATTTTAAGAGCTGAAATATTCATTTTCATCACAAGTATGACTTTGGTTGATATTATTAATATTTAATATTCTTACGAGATCCAGTAGATTCCATTCTACTAGCTGTATTGACAGTATCTCCAAACAAGCAATATCTGGGCATCTTTAAACCAACCACACCGGCACATACTGGACCTAAAATGTAACATACACTTACAAATATTACTGTTTCAGGCCATGTTGGAATTCATTTCTACAAACCTGAATGAATTCCGATTCTAAGTCTTAATTGTTCTAGAGGTCTGTGCCTTATTCTGAATTTTCTAACAGCGGAAAGAAGGTGAAGTGACATTGATGCAATTTCAGCTGCATGTTGGTCTCCGTTTCGAATAGGTAAACCACTCACCTTTAACAGTGTTAATTAAATTTAATAAAATTCTAATCAAAATTTATTTATTTATTATTGTTTTTTTAGATACAGCGACGTGTTAATTAATTGTCTGTCGGTGATTTTAACTATACTTACTAGCTTACACAGGTCTTAATAATCGCCTCAATTTAGCCTACAATCCAGGAAATCAAAGTAAACCTGAATCAAGACGATAGATCGGGATTTTTATTAATATTGTTCCCGATCTCCCAGTCGTAAAAACCGACCAAATATATATTTTTTTCATTTTACTTGAGCGGTATTTGAACCCGTGACCACAGTATTCAAAGGGCGTGGTTGAGCTATTACGCCGGATATTTTATTATTTATTATTGTAATTATTTTTTTTTAATTGGTCAGAATGATTCTTAATATCAGATTTTTTTTAATTTTAACCCTGAGCTATTACGCTGATTAAAATTTTATTATTATCATTATTTAAATTATTACGCTTTCTTAAAAAGAAGAATATATTATTACATTAAAAACTGATCAAGTTGTATAATAAATGATTTCTTCATTTAATATTAATATTATTCAATCAATCAATGGCAATTATTAAATAGTATGGAAATTTTTCCATATCTACCATGTATTAATAAACTTTCAAATTAGTCTTAATATTAGATTTGAACACATTTATAAAATCATAGTTAGTAATTGTACAATCCTGATTTATGAGTATTTGAAGCCTTTCATTATATTTATAAATTATATATTATGAAAAAATATACTTACCACCATATAAGCATCACCAATAGTCTCCACTTTATACACGTCATAGTTTTCAATGATTGAATCAAAACAAGTGTATAGATCGTTCAAAAAGTCCACAACCTGAAATGAAATTTCAGAACTGTAAGAAATAAGTGTGTCTATATTATATATTCATTTGTAGGAGCTTTCAGTAAACATGGCGTATGGTGCAATATTAAGTAATTTAATTTAACCTGAAGTGGAGTACTTTCTGCAGACATGGATGTAAAACCAACGATGTCACTGAAGTAAATCGTGACGCAGTCGAAGCTTTCAGGATCCACCCTATTACCTCTTTTTAGCTGTTCGGCTACAGGACGTGGTAACATTTCCAGTAATAATGCCTCTGAAATCAACGAAAAAAATATTGAATAAAAATAGAGGTGTTAAAAATGCGATAGATTTTTCTCACCCGTCTTTTTCTTCTCTTCCTGAAGCTGGTCTGTACGTTCGTCCACAAGTACTTCCAAGTTATTAGCATACTTCTCCATCATAGCCATCATGTTATCGAAAATATTTGGCTTCCTGTAAACAAGAACTTTGGTTAGGATTCAATAATATCGGTGGGAGAAAAAAAGTTAAATATATACGTACATTCCCTTTCTTAGGGGACGGAGTTTTGTCCTAATTGCTTTGAAGTCGGGTCTGTCTTCAGGAAGTTCAGACCAACATTCTTTTAGACAATCACGTATAAAATCAAAACCATTCTCAAGCGCATCCCACGAAGGCCTTAACAACAATAAACCCTCATTAAAAATATTTAAAATCATTAATCAAATAGTGTATGATATATTATTTCAGTTGTGGGCTGTCAATATAACACATTTACAAGAATGAATAGAGAAAAACATAATAATAGAAAGTTTTTTGTTTGGTCAGCGATGCTGAAGGAACTGAAAATGAAGGAAGAACAGTCTTTCGACAGATTTGATTTCACATGTGATATTTCTAGACCATTGGTGCGTGAAATCCCTCATCAAATAAAATTCTATCCGGATCAAAAAGTTTCATAAATGATTCAAGTTTTCGCATACAAATTGGACTTGTTGTTCACACACAAAGTGAATAAAATGTATTATTATCGCAAAAAGTATTCAAATAAATAAAAATAATTTGATTTAAATAAATATATTTATATGGGTTTTACCTGAATAAAGGCATTCCTGGTTCAGGATGAGCCACTTTTGTGAGAATGTCAGCAGGAGAAAGACAGTGTTCTCCATACGGTCCTTTTCTAGTGTTGATTTCATATAAAACTAGACCAAAAGAATATACATCAGCCTTAGGAGATCCACCACCTGGACCTTGGCGAAGTAATTCAGGAGCACGATATAAGAGACCTGTAATTAGTTAATTAGTAAATAAATAATCATAACTAAATCTGTAGAAAAGTTGTTGATCAAGTCACTTCCTCAATCAATAATATGATAAGATTGTAAAAAGGCTCCCCTTTAGTTGAGTGAAATATATTCTTAAACTTTAATTTAATGAATATGGTTTTCACAGAGCCAACTTTGTCGGCTTCTCAATCAGAATTTTGAGCTTTCACCACATGAATGCAGTGAAGTTTTTAAGTTTACGGAAGCTAACTTCTGCTGCTTCTCTGATTGACGCGCTGTAGGAAATTGTACTCATTGAACTTGTGAGAAGTTAAAATTGTATTAAAGGATTACCTTCTAGTTTGGCCTGGACGTGACATGGTTCAGTGGGGGCTTCTTCCCCTTTTCTGAAGCTCTCGAGTCCGAAGTCTGATAGTTTAACCACCCACCTAGAGTCCACTAGACAGTTAGATGATTGCAAAGATCCATGGTATCTAAGAGGTGATTCATGCAAATAAGTCATCCCCTGAAAAACATTTAAATGAAAATTTAGGCAAGAGTAAGATGTCTATCGCCTTTTTGTGTCCTCTGTTAAATGGACTAAAAGATTTATAAGCTTTGATTTCCGACTAGAAAATATACTCTAAATTAATTCAATTCTCACCCTCACGATGTCTCCGACCAAAGAGGCTATAAACATGTTATCCAACTTGACTTCTTCATTATCCAATATATCCTATACGGAAAAGTAAATAAATATTATGTATTTGTTGATTATGATTGATAAGTTAATATAAACACAAATCGTTTACCTTGAGACTACCTCTTGTACAATATTCAGTTACAATACAAATATTGGGTGGCTCCGTGCAAGCTCCTATAAAACCGTTTAAATTATCATGGCGTAGATCGCGCATCTGAAAAATACTCTCCACATTGATGGAAATGTTGAGTGTTTATGTATTTTAAAGAATAACCACTTCTTACTATTTTGAGCTGTTTCTTCATTTCTCTGGTAATATCGATGGATTTTTTTCTCACCCTTTTTAGAGCAAGTACCCTCCCTTTGTAGATACCAACCTCGGTGAAAATAGACGAGTAGCGAAAGTCAGCGTCAGGATTAGAGCTCAGAGATACTTGACTAGTCCTGATGAACGGCTGCACTGTCTGCAATACAATTACACTATAACCATGCCATGTAATATATTACTGGCCATTTACTAAAAAGACTACATTTTTCTTCCACGTTGTCGTATTTATATTTTACAAAAATTAATAATACTTTTCTCAAGACCCATCGATTTATAATATAAACCACCCCATTCAGTTCCATACATGTGTATGCAATGTTTTTTTGCTAATTGCTTATTTGATTTTATATAAAATATGTTAATAATGTAACCTTATTTATCATTGAAATTTAATAAAATTATTGATACAAATTCTAAAATCAATAAAATATTTGTGAATACCTTTATTTTCAAAATAGGAACGTGTAAATCCGACACCAACTATATTAGAAGGCCGGAAAAGTGGATGATAAATATAAGATGGTGGACCAAGCAGGTGAGTTTGGCAGAGGCAACAATTGTCTCACTCAGACTAATCTGCTTGGTCCACTATATTGATATTTATACATCTATTTGTCTGGCATTTTCATCGGCGGTAACGGTTAATCTCGTATTATCAGTAGGTATATTGATTTTTATTACAAATTTCTGATGGTAGTATGTTTATTCATGTTTAACAGCAAATAATTTTGCGGTATACAGAAACAACAATGTCCATAAATATATATTTTTTAAATTTCAACCTTTTACCTAGTTACTTACTATTTTAACCTTTTCATTTTAATAACATGTTAATTGTCACTTTATTTGCGCGGTGTGTTGTAAATGAGAGTGTATATTATACAATTGAGACTAGAATTGGCAATTCGTGAAGGATTAAGAATAGAGAGGAAAAATTAGTGCGCCGGCAAAACAAGCACCAAAAGAGAACGGATAATGGCCAGACTACGAGCGCTACGACACTGCTACGACAAGCTACTACGACCGAATACAACTTGACTACAACGACCTTAACCCCTCAAGGATTGGTGCGTTAACCCTTCGCGTGTGTAATACAGCATTCCTTTACTTCAGCCAACCATTAAATTGCACTAGCTACCTGTTAATTTTAAAAGTTACACCACTAATTTATCGTCAACGAAGAAAGACATTTACAAACATACAATTCTAGTAATGCGTACATAATGAAACAAAAATAAAATAATGTTAAAAGGGATATATACTAATTAATTAACGTATGGGTACTTTATTGCGTAAGTTTTAGATTACTTCGATTATAACATGTATATATTGAACCATTTAAATTGTGTGTACTAAAATATCACACGGTGTAATGAAAATGTATGCAAATAATGTGAGCTCCAAATTGTTTGTATGTGTATTTTTAATCCAACGGTAAATGCCACCGTTTAATTTAAAAATAGCACTGAAATTAAAATCCTATTTCTGAAAACCCATTATTATATCGATTTAATGACCCTCCAAGTTTTCTTTTTTTGCTGAAGTGATTTTATTAATCTTTAGAAATATGATCATAAAATGGTCCCTATAGTATAACTTAATTACTTGCACGGATCTCCTTTCCATTTATATTTAAGGAATGAAAAGGGAAAGGCTTACCCTCGCAACCTTGGCTCCAGCAGAGTTATCCTTGTCATCACTAAGCTGTATTTCCCTGAAGTCTAGTTTCCACAAAAGGCTGTCGAGCTCTTGTTCGTACCTCCAGTTACGATAAAATACTAAAGACACGACGGCTAATACGAGAAGGATGCATCCAGCAACTCCAGCACTTATTTCACCAGTGTGGCCTGTAAAAATATCCAAAAAATATATACAAAAAATCGTAAAAGATATCACTACATTCTCGCAATACTGACTGATACATTTTTCACCGCGAAAACCGCAAACGGGCTCCGAAACCGGAGGACTATTGCCGATCCATTTTATACTCCTAGTCAGTCGTAATTCCTGAACAGAAAAATTTCGTTTTAATTGAAAAAGTATTTGAGGAATAATTTGTTTTTATTGAACCGCTCCGGCCAATGAGAGCAATTTAATAAACAGATTTCCATTGTGTTCCCGCATCAGGCAATATAATTTGTCTTTCTTTCTATGGTGGTTAAGTTATATTTTGAGATGCGACTCGTAAATCACTAAAGAGGGTGTTGGAATAAAAAAAAACACCAAAAATTTTATTAACGCTTCCAGGGACAAACAATGGAATGGTAAAATCTGGCCGCATTATTGTATATTCATTGTCATTTTAAAATATAGTATACACAATATCTAACCTTCCCGAAACGATTTAATAAAAAATATTTTTAGATTGCTATGTAATAAAATATAATTCGACAATAATAAATAATTTTCGTTCTCATTTATTTCTTGTAAAGGACCGCCTGAAAGCTACTATGCGGCATTCAGGAGATATGTAAGTATTTCACACAAGAAAAGAAAGAAGATTTATATTTTAAGACAGTAAATTTAATAAAAAGATAATATTTTAGGCAATTTATTGTTCGACCCTGTTTTATGCGATGACCTTGTAACCAACTGTCGCAAAACTCACCCTCTTCCTTTTGAAGCTAAAGCCTAATTCGCACATTCGTCTTCTTTGACAAAAATGCCTTCAATATCAAAGGAACAATACGATGCCTTATAACATAATACAAAGCAATGTAATACAGACTTGTAAATAAATGGTGTAAGAAAACTTTGAATTTATTCAATACTCCTATTTCTTCCTATTAAATCACAAGAGTTGGCGACATAATTAATTATTAATGGGCCGTCAAGTATTGACATTGCGTCAGTTTCAGCAGCATTTTAAAAAATATTATATTAATAATTAACACATTAACGAGTTAATTTCATGTAAACAAGCTCATTTTTAATAACTTACGATTGATTGATTTATTTACCAATAAAAATATGAAGTTAAGCTAATTTTAAAATTCTGTTATATGATGAATAGTCACAGATTCTGTTCCAACCTCTTTATTACTTACACTCCTTGGGAGTATTAAGTCATCAAAAATCCCTTTATATCGAAGTACTTAATATGTTTATGTATATGCATATGTTTTGATAGATATCTGATTAAATTTGATTAATAGCCTAGTCCTCTACGAAGCATATCGGAACTTTTTGCATTATTTTACAAATCGTATGCTTATTAAATGGGAAAAATGGGGTCGTCTTCTTGTTATGTTCATGTTTATGACGTGAAATTGATGTTTTGGGTCTGCAAATAACGGATAGGATCACTTTGGGTGCGAGTGAAACTGAATAGTCATTTAACATAAGTTACCCTTTATGCAGATTTTGTGAAAATACACAGCTTTCTATGGGGAGGCAATTAGGGGTAAAAATTCATTTTCAGGCGTTCAACTGAAAGTTTCAGGTTAATTGAAATTTATTCAGGCATCGATATGAGGCCATAAATAATAAATTGAGGAAATTGTGTAGGCATGACGCAATATGGAAAACAAGTGATAAACTGCTGGGAATTCTAGCGAACGGTAGCAAAATGGTGTTTTAGTGTGCTTGATTGGACAAACGAGAAACCAAAATTGCCTTTCAATCAAACAATATCTACTCTCAACTCTCAGAATAACAACTTATTATAATTTATTAAAACTATTATATAATAGGTAAAATAATACCCAATCATCAAGACATGTTATTTTATAATGTACGGTGTTTATTTCAAATTTTGATCGTATAGAGCATTTGATGATATAAAAGAGAATTTTGTTACAATCTAGTCTCTTCATAAACATCTCTACGGTGATATTTCATAATAATCAAATATTGAATATTTTATAAAAATATATTATAATGAACATGGCGAGATGATCAATGGCAAGTCGTTGGGAAGAATAAAGAAAGGTGTAGAAAGTTAGTTGAATGTTTCTGCACTCAAGTCACGAAGGACGTAGGTAAATTTAATTAACACTGTAACATTGGAAGAAAGAGACGCCTCTTTACCTGTGGGTCAATTAATTATTAGTAAACACCACTTTTCTGGCTTGGACAGTTCGCTTATCGTCGATAGTGAATCTCTTAAAGTCAGAGAACCGTACTAATTAAACTTCAAATACAGATAACTGACTTATATAATTATAGTTATATAAAATTGATCAAGAATAGATGTCGATTATCGATTAACCGATGATATAAAAATTGCCTGTAAATGGTACATTTTAAAACCTTTCTTATAAGGCAGTTGTCGGCAAACTTATTGACCAAAGAGCCAAATATGTACATTACAACGATTCAAAAAAAAATCCAGAGCCCAATCTGTTTTTTTAATTTAGTAAATAGCATCATTTAATTTTAATTTAGTAAATAGCATGAATAAAACTTGATTTCACACTTAATAAAGATTTATTCGATAAGCAATAATATGAAATAAAAGTATCCATAAATTAAAATCATGACAATGAACGACAAACACCTAATGCGAACAATGTCGTTGCATCTCCTTCAAAAAAAAGTTTAAAAGTTTCAGTAAGTCAGTTTGTAAGTTGAGATTTTTAAATTTAGGCATGAATAGGCAATTTCTCAGTTTACTCTTGATAATATAAGGGAATAAAAGGGTAAAGAGACGTTAGTTATTCTAATTGTAAAACTATATCAGCGTGCACATTTTTCTATATGGAAAAGTTTTAACAAATTTATTTTAATCTTCACCATATATATAT